>SPJY01017849.1:592993-692203 GCA_005191435.1 Raddia distichophylla
ATCGACGAGTCAGAATATATTCATCTTGCATTATTAATGGCGTTCGGTACAACACCGTTGATCGTGAGAAAAACATGAAGACACAGAATAGTTCGTTGATGTCAGAGGGCACACATAATGGCCAATTCATCGAATTTTATGGTTCATTGAAAGAAATCATTGAGTTCGTATATAACTCAAATCTACAAGTTCGTCGATCGGTGGTTTTATTTCGATGCGATTGGTATGATCAAAATGATAGGAGGAGAAAAATAAAAAATGATGGATATTTCAAATCTGTCAATATTGAGGGGTTGTGGTACAAGACAGATCCTTTTATATTGGCCACTCAATCAAATAAGGTATTTTACTTACCAGATACTTGGTTGGGCAAAAACTGGCGAGTTGTGCAGAAGTTTGAGCATAGGCATCTATATAAAGTTGCTGAAAATGACATGCCCAATAATCTTGGTGCATACCAAGAGGATGATTGTTCTGATACCGAATTCAATGTGCAAGATAGTAATCCCCCTTTGGAGACTCTGCACCGCCATGATGATGAGGAAGTATTAGTTGTTGATGCTACTAAACTGGAAAACATAAGGAACATAGTAGAAAATGGTGATAGTGAAAGTGAATCCGAAGAAGATGATACTATATTGCAGTTTTGAGTGATAATGAGCATGATTCTTCATTTCCTCTCCATTATTCTCCATCCCCATTCGCCAGTTGAGGATGTACCATTTCGGCGAACTAGTGAAAGGGGGAGGTTAGTGGCAGAACTACTATGCCTGCGACGGCGGCAGCGGCGGCATCTAGCGGGCTCCTGTGGCCATGGGACTGCTGTAGTTGGGGTCCATAATGCTTTGCTAATTGGGCTAGCCGAGGAACTGGTGCGCTTGAAGATTTGGCCAGCATGGATGTGGATCTCTTCAACATGACTTGCTCTTTAACGTTGTCTTACAGTAGTTTTCTTACTCTTGTGCCCTATCCTTTTCTATTATTTGGATCTGTTTATGTATGATTTTGTACTGCACTAGGCATTGATATATGTCTTTGGCATGATTTTGCAATACTTTTTTAGAGCAACTAGTAGGGGAACTGCTACGAATTCATTAGTAGCAGAAGTAAAATTACAGTAATTAAATGGACCTCAGGAATTTTGCTACAGTTTTGTTAGGAATAATCTGTGGTTCTTTGCCTATGCCTATCTAGTTTTTTTATAGTTAACTAATTTTATTAAGTGCTCACTAAGTGTTTAGTGTCTACTTCTGCAATCCTCTATGTATGTTGTTGTCATATACCATTATTTGTATTGACTACTTGTATGACTATAATTAAGAATATGCAGTATTTACTTTTGTAATTATTATGGCATGGTAGTTAAGTGCTTGATTTGGAATTATTTGTACTTAGCAGATCATATCTTTCATCACTTGACACTATTCAATTAGGAGCAGCCAATGAAAACACGACGCAGCAAAGCCAAAGGTTAGAATTTTTTATGACGAAATAATACAAATCGTCAGCAAGGATTTCTATGACGCATCTTCGATGACGAGTCTGATTTCGTCATAAGATCGTCACAAAAGATATGTGGTGACGTTTTGCTGACTTATGCTGACGAATTCATAGTGTCACTGAAAATCATTTCTCTACTAGTGACTCCACCCCTCCTATTAAAGTGGAGGAAGGAGATGGAAGGCTACGAGGTTGACGATGAGAAGGAGACCGAAGAATGGGAGGTATTGGAAAACATGGCAAGGGCTCAAGCCGAGATGTTCAAGGTAAAGCCCTTTCACGCTTTGAATCCTCGCTTTGCACAAGGGAATCCCACTGATCTCCTCTCCCTTTTCCCATGCAACGCATAAAAGAGAGGTCGAGGCAGAAGTCCATGTGCATGCAGAGAGCGGTGGGCGAGCTGAAGTCTCGCGATGAGTTCGACAACGCGTTATACGCGGTTAAGTCGTATTACCGCGGCAGGATCGAGGAGCTTCAACGGGAGAACACTGAACTCCGATTCCGCCATGTAGAAGAATCCAATACCATCCGAGGTAAATATCCTCGAACAATACTAAACCCTTATGAAAAGATGCTCCTTGGATGATAGTCTTTAAAGCTTGCCTTTGAATGAAGCATTGGAGGCGAGACAGAAGGCCATGGAGGAAGAAGTCTTCCAAGCCAGCACTCAAGCCAAGACGTTGGCTAAAAAACTAGAAGGTAACTTTCCACCACTGACTCTCCCTGGCTCAGCCCCACTGAAGCCCGAGTGATTTTTCACATCCGACCGGTTGTACAGATTACCGGCAGAAGACCAAGGAACAATTCCAAGTTTTCGATGGAAAAGTGAAGTCTGCCTATGAGCTTCGCAACCGTGCTCTGACGGGGATAGCTCCAACACACCAGTACCTTTATCCCGAAGATGAGCTGCCGTCGGACGCCGAGATCTTCGTGGCCCGTCTTGATGACATTCTTGCAATCAAGACCTTCTCACGGGAGGCTGCGACGACATGCGCTAGCCAGGGCCTTGCTATTGCAAAGTTGAACTTTCCCCGCATGGACCTCGAGGCCGTGCGAGAAGGATTTTCATGCACTGAAGAAGAGGCCACCACTCTGATGAAAGAAGTCCGCCCGATTGCTGCCAATCTAGCCAAACATTTAAATTTGTAGATGTACTTGAAGCCTAAACGTTTGATTGATCCTCAATACTTTTGATCTTATTTATCTGAGTATTTAGCTTTATCCTCTTTCATGAAACCCATTTGCCGACTGGTCCAGCCCACGAGTGCTAGGAATTAGCGCTTGGCTTTCTCCCGCGCGTATACCGAGTAGCTAAACACTGTCTTTGACAAGTACGAGCGTCATTACTTAAGAATTTTCATGATACTCGAATTCGATCAACATATGTAAACAGAAAACAACTTTTATTAATATGATAGGGTGCGGTTGGCTCCGCACACTATTTAGTGTAGCCTCCGACTTACTGCTTAGTCGTTTACATCTAAGTAGCAAGTCAGAGAAGGAGACTAATTACAAAATGCTTGGATACAAAACTTTAAGAATAAAAACGACGTAGCTGCTCAATGTTCCAGGTGTTAGGCACTTTCGATCCATCTTCGCGCTTTAGCCAGTAAGCCCCCCGGGTGGGTCATTTCATCGATCACATAGGGGCCTTCCCAGAGTGGGGAGAGTTTGTGCTCGTGCTTCTGATTCCTTCGGAGGACCAGATCTTCTTTAGAGAACGCATAGCCCCGTACGTTGCGTTGATGGTAGCGACGTAAGCCCTGTTGGTACTTTGCCGACTGGATCATTGCTGCTTCCCTAGCTTCCTCGAGTCGATCAAGGTCTTCGTGTCTTCTTTCATCCGACTGATTATCGTCAAAACCGGCAACCCGAGGTGACCGAAACTTCAATTCAGTCGGGAGGACCGCCTCTGAGCCATAGACTAGGAAAAAGGGTGTCTGAAGCGTAGCCACTGAAGCGTAGCAGATCTTGATGCCCAGCTCTTCGCCCCAATTTTAGAATTCACTACTTTTGAACTGAACGCCATTGTCGGTGATGATGCGATTGGGCACGCCAAAACGTACAACGATGTCTCGAAAGAACCCACGTGCTTTAGCCGTCGTAATTACAGCAACCGGTTTGGCTTCAATCCACTTTGTAAATCTACCTTGCGCTCGCTTGAGGTGGCCCACCATGTCCAGATTCCAGACAGCGAAGGGCCAAGAGATTAGGATTGTTTGTAAGTCCTAGGCTGGCATGTGAATCTGCCGCTCAAAGAACTGGCACCCGTCGCATTTGCGTACTATATCTTCCGCATCCGTGACGGCAGTCGGCCAGAAGAATCCCTGCCGATAGTCTTTTCCTACCAGAATGCTGGCCGCCGCGTGGTGCCTACACTCCCCCGAGTGGATATCATTGAGTAGATCCCTGCCTTTTTGCTCGGATATGCAACGTCTTAGTACCCCGGAACTGCTTTTTCTAAAAAGCTCGTCCCCAACTACTTATAACTCTTTCTTCGGCGTGTAACGCACTCGGCGAGGCTTCGATCCTCAGGCAACTCATCACGAAGAAGATAATCTAAGTAAGGCTGCGTCCACCCGGGGTTAATTGATAATACCTCTGCATCGGGCTCTGGTTGCCTCTCTTGATCTTCTCCCGGTGCAGGTTGTGGCTTGATGGACGGCTTGCGCAGTTCTTCGACGAAAACACCAATCAAGACTTGCGCCCAAGTGGATCCCATCCACGCTAGCTCGTCTGCTGCTTCATTATCTCGGCGGAGGACATGTGTCAGCTCCAGACCAAAAAATTTGTCTTCCAACTTTCGTACCTCCTGACAGTATGCCGCCATGCTGTCGCCAATAGAAGACCACTCCTTTGGAACTTGGTTAACCACGAGCTGGGAATCCCCGCGCACCATTAACCGACTCACACCGAGCCATATGGCGACGCATAGCCCATGGATGAGTGCCTCGTATTCGGCGGCGTTGTTACTGATGGGAACAATATCTGAAGGACGTACCGTAACTTTTTGTCGGTCGGTGCTATGAGCAAAATCCCAGCCCCCGCGCCGCTGAGTATGAGGGAACCATCAAAGTACAATGTCCAGTACTCGAGATTCTCCTTTGTTGATGGGGTCTGAGCCTCTGTCCATTCTGCGATGAAATCGGCTAATGCTTGAGATTTGATGGCTAGTCGAGGCCTGAACTTTATTTCAAAGGCTCCAAGCTCGACTACCCACTTTGCAAGCCTACCGGTGGCTTCCCGGTTATTGAGTATGTCTCCAATCGGGAAAGAAGTGACCACCGAAATTTCATGCTCTTGAAAATAATGTTTAAGCTTCCGTGATGTTAGTAACACAGCGTATAGAAGCTTTTAAACTTGTGGGTACATTATTTTGGAATCGCCCAATACCTCGCAAACGAAGTAGACCGGGCGCTATACCTTCTGGAGAGAGCCCTGCTCGTCCCGTTCGACCATTAGAGCGCTGCTTATGACGTGAGTCGTGGCGCTGATGTAGAGTAAGAGAGGCTCCTGGGGCATGGGAGGGACCAACACCGGTGGCGTGGTGAGGAACCTCTTTAAATCTTCGAAGGCTTCTTGTGCTTCCGCTGTCCACTGAAAACCATCTTGTCGGCGTAAAAGCCTGAAGAATGGCATGCCTCACTCCCCGAGTCGGGAAACGAATCGGCTAAGTCCCACGATGCATCCAGTGAGGTTCGGCACGTCCTTCTGACTGGTCGGGGGCTTCAACTTGATGATGGCGTCGACTTTCCCTGGATTGGCTTTGATCCCTCGATGAGAGATGATGAATCCAAGTAATTTGCCAGATGGGAGCCCGAAAGCACACTTCTCGGGGTTTAGCTTCATTCGGTATGCCAGGCTCTCGAATGTCTCGGTTAGATCTATTATGAGATTCCACCTGGATTTTGTTTTATGACAACGTCGTCGACACAGGCCTCCAAGTTGCGTCCGAGCTGAGTGTGAAAACACCGCTGTATGGTGCGCTGATAAGTCCCGCCAGCGTTTTTCAGCCCAAATGGCATTGTGATATAGCAGAAAGCACCAAAAGGCGTAATAAACGACGTCTTGATGCAGTCTTCCTCCTTTAGGCTAATCTGGTGATAGCCCGAGTAGGCGTCCAGAAAACTCAAGAGCTCACATCCCTTTTTCCTTGCTCGTTCATCGCGAGATCAGCTATATATTTAGCGGATCTAATGCGTATGAGTTCAAGCGAAAGCAAAAGCTAACCACTCAGAAGATTAATGTAATCTTGCCTACGGCCCCCAAGTACCTGCGCTGGTCGAAAGTTTCAATCATTTTTGATCGAACGGATCACCTGTATCTGATACTCTTCCCTGGAAGGTACCCTCTCATCTCGGACCCTGTCGTTCGAGGGAACAGGCTTGAAAGGGTCTTGGTTGATGGCGGGAGCGGTATAAATGTCCTTTTCACCAAGACCCTGGATCAGATAAAGATTCCTCGTTCCGAGCTACGGCAAGGATCATCCCTTTTCATGGGTAATCCCCGGGACGTCCGCAGTACCACACGGACAGATCTCGTTGCCCGTTCATCTGACTCGAGCTACGACGACGAATACCAAGTGAACCACTGTTTGATTACTCAAGCTCACTCAATAAACTGAATCACACGATTTTGAGGACTTATTAAACTTTTCTCGTTGTCCTCCCAACTGTCTATCTAGCTAGAGTAGCTATCTCTTTATTTGTGTGAATATTTATCGTATGTGTGTCCCAGTCTTTTCACTTATCCTAACCCCCGTTACCTAGACTGGCTGGTATTTTAAATAATTAAGATATAGAGGATTATCTCTTTAAACCCTCGTTCCCTGTGAATTCGATAACTCTAGGAATACTCCAGGTGAAAACTACAAGCGATATTCGTCCGCTTGCGTATTAATTTCTTTGAGCGTAAGTATCGCCAACAGCACTCAAGCCGAAAAATTGGCTAAAGAACTGGAAGGTAACTTTCCACCACTGACTCTCCCTGGCTCAGCCCCACTGAAGTCCGACTGATTGATCATGTTCAATTGGTTGTACAGAATATCGGCAGAAGACCAAGGTGCAATACCAAGTTCTGGACAAAAAAGTAAAGTCCGCCTACGAGCTTCGCAACTGTGCTATAGTAGGAATAGCTCCAACGCTCCAGTACCTTTACCCTGAAGAAGAGCTGCCGTCTGACGCCGACATCCTTGTGGCCCGCCTTGATGATATTCCTGCGCGAATCAAGGACTTCTAGCGGGAAGCAGCGACGACATGCACCAGCCAAGGTCTTGCAATCGCAAAGTCAAACTTCCCCCGGCTGGACTTCGAGACCGTGAAAGAAGGATTTGCATGCACCGAGGAAGAGGCCTTCGCCTTACTGAAAGAGGTTCGCCCGACTGCCGTCCATCAGGTTAAACATTTAGATTTGTAGATGCATTTATCGCCCAAACGTTTAATTGATCCTCGATACTTGTGATCTTGTTTATCCGAGCATTTAGTTTTATCCTTTCCATGAAATGCATTTGCCGACTGGTTCAGCCCCCGAGTGTCAGGAATTAGCACTTGGCTTTCTCCCCATGCACCAACGGAGTAGCTAAACGTTGTCTTTGGCAAGTACTAGCGCCATTACTCAAGAATTTTCATAATACCCGAATTTGATCGACACATGTAAAGAGAAAATAGCTTTTATTGATAAGATAGAGTGCGGTTGACTCCGCACACTATTTAGTGTAGCCCATGACTTACTGCTTAGTCGTTTACGGCTAAGTAGCAAGTCAAAAAGAAGACTAATTACACAATGCTAGAATACAGGATTTTAAGAGTAAAAACGACGTAGCTGCTCAGTGTTCCAGGTGTTAGGCACTTCAGATCCGTCTTCGCGCTTTAGCTGGTAAGCCCCCAGGCGGGTCACTTCATCGATCACATAGGGGCCTTCCAGAGCGGGGAGAGTTTGTGCTCGTGCTTCTAATTCCTGTGGAGGACCAGATCTCCCTTGGAGAATGCACGGCCCTGTACGTTGTGTTGATGATAGTGACGTAAGCCCTATTAGTACTCTGCTGACTGGATCATTGATGCTTCCCTGGCTTCCTCGAGCCGATCGAGGTCTTCGTGTTTTGCGTCATCCGATTGATTATCGTCGAAACCAGCCACCCGAGGGGACCGAAACTTCAATTTAGTTGGAAGGACCGCCTCTGAGCCATAGACTAGGAAAAAGGGTGTCTGCACGGTCGCTCCACTTGGGGTTTTTCTGAGCCTCCAGAGCACCGAAGGCAACTCCTTAACCCAGCGCGTAGCATACGGCTTCAGGCGATCGAAGATTCTGGCTTTAAGCCCTTGTAGCACCAATCCGTTGGCACGTTCAACCTGCCCGTTACTTCTTGGATGAGCCACCGAAGCGTAGCAGATCTTGATGCCCAGCTCTTCGCCCCAATCTTGGAATTCGCTGCTTTTGAACTGAACGCCATTGTCGGTGATGATGCGATTGGGTACGCCAAAACGTACGACGATGCCCCGGAAGAACTCACGTGCTTTGGCCGCCGTAATTATAGCAACCGGCTTGGCTTCAATCCACTTTGTAAACTTGTCGATGGCGATGAAGAGATGAGTGAATCCACCTTGCGCTCGCTTGAGGGGGCCTACCATGTCCAGATTCCAGACGGCGAAGGGCTAAGAGATTGGAATTGTTTGTAGATCCTGGGCCGGCATGTGAATCTGCCGCGCAAAGAATTGACACCCGATGCGGGGGAGCCCTAAAGGATCCTTGGGACACGCTTTGTTGAGGTCGGTGTAGTTGACACACATCCGCCATGTCTTCTTCTTTTTCAGCACCAGGACCGGGTTCGCAATCCACTCGGGATGATACACTTGCTTGATGAACCGAGCTGCCAGCAATTTGGTGATCTCTTCCCATATGGCGTCCTTCCGATCCGGATCAAATCTTCGTAGGCGCTGCTTAACTGGCTTCGCCTTTTCGCCGACGTGGAGAGAGTGCTCGATCACCTCCCTTGAAACACCAGGCATGTCCGAAGGCTTCCAAGCGAACACATCCTGGTTGGCTCGGAGGAAAGTGACGAGCGCGTCTTCCTATTTGCTGTCGAGCCCTGTTCCAATCACGGCTGTCTTGGCCGGATCAGATGGGTCCAACAAAATCTTCTTAGTTTCTTCGGCTGCTTGGATGGATGTTTTAGCCTGCTTTTTGGCGCGGATATCCCCTTTCTCCTGAAGGGATGTAACCTCCAGTTGGATCTTTTCCATCTCAGCAGATGAGTTCAATGCCTACGCCATCTCACAGCTTTCGCTGTCACAGAGCAGGGATTGTTTAACGTCACTAGGGAGGGTAATTACACCGTTGGAACTTGGCATCTTTAAGATGAGGTAAGTGTAGTTGGGAATAGCCATGAATTTGGCAATCCCCGGCCTTCCCAAGATGGCTTGGTATGCCATCTCGAAATCGGCCACTTCAAAGCTCAGACTTTCGGTCCGATAATTGTCCTTGGTCCCGAACGTGACGAGCAAAGAGATCTGTCCGAGTGGTATTGCGGACGTCCCGGGGATTACCCTGTGGAATAGAGAATATCCCTGCCGTAGCTCGGAACGAGGAATATTCATCTGGTCCAGGGTCTTGACGAAAAGGACATTAATCCCGCTCCCGCCATCGACCAAAACCCTCTTCAATTTGCTTCCTCGCACGACCGGATCTAACACCAGAGGATACCTCCCGGAGAAGGCAATCCGATCGGGGTGGTCCGATCGGTCGAAGGTGATGGGTACCTCGGACCAGCGCAAGTACTTTGGGGTGGCGGGCATGATAGCGTTTATCTCCTGAGTGGTAAGCTTTTGCTTCCGCTTAGACTCGTACGCATCAGAGCCCCCGAATATGTAGCGGATCTCGCGCTCAGCGTCCTGATAATCTTCGTCGGCTTTCTTGCCATGGCCACCCTTGGCCGCCGACTGCTTCGAGTTTTCGGCGAATTTCTGCAAAATAAGGCAGTCTTTGGCAGAGTGTTTTTCTCGTGGATGAAAGGGACATACCGAATCCATAACGTTGTTGTAGTCGTTGTCGTTGGGGGCTTAGGTCGATTACGTTCCATGTTGGCGACCATCTCGTCCCCCTTCCGCTTCTTATCCTTAGGCTTGCCATGCTCGTCATTAGGCTTCTTCTTGGGGCCTCCATCGTTGCCACCACGGTGATTCATGATGGCCTCCTCGGCATTGGTCTCCTAGTCTGCCATTGTGAACATGGCCTTGAGATTACGTGGGGGTCCCAAGTCATCTGCCTGATTAACTCCTCGGATTTGCATCCTCGGATTACGCGAAGCTGACGTAAGCGATCTTGGTCCTCCACTCGGCGTGAGTCCGGGTCCGCCGTGCCAATGGCGGTCTCCTCGTATCCAACAAGTGGAGAAGTAGAGTGATGATCCTCCGGGCCAAGAACGAAAACTTCTTGGTAGTTACGGACCTCGGTGCTCTCATCAACTCGGAGTCAGAAACAGAGAGGCTGACTTGTTCGCTCTGTCCAATGGGTTGGCCAGCATTGATGACACCCATGAACATAGTTGGATCTGATCCAACTGGATCTGATGCACTCGCCGACTGGTTATCTCATGTCCAAATCTTAGAGGAAATCCGCGCGAAAGTCGCAGCGGAATTCTGGAGTCCGGAGGGAAATCCAGCCAAGGGCATTGAGTTGTCGTTGGGCAGAATAGAATTCAAGCCCGTGCGGTCGAGCCCGCCGAGTCATTTTTCTTCTTCCTTGGGAGAAGGTGCGAGGTCGGACAGCGAGCGGGTCAATCCACTGAAGGTACTTGCTGAATTCTCCAAGCCAAGAGGAAATGGGTCCCTTTGATCGCGCGTACCTTCTTGCGAAGAGATCTCCCTGGAAGGAGAGAGACGAAAATTGCCAACGCCGTCGGCGATGAAGTCCAGGGTGCCGAAGCGAAGGGATTGCCCCTGCCTCATGGTGACGTGCGGCGATCTCCAAAAAAGCCATCTAGCTTAAAAGATGATCTTAACGCTGCCCCCTACCTGGCGCGCCAACTATCGACTGATGGTTAACTGGGGGTTACCGTCGGCAATGAATTTGTACCAGGGGCGTTAGCAAGAACTAAACTAGATGGTAGCACAAGACCGGGTTATACAGGTTCGGGCCCGTAGCACCGGGGTAATACCCTACTTCCTGTGCTCTAGGATTATGATTGATCAAGATGCGGGATGCAAGATGACCAAGATGATTACAGCGTATACTCTCTAATGTTGAGATCTATTGTGTTGGGCTATGCCTATGACCTCTACCCCCTCGCTTTATATAGTGTAGAGGGAGATAGAGTTACACTGTAGCACATGACATACGGTACCTAATTCTGTTATGCCGTTACATGTCATGCATGTGTTGATCTCCTAATTACATGGAGCTTGGTCTTATCCTCAGGAACTTCCTTGGAGCTCAAGGCCCGCTCGTAACCCGAGTGGTCTTCATCCCTAATCGGCCGACTTGGGTCGTCCCCCATCTGCTCCCTTATGGGTCTTCTAGAGGATACCCGGGGCCCATGTAGTCCACACAGACTGTTTATTGGACTTGATGGAACATGGGAGATTATTTATACTAACGACCTTCTGAATAATCTGGAAAGATGGATGACCCAGACGACTGTGCCACCTTTGATGAGAGGGTTTGACAACGCCATAGGCTTCTCTCCTTGAAGAGGCTGGCGGAAGAGGGTAGAGCCCATTCTTACATTTGCCTTGTAGTAGGGTTCTCCTCGTTGCCTGATCCTTAATCACAAAATAGTCAGGGTGAAATTCAAGGAAGGCTTGATTATCAGAAGCTAGGCGATGAACATAAACTAGATTTTTCTAAGCCTTAGGGACATGAAGAATATTTTTGAGATGCAAGTTTTGACTAGGGGTTTTAGCATGACCAATGTGACTAATATTCATACCTACACCGTTGGCAGTGTAGATCTGATCATTTCCTTTGTACTTGTCTTTCACAGTAAGCTTCTCCAACTCGCTTGTGATATGATCTATCTCACCGGTATCAGTGTACCAATTGGTGTCCACGCCATAGCTGTGCATAGCCGCTGATACACTCTTGTTGTGTGGTATGAAGTCTTCATCGAACCTGTACCAGCAGTCAACGACAGTGTGGCCAATTTTCCCGCAAAGCTGGCACTGGGGCTTGTCACTGCTAAAGTTATTTCGGCTTCCAGCACCATGTCCTCCTTGCGATCCTCCTTGAGTACCAAGGCCACGGCCAATGCCGTGACCATGCTAGTTATTACCATCGCGACCACGGCGAGTTGTATTTGCTAATGACTGAGATCCTCCATGTAAGAGATCCATTAGATACTCAAAGCTTAGTAGCTGAGAGAACAACTCAACCACTGAGATTGATTCCACACGTGCAACAACAGCCGATACTAGTGGATTAAATTCAATGTCCAGACCAGCAAGAATATAGGAAACCATCTCCTCATCCCCAATTGCTTTTCCTGCGGATGCCATCTTATCTGCAAGAGATCTCATCTTGCCAACATACTCAGTTAAGGTCATGTTACCTTTCTGAGTTGTAGTGAGGGCAATTCGTGTGTTGACGGCGCGTGCGCGTGACTGGGACGCATACATCTCCCCCAGCGCACTCCAAACTTGACGTGGCGTGGTCATGGTGGAAACTTGGGCCAAGACCTCTTGTGACAGAGATGTGAGTAGAAACTCCAGCATTTGCTGTTCCACCGGGCACCACCAGGATATCTTGTCAGCTCACTCCTGCGTTCACTCTGTATCTAGCTCTCCTCTGCTTTCAATCTTAGGTGCACTGTTCACCGTCCAACAGCAAAAACAAGAAAGAATTCAGATACTCAGCGTTTATGCTGCTCAAAAACGGCGCAGATTTTCAGTGGTTTTTCTCTTCTATTTATTCAGCACAACGAACAGTTGAAGTAGCCCATGATCCGCCATATTCAATGTGCCATCCCACACCGGCGAGATACACGGTTGACCAAACAATTCCGCCTAAACATGCGGCATGATCAACATATATTCCCGTGCCATCCCGCAAGCTGTGACCACATCGTTGTACACACTAATAACCCATGATTACAACTAATGACATGATCAATGACGCAGCAATTGACCAGAGCACACACGCAGCCAAACAGAAAAATGTACAGCAGCTAAATAAAGCAGTAAAGGAATAACAAGTGACAGGATTAGTCAACATTCTCCCCCCTAATCTTGCTCACTTGCACATCTGAAACTCCAGCCTTCTCCAGGAGATGTCGCAGTCTGATCCGCCCAAGAGAATTTGTCAAGAAGTCTGCCAACTGCATCTCACTGCCGACGAACTCGACCTTAACCTTCCCGGACTCCACACAATCTCTAACAAAATGATACTTAGTCTCTATGTGCTTGCTTCTTTCATGAAACACAGGGATCTTGCAGAGAGCTATTAAAGACTTGTTATCTATCTTCAGGGTCGCTAACTTATGGTCATCTCCAGTGATCTCAGCTAGCAACGTAGATAACCAGGCTGCTTGACATGTCGCCGCTGAAGCTGCAATAAACTCTGCCTCACAGGTGGACAGCGCCACCACTCTTTGCTTCTGTGATTGCCATCCGACCAAGTTTGACCCAAGACCCGCAGCCTGCTCGGCCCAGCCCATGGCGCAGCAGCCACCTCAAGCCGGGCCCACCGGTCAGCCCCATCCTCTTTTCTCTCTGGTCAACTGGGGCCCGCTTGTTAGCTCCTTCCCCCACCTCTCGCCGTCTCCCCTCTCTGACTCTCTCTCACACTCGCTCTCCCTCTCACCTTCCTCTGCTCACCGGCCGCTACAGCGTCGCCGTGGGTCCCGTACCGGAGCAGGGGCCGCCGCCGAGGTTCGTCGTCGCCATCGTGGACATTGCGCCCAATTTTCCTCCGCGAAGCAGCGCCGCCGCCGGGCTTGACCAAACCACGCCGTCGTGGTCGTCGCCGTCTCTCTATACCACCGTGACCAGGCCAAACCTGTGCCAACTACCACGGCATACTTCACCCCGCGTCGCCTATAAAATACCGAACCGCCGCATCTCCTTCATCTCGCCGGAGCTGAGCACGACGACCCCTGCTGCGTCGAATCCACCGTTCCCGAATCCTTGGACGTCTCCCTTTAGCACCGCCGCGTCTCCCTCGGTGTTTCCTCTCCATCAATTGGACCTCTCTGTCGCTGGAACGTCCTCACTGGCAATACCGATCGCTTATGCCGCCACCAGCGCTGCCCGTCAACCTCCCCGCTGTAATCCCCGACGCCGACCCCACCAATCGAACCCCCTCTCCCTACTCTCTCTTCTGCACCGCTCGCTCTCATCGGAGAACCGCCATTCGCCGGATCGCGCCGCCGCACCGCCGTGAGCTGCCTTGAGCCACTGACAGGCCGGGTGAGACCTGTTCACGGGAAGCCCGGCCCAAAAAAGCCCAGGCCGACCGGTGCATGGGGTCGGGCTCGGGCCTCATTTCCGAAGCCCGGTGGTTGGGCCAGGCCGGGCCCGGGCCTGGGATTTTAGCGATTTAAGCCGCGGTCGGGCCGGGCCGTCGGGCTTCGGGCCGAGCTCGGGCCCGATTTCCGAGCCCAACGTCCCGGGCCAGGCCGAGCTCGGGCCTGGTTTTTTGGGACCGGGCTTTTCCAGACCCGGCCCGGCATTTGATCAGGTCTAGGCCAAGCCCGCCTGTCACCGCTCGGCAGCGCGGCTAAGCGCGCGGGCGTCGGGACGGTTTGGGCCGGCACGGTTAGTTGGGCCAGTCACGGCCTGCCACGGCATTTCATCCTGCAAATCATTTTTTTCTTTCCATTTTGCAATTACAATATAAAATTCCTATCTAATTCATATTAATGCCTAAAAATGCCAAATAAATTTTATTAAATTTGTAACACTCCATCTTTCGAAATGAAACATTTTCATACAATGAAAAATGTTCATGCATAGATTTAATTAAGACATGCAAAATCTACGGCTATATAATTTTGATTATTTTAAATAATAACCATAATAGTACAAGACAAATTTCAATAAATTAAGAAAATCTCCACCTTTACAAAGTTTATGTTTTCATACACTAAAAATTTAATTTTCACAAATATACTTAAAGAATTGAATTTTCTATGTATTAGATATCGGTGTTTCTGGATTGAATTGTGATATCGATGATATCGATGTATCGTCTGACGCTGCATTTGAAGGCAAGTCTCCTTGACGCATATTCTATGATTATGTTTGTTTGCAAAATACTTGTGAAATGCTCAGAAGTAAAAAATGCATGATATTTGTTTGTATAGTAATTTGGGAAGGATAGTTACTACCTGAAAAAGAAAAAAATGATTTCGCCCTGATATTATTAACTTTTCAACCCTAGAAATGTGAATGGTGCATGGGTTCATTTTGTAACTAATAATGTTTAATGGTGAAAGATGGATCTTGATAAAAGCAACAAAATGATTACATGAAATGATGTCCACTTGGCTAAGTCGCATTATTTCATGTGGGTTATTGATGCAAATCTAAATTGAGATTTTGGATATTATTAAAATTGGGAAAATGAGAAAATGATGCTTTCATGTTGGAACAAAGATTTTGGTGCTGTAAACACAAATTTGATTGAGAAGGAAGAACGACTACCGTTAGCGCACGGGGTTACCCTGGTAAAACGGAGTTCGACGCCTTAATCAGTGTAAGGACTGTTTTCCTTTGAATCTATGAACCGGGCTCATACAGTACGACCTCAAAACTTGTCTATGGGGACAAGCTTAGCTAAGTAAGCCTAGGAAGCTACCGGAAACTATTCTGATTTGAAATCGAGATGCCAACGAATGGGAAATCGGGTCGATCCTTGTATCCCCAGTAACCGATCATTCGGGTGGTCACCACGCCATAATAAATATTGGACAGCGGGATGACTAGGGACGTCGGTCACGCGTGCTCCATATTAAATGACAAATATTTTCCAGTAGATTTCTCGAGATAACTGACATTGTGTTGTGAGTCCTTGGCTTGTATCCCCGATACTTTGACAAGCACGCATCAGCAGTCGAGGATAAAGTGTACACACTTTGTAGAGTATTATATAAACTATCACGATAGCCGCGCTCTCGGTTATGTGCACGCTTGGTGACTGTTCATATGGTAGCTATATCTCTACCTCTCTTTCCTTCAAAATACAAAATGGACTACTGATTCTGAGGAAGTAAAAAGTTATTTATCTAAAAAGAAATGATTTCTTTCCCGTAATCTAATGATTTCTACAAAAGGAATTTTGCATAATTTTGAAAGGTTTTATGACAGAAATTTTAGAGAAAAATCTGAATAAAGTGTCCTTTGTACTAAGCTACGCATTGCATAATTTTTTAGACTTGTAGAGTACAATTGTACTCACGTTTCTTGCTTTTATTTTCCTTTTCAAAAACTTTTAGTTGGAGAACCATCCCAGTGGAGCAAGGAGCTCTTCGCAGCTAGGGATTTCAAGGAGTATAATGAAGCTTAGGCTATGCCCTACTACCCTTGTGCCTGTGGCGTGAAGTTTACGAGTTTAAATAAATCCTATGATTTAAGACCGTACCTTAGCGAGTATGAGTATTTGTATTCAGCTTATTGTGTTATGCGTCGTTCCACGTATCGACTTGGTTGTACTGTTTCGGACTCCAGCCCTATGTACTCAAACTTTAAATAATAGCAAGTATCCTTTTTGTTTCGAGACTATGTGCACTAGCGATGATCCTTAGGACTAGTGCGGTAATACACAGAAGGGCACGGGTTTGTCAACCGGGTCCAGACAATTGGCTTCCCATTAGGCTTGTTCTTGGTCCGCTTCCTGCCACGGTGTCCGTGACCACCGGTGGCTTTGTCGGCATTGCTATGGCCTCCTTGCCCCTTCCTCTTCATCCTATCAGCCCACTCTGATCCAGTGAGGAGTAAGCCACCTGCTTCATCAACCTCATCAGAGGCAAGCCTCTCCTCCACCGCTTGCAGCTGGCTGGTCAGATCCTCCACAGTCATAGTCTTCATATCCATGAGAGTTTCAATTGACATGGCAATTTGGGCATACCTCTTCGGTACTGCTCGCAGGTACTTACTCACCACTGCCTCCTTGTTCAAAGTTTCACCTAACAAGGAAAGATCATTGACGAGGCCCTGAAGTCGCATGGTGAAGTCCTCGACGCCCTCACCCTCCTTGAAATTGATGGCCTCGAAGTCTTGACGAAGCTTTTGCGCCCTTGCCTCGCGAGCGCGCTCAGATCCATTGCGCATGTTGGCCACCGCCTCCCATGCCAGCTTCGCGCTATCCTTCGCCGCCAGCATCCGCAACATTTCTGTCTGGACCGCACAGAGGATTGCGGCCAATGCCAGCCGATCTTCATGGTAGTCGCTACCGCGGGGTTCGATGGCCTCCCAGAGACCCTGTGCCTAGATATTGGCACGCATAAATAGTGCCTGGAGGCCCTGTGCCTAGAGATTTGCACACATAAACAGTGCCCGATCAGCGTCGAGTACACCATTGAGCCGCCCGCCTCGCGCACCACCCGCTGCACCACGTGGTCGCGGCCTTAAGACGACTATGTGTCATCTACCCAAGATATGGGAGGCGATGGTGTCACTCGCGTGCCAGTGTTGACCGCCGTGACGGTGCCAGTGCCGTAGGCCCCACCGGCGCCGCTGGTATGTGCGTCGCCGTTCGCCATGGGCACCACTGGAGGAAACTTGACAATGCTCTGATACCACTATCAACTCACTCCTGCGTTCACTTTGTATCTAGCTCTCCTCTGCTTTCAATCTCAGGTGTACTGTTCACCGTCCGACAGCAAAAACAAGAAAGAATTCAGATACTCAGTGTTTGTGCTACTCAAAAACGGCTGAGCTTTTCAGTGGTGTTTCTCTTCTATTTATTCAACACAACGAACAGTTGAAGAAGCCCATGATCCACCATTTTCGATGTGCCATCCCACACCGGCGAGATACACGGTTGACCAACCAATTCCGCCTAAACTTGCGGCATGATCAACAGATATTCCCGTGCCATCCCACAAGTTGTGACCACGTCGCTTTACACACTAATAACCCACGATTACAACTAACACCGTGATCAATGAAGCAACAATTGACCAGAGCACACACACAGCCAAACAGAAAAAATGTACAACAGCTAAATAAACCAGTGAAGGAATAACAAGTGACAGGATTAGTCAACACATCTCTGGGTTGGGTACTTTCACCGTCTTGTCTCCGTCCTTTTCCAGTCTTAGCGACGAGAGCGACGTTTGTGCCATCAAGGTAGCCTTCAAGTTGTGCTCCTCGCGGTACAGGCTTCACTTGAGCCTTCCATAGAGGAAAGTTGATCTTTGACAGCTTCTCGGTAACCACTTGTAAGCAATGGTGATGCCGCAGCGGATGATGATGAACTCGCCATGACTTTGGATCTTGGTGACGAAGATAGTAGTAGATGTGTTTGTGGGAGGTGGCTCTGACACCATGAAAACTAACCACCTGTATTAGGGAAGCATTATTACCTCACAAGAATGCACAAGGAGGCCGCGTACCTTTGTTATATATGCACGGAAGAGCCCCCTTCCAAGGGGGCCCGAGCCATTAGTAAGATACCACTCTAGAAGAGTTCGGATTCTAATCTTGTGTCAGACCTGCGGGCCAAGGGACAGTCTCAGGTAGACGGTTTCTATGGGGCGTAGGCCTCCCAAAAGGTAACGGAGGCGCGTAAAGGTTTCCTCGGGCCAGACGGACATTGGTCCTCGAGGGGGCTTACAAATAGACATACAAGATAAAGGCAAAAAGCTAACTAATCTCTACCAACCTTACTACTATTGTTACATTAACACCATGCTTATCTAACACATGCATGGTCTGGTCTGGAAGAAAATTTGGTGGCACCCGGTGCCACACAAGCTTTGTGGCACCCAATTTTGTACCTATCATATCTCTCTCCTCCTCTCTCTCTCTCACTATCTCCTCCCCTCTCTCTCTATCTCCTCTCACTCCTCGCTCCCTATCTCTCTCCGGGTGCCACCATGGCACCCGGTGCCATATAATTTCTATCCGTCTGGTCTCTTCTAATTATCCCTAGCTAGCTAGCTAGCGATAATAGCGCTTCACGTTGCTTCCTCCAGGTTGTCCGTCTATATAGCTAGCTAGTCACAGTGATGGAGACAGGGGGACCGGTGGGGGCCAGGGCCCCCCAATGGTAGATGTACACAAGAGGGTACCCCTATATATATTAGGTAAAATTAATAGAAAAATATGAATTTGTTTGTTAAAATTTTCAAAAATTTCTCCGATGCACATGAAATTGCATGTTAAAATATTCAAAATTTCTAAAGGATCCTATATATACATAAATTTGCATGTTAAATTAGTTAAAAACTTCAAAAAATCTACTGCATGTAAATTTGTATGTTAAAATAGTAAAAAATTCAAAAAATAAAAAATATACAATAATTCGCAAGATAAATAGTGAAAAAGTTCTAAAAATTCTTGAATTAAAATTAAAATGCTATAAATTTTCTATTTGATCTTCTCGATACAAAAGTTATTTTTTATTGGCCCCCTTAATATTTTTTTCTAGCTCCGTCCGTGGCTAGTCACACACAGTACATCCTCGGCCTCGCCACTCGCAAAGCTAGTGCCCACTTCACGATCAGCATGGCCATGGAGATCTTTGTCGTCGGCCTGCGGCGCCTGAGCCTCGTCGCCCTCGCCGTCACCAAAGCTAGTGCCCACACAACGGTGACAATAGGCTTTGAACCTGTAACCTCTTGACATCCAAAACCTTATTGCCACACCTACTAGCCGTTATAACTTGATTTCACTTATGTTGGATATGCCATGTTATATTATAATTAATATGCATATTGATGAATAAAAAATCAAAAAAATATTAATCCTGTCGATCCGGCGTGCC
Organism: Raddia distichophylla; assembly: GCA_005191435.1. Lineage (NCBI taxonomy): Eukaryota > Viridiplantae > Streptophyta > Magnoliopsida > Poales > Poaceae > Raddia > Raddia distichophylla. Next base: position 612,410 of record SPJY01017849.1, read on the forward strand.
TAGCCTTCAGCCCAGGCACAGCACGCCTAACTGTGCAGTGCCGGCCCGGGCCCGACGCGTGTCATGCTGTGCCATGCTTCGGGCTAGGCCAAAATGTCGTTTGGCCATCTATAAACACAACCCGCTGAAAGGGATATGCGCTAGATCAATCATAGTGATAATTGTACTATGTCTTTATTGATGTACATATGATAACATTGTTTATCGGTTCCCTAAATAAATGTCATGACTTTGTCCATTGGGTACGACTTGATTGTCAAACACATTGTTAAATGACATTATTCTAAACAGGTCACTGATCCATAACATTAAGAGGAGCAATTATAATTTGATCAGCATACGTATTGGTTGATGGTAATGTTTCACATACCATAGATATAGAGATATCAAACCAATAGTATGGACGCATGTTGGAGAACATGGGCAGTCGGACAGACCTACTCCGAGACGCTGTGAGTTGTTATCTCTTATAGCTCCATCAACGTATAGTGTCGAGTGGTATGCCTATATGGTCTTTAGATCTAAGATTGTCATGGATGCCCAGCATGTTAACTCGTATACTTTGGTATCATCAAACGCTACATCGTAACATGGTAGTTATAAAGGTGACTACTGGGTATGCCATAATACATATGCGGGGGTGTGATAATCTCTTGGAATTTTCCCCTCCCCGATAACAGGAGAGATACCTCTGGCCCCTCATGTGGTTGGATAGGAAAAGCGCACAGCCATGCTAATATGACTAAGGAGTTAGTCATGATATGTATCCATTCCACTGTCGAGTGAATTGGTCGAGCTATCAACAAGGGTGGCGCGCATCTCGCCTTGAGCTTGACTTGTATCGGGTGGCAAAGAGATCGGTACGTGAGTGTATCAAGGTTTAGCCGAATATTCTTTCTGTGCATTCGGGGATCAATACGTACTGTTAGGTGCCGCTGTTGATCGATGGATTGGAAACAGGTTTCCAGATCCATGCACGGTCGACTTGCACTAAACCTAACGGGTCACAAACTTAATGGGTTGGAACTGTTTAACGGGTTTATATGTGGATATGATCTGCGAGGAGATAGAACCCTAGCAGGCCGAAGCTCACTAGCGTGACTATATAAGGAAAGGCATAGAGGGGCGTTATGAGATGAGTTGAGCCTTCACCACGCCTAGCCGTCGTGCGCCCCTCCTGATCTCCAGAACAGGTTTCCAGATCCATGCACGGTCGACTTGCACTAAACCTAACGGGTCACAAACTTAATGGGTTGGAACTGTTTAACGGGTTTGTATGTGGATATAATCTACGAGGAGATAGAACCCTAGCAGGCCGAAGCCCACTAGCGTGACTATATAAGGAAAGGCATAGGGGGGCGTTATGAGATGAGTTGAGCCTTCACCACGCCTAGCCGTCGCGTGCCCCTCCTGATCTCCGGAAACCCTAGCTGCACGGCGAGGTGCTAGCACACCGAGTGAGGAGTTCCTACTCGGTACGTGTGGATATCGCTAGAGGCGCTGCCGTACACGGACGCGCTGTTCAGTTGGATCATCAGCGAGCACCGGCGAGCACAGGTGAGCACTCGGTGGTGATCTGGACGAGTACGTCTACTTCTTCTACACGCGAGAAACTGCTTCCGCTACATCTGCATGTCAAGGGTAACGATCTGTAATCCTTTACTTGCATATGTTCCTAGTGATTCGAGGTAGAAAATTTTGATTTTACGCTCGCGTAGCCTACCTGTTTTCCAGCACCCGCTGCACCGCCCGATGGGTCAAGATCAAGCTGCTAAGCGGCAACGATGCTGACCATGCCACGCTTTTTACCTCCGATCGAGACGACAATATCTATCTCCTAGCTTTCGTCGACTAGACCGGCGCCAACCTCTTCTTCACCAAGGGCATGCAGGCGCTCTTCCCAAGAGGCAGCAGGGAGCTCCCTTTCGGGGAGAAATACGACGACCTTATCAATGGCAGTGCCCGTGCTCTACCGGACGTGCCCATAGGGCAGCCATGAAGGTGCTCGCAAATTAACTACCACAATGACGGAGACAGGGGGGCCGGTGGGGGCCATGGCCTCCCCCATGGTAGATGTACACAAGAGGGTACCCCTATATATATTCGGTAAAATTAATAGAAAAATATGAATTTGTTTGTTAAATTTTCAAAAACTTCTCTGATGCATATGAAATTGCATGTTCAAATATACAAAATTTTTAAAGGATCCTATATATACATAAATTTGCATGTTTAAATAGTTAAAAACTTCAAAAAAATCTACTGTATGTAAATTTGTATGTTAAAATAAAAAAAAATTCAAAAATATCAAAAATATACATGAATTTGCAAGATAAATAGTGAAAAAGTTTTAAAAATTCTTGAATTCATATGAATTTACAAATTAAAATGCTATAAATTTTCTATTTGATCTATAGTGAAAAAGTTATAAAAATTCTTGAATTCATATGAATTTGCAAATTAAAATGCTATAAATTTTCTATTTGATCTTCTCAATACAAAAGTTAAATTTTATTGGCCTCCCTTAATATTTTTTTTAGCTCCGTCCTGATTACCAGCCGCGGGGAGCCACTGGCCAAGAAGAGGCCAAGCGTGCCATGCTCACCTTCCTCGTCATCGGCGCAGAGGCTCTCCGGTTCCATCCGGAAGGCCTTGAACGAGCACTGGGACCCTGCACCCCAGCTCCAGGCGACATGCTGGACCTTCTCCTCCGTCCCAAACAATTCAAGCCACTGTAACCCTGCACGTACGTACGTGTACTCGCACTTCATATATACAGTACATGGGAATAAAATTGAGTTACGTGCTTGCATTTCTCCGCATCTTCATTTCCATCCTTTAATTTCACGATGGATATCATCATGCGATCGATTAGTATGTTATTGTCGGTTTTACTGCGCGCGGTCATTCTCGATCTCTCCTTAGGGTCTACTCCTACCTAACTAACTCTACAACCCTTTTTGAGACGGCAGTAGTAATTTAGTTCTGGTTTTGGTGCTACCATCTGTGAAAATATGCGTTGAGTCAATTCAAGTGATAAGGCCTGGTTGTTTAGGTTGTTATCCAGTGCTATCTTGTTAGCATAGAAAGTGTTGAGTTGTTGTAACAAATTCCTGTACGTGCATATGACTATATAAAGCTTGAGCTACGCCTCATATGAGGTTAATTATCAAACTCCAAACTACTTCTCTATTTTTACATGGTATCAGAGCTTCAATCATCCTACGATGACAACCTCTAGTTCTTTTGTGTCCTCCTCTGTGCCAGCCACTGCTTCGTCTTCCTCCGGAGTGGTGACCATGTCTAACGTTGGACAACTCATCACGATAAAGTTGAGATCCTCCCATACCTTCACGGCCAAGATCTGTTGGGCTACGTCGATGGCACCATTGCCAATCCTAGCAAGATGATCAAGGTAACTACTGATGGAGTACAGGCCCTGGATGCAACAGGAGATGATCAAGGTAACTACTGATGGAGTACAGGCCCTGGATGTAGCAGGACCAGATGGTGTTGAGCACCGTCCTGTCCTCGCTTGCTCCGGAGGTCACGCCGCAAGTGTTGTTTTTGTCCACTGCAGCTTAACAGTGGACAGGCCTAGAACGCATGTATGCGTCTCAATCCAGGGCTCGTATGATCCAGCTCCGACGCCAACTTGTGATGGCGCGCAAGGGTGATCTCCCCATGGGAGATTACTTCAACAAGATCAAGGGGTATGCAGATGCCCTCGCTGCTGGAGGTCATCCAATTGATGAAGAAGAGATAGCAATTTATATGTTGTCTGGTTTAGATTTGAAATATGATTCATTTGTAACTTTAATTACCACCAGGTCAAATCAAATATCTCTGAGTGATTTGTATGCTCACATGTTAAGTTATGAGATCCGTTAGAATCACCAGAGCATCACCATGCTTGGTCACTCCGCAAATGTGGCCAACCGTGGAGGCTGGCGTGGTGGAGGCCATGGTCGTAGCCATGGAGAGGCCGCAACCACGCTAGTCGCGGCAATGGTGGTAATCAACAGCAAGGACAGATAGGACAGTTTGGACCCCAACAACTCTAGCAGATCGAAGCCGGTGTGTTAGCTATGTGGCAAAGCTGGTCAAGTGGCTATACGGTGCTATGAACGCTTCAATCATGCGTTGCAGCCTCCTGAAGATGAACGCATGGCTGCTCATGCAAGTTTTGACTATGCTCCAAATGCTACATGGTACACTAATTATGGGGCAGCCGATCATATCACCGCCGAGCTGGACAAGATGACAACCCGTGAAAGGTATCATGGGAAAGATCAATTACAGACCGCTAGTGGTCCAGGTATGAATATTTCTCATATTGGTCAATCCCATATTAAAATACTTTCTAGAGATCTTCATCTAAATCAAGTTCTTCATGTTCCTAATGCTAGCAAGAATCTCCTTTTTGTTAACAAACTTGCTACCGATAACAATGTTTTCTTCAAGTTTCATCCTCAAGGATCAGGCTACGAAGACTCCTCTTCTCAGAAGTTCCAGTAAAGACGATTTTGTACCCACTTGGCTCCGAAGTTCATACGCATGCCAAGAAAGCTTTCTCCACCACCACCATGACCAAACCTTGTGGAGTAATTTGCTGGTTCGTGTCTGTTGGATCTTTTCATTTTTAAGAAAGCTTTGGTAATTAAATCCTATGGAACGATGGCATGCAGGAATGTTTGTTGCAAAATATCATGTGCTGGTGTGAAATTCAGATAAGACTCAAGCAGTAGGTTAAAAATTTGAATCAAACGTCTCCTTTAGGTCCGCTAAGTGTGTTTCCTCATGTTTACTTTTGACAACGATGTCGTTGGCACAAACTTTGAGGTTCCTCCCGATCTGGTCGGGGAAAGGTTTTTGCATCAAACGCTGGTATGTTGCTCCCGCGTTTTTAGACCGAATCCATGGTCGTATAGCAGAACATCCAAAATGACGTAATGAACGCAGTTCATTCTTCATCTTCAGAAGCAAGACGGATCTGGTGGTATCCAGAGTACGCGTCTAGAAAACTCATGAGGTGGGATTCTACCGTCATGTGAACTAGTTGGTTGATACACATGAACGGATCTAAGGCCAAGAGGTGGTGAATTGGACTACTTTTAATTCTTTTTGGATTTTTTATGACAAGGCAAATTAAATGACCCAAGCTAGCTAACAAGACCTATTCTACCGATTGCAATTAAGACGCACAAGGACAGCACCTAAGGGGTAATATAGCACAAACACAAGCACAAAAGGAAGGAACTTTGCGGAATTTAAATGCAGAAAGTAAAGAGACACAACCGAGTTTTCTCCGAGGTTCGGAGACGAACTCCTACTCCCCATTGAGGCTAGCTCTCGACACACGAGAATCGGGTCCCTTTCAACCCTATGCCTCAATCCACTCATGGTAACTCTTGCACCGACACATGGCGAGGTGAGCTCGAAACCCCTCACAAGGAGCGAGTGCTCCCACAAGCGGTGAGCTCCTCACACCCCCGTCACCGACACACGACAACAACCAGCGACACACAGTGGATTTCACCCCAACACACGAAGTCACCTTTGACGCACGAAGACACCCCCCAAACATGGAGGCAATCACCACTGACACATGGTGGCGGCCATCAACATACGATGGACTTCTCCCCCGACGCATGAATGTTTCCCTGACACACAGAGGTGCAAGAACACAATGGAGGCTTGATGAAGACAGCTCGGTGATGATCTCCCTTCCGGCGGTGGAGTCCCAAGAGCACAAGATTAGAGACCACTCACCTCACCATACCTCTCACCCGCATGGAGCCCCTAGGCCAAGGACTCCATGGGTGAGACACACACCTTGTGGATGGATGGAGAAGAGGTAGGGGGCTTCTCTCCTTCTTCCTCTCTTCTTCTCCCTTTCTCAAACCCTCATGGAGGCCCAAGGATGGCACCAGCATGCGAGAGACCTCTCCAAGGATGGGGATGGCTTGGGTGGCTGTGAATGAGGCTCTCTCACCTTCCCCTCAACCAGATAAGGGGTATTTATAGGCTCACTCAAAGTTCGCGAGAGGCTCTCTCACCTTCTCTCAAAATCCGAGCTAGAAACTGGACAGCTGTTACAGACAGCCTCACTAGACGCATCCGGTGGAGCCTCCGCCTTCACCAACAATACTGCAAGCTAAGGTTTGCCCTTGCCACCGGACGCATCCGATGAAGCCTTCACCGTCAGCACGACTCAGGTGTCCTTGGGTTTCCCATTGTCACCGGACGCGTCCGATGGGCACTTGTACCGCCACTGCACAAAAGCCTAGCCTAGGGTTTTCCCTTACCATAGGTCCAGTGACCCTAAATATTCCCAGACCGCAGACTGAGAGTTTTGGTCGGAATATATTCCCACCACCGGATGTGTCCGGTGGCGGTGTACCTGCCAACACAACACTTCAAAAATTTCTCTTCATGCGTGGCAAGACTTAGGGATTTTAGCGCTTTTGGACTTTTGGCACTATGGGAAAGTGTAACATCCTCATTTTTCAAAAACTAAAAATCATGATATTGCATCTCATCCAAATCATTTTATGAATTAAAAATCGCTTTAATTTAAAAAAATGAGTATGTTACTTTAGAAATTAAAATAATATTTTTAGTTAAGTAGAAAATGACTAGTATCTTTTCAAAAATTATTTATTTTGTTAAAAAATGGCTAGTAGAAAGTGACTAGAAAATGCAAATTATATTTCTTATTAAATAAAAATATTTGTTTATAATTTTGAGTAAAGGAAAAATTATAAAAATATTTTTAAATAATGTTTAAGCCCTTCTTACCCCTTTTCCTAAGGAAATATTTAGACAAACCATTCAAATTCGAGTGGGATCCACTTGGCATGCACTCTCCATTCCCCTTCTCTCTCCTCTCACCTTCACACACGCAGCCACACTCAAACCCCTTCCAATTCCTTCCACTTAGTGGCCAATATGCATTCAAAAGACACCCAAAAATCCAATTAAGTCTAATTGGTGGCCTTCCAGCTAGTGCCATCAGTTTCTACCACTAGTGGATGGCTAGTGGTGCATCAATTAGCTACTAATCGTAGCAGCTCCCTTTCCCATCATATATAAAACCCCATACCGAGCTTTCTCTTTCCCCTTTTGCTCTCTCTCTCTAAATCTGACGCGTGTAAGCCTTCTCTCACCATTTCCTCCGAGGACATTCTTCATTTTGTCGTTTCTGAACTTCCCCTCGATCAATTTAAGGAATAGGACACCGGAGCCCTAGTGTAACCATGAACGACTTTTTAGCGGCATAGGCTCGCAGGTGGTCAAGGCCAGCTTGTGGCTGCGACCCACAGTGGCAGGCTGTGTTGAATTGGGGAGGAGCGTCCATAGTCAAAGCCCCACAGATTAGCCTGAGAGGTGAACTGCGTTACCAAATATCGTGCCTCCGATGTCATTTCTAGATCGCATCAGGTCCGGTTTTCTAACAAGTGGTATCAGAGCTGAGATTGGTGATGCGGATGATCCCGAGGAGGTGCGAGGATTATTCAGACACATGTGTGCCGACGAAAAGGAATCTTGTGGCACCACCGGTGCCCTGTTCGCCGCCATGAGGTCCCGTCATCGCCAGGTCGCCCCACCGTTCCTCCGTTCACGGCGACCTCATAGGTAATTCGCCTTGCCACCCTCATGCTCTCCCTCCATTCCAGTGGCCAGAATCGCCGTGGAGTAGTGCCGTCGTCGCGCCCTCTATTTTTCCCCCTTCAGCCGCGGCGAGCCAAAGGAGGAAGACGATAACGTAGCCTCCCTCACATGCGTTGTCACTGACATGCGGGTCCAGTGAGTCCCGCTTGTCGGTTGCTGCAGCCGCGCGCGACCGTCCCTCACTCTCACTGATGCGTGGGTCACCGCGGTCCCACACGTCGGTAAGTGGAGATGTACTCCAAGAATATGTCTTCACTTTTTCCTCCGCGTGGGCTGTTCTCCTCCTGGGCCACGCTGCGCCTTCGGGCTTGGCTCATTTTCCGCGCTTGGCTTTTTCCCTCCTTTTCTCATTTAAATTTAGTTGTAGAACTGCTAGAACATTTTACTAAAAATAGCAAGAGTGCTCCAAAAATTCTAGAAAAAAATCTAAAAATACTAGAAGCTCTACTGGATTTTACAAAAAATATGAAATGCCATGGCATCCATGTATTATCTGCATGTCTCATTGATAGTTAGGTTAAGTTCCCTCATTTCATGTGCACGAAACTTTCATTATGCATTTTCCTTAAACAAAAGTTGCATAAAAATATTGTGGCTGATCATGTGTTGGTATTATTTGTATGTGTGGATTGTCCTCGGGTAGGAGCTCAAGGTGCCTTAGACCCTACCGACGCCACCGGTTGCTCCCATTCTCCGTCCAATCAAGGCAAGTCCCCTTGACACATATTGTGTGTCATTTTGCTTTGTTTAAAAATGATTTATTAGACTTCTAAAATCTGCATAGCTAATTACGTAAAATGTTGTACTTGATAGTGAGTAGATATTTGTCCAATAAGTCGAGGTAAGATTGATAAATAGGATTACAACCTAAGGATTAAAACTATTCTTGCTATTATGAAATCCATTGATGGTAGGAAAAATGCTTAAAATTATTTTATCGATACATGACTTCACTATGTGTGTGAAATACGTTTCGTGTTGAAAAATGGATTGAGAAAAAGTTGAGAAACTGTTTATGAAACAAGGTGCATCGAGGGCGATGCCGAGGGTGGGTTTGTTTTTCCTCTCCCCTAAAAACTTTGTGACTAGGAAGGAATTTTTGCCGGTTGGTGCAAGGAGGCACCGGATTGAGAAACGGGCCTAAAAACATTCTCCCTCTCCTAGTCTAAGGACTGTTTTTCCTGTGACCCTATGAACTGTGCTTAACCATACGACCTCGAGTATCGTTTATGGGACGGGTCTAGTCGTTAGCCTGTGAACCTGGCGGAGGCTATCCGGCCAGTCGCCGCTAGCATTCGAGTCTAGCGGTCTTATGGTGAAACATTCATGGGTGTGTAGCCTCTCGAGGGTAAAGCGGACCCACTCTGTAGATTTAAAGCTATCATGATAGCCATGCTTGCGGTTACGAGCGCACGAAGGGACTGGTCATATGGTAGCTCTTCTTTTCTAAAATCCGGTTTAAGAAATGATTTTGAGAATAGAGATTTGTGTCGAGAAAAGAATTGAGAAGTATTTTGAGGCTAAGAAGTTAGGCGCCACTGGCTTGCATCATGAATTGGGTCCGGCCTATCATGAAGTGCTAGCGCGGATTGGGCCTAACCCACTGCTCGAGAAGTGGAGGATATGCCTCCCGCCCGTAACGACGTTGAGATGCGTTTGAGATAATTTTTGTTATGGCAAAGGCCAATTGGCGGAACTATTTTGAGAAAAGCCTCTGAACTAAAGAATTTTGGTCTTCATAGTTTTAAAAAGAGATTTTTTTTCCAAAACTAGGCAAATAAAATGCATTTCTGCAAATCTCCCAAGCCTTCCCTTTGTACTAAACCTCATAATGCATAAATCCCATACTTGAGGAGTACAATTGTACTCATCCTTGTTTTCCCCTCCCTCTTTTCAAAACTTCAACAGCCGAAGAGCCCGTCTACGCCTCGCAGTTCGAGGACAACTACGTGGACTACGAGGAGGAGGAGGGCTATGAAGACGAAGAGTAGGGTTGTGTTGCTATTGCCAAGCTGCCTGTGGATCAAAGCCATAGTAATGTTAGGACCGTGTGCTATGTTCTGTGCTACTGTGTACTTCGGCCTGTGTGCTGACTAGTATTTGGACCCTTAGTCCCTATAATGTAATAATTCTATGTCGAACGGCAATATATCGCTTTGTAGACTTACGTATGTACTTGCATTGATCCTCGGGACTAGTACGGAAATCACAAGATTACTTGGTCATTTAGACCGAGTGTCAACATATATGGAGGCTGAGGCTTGGAGATGAATTTGGAATTGGAGTCCTTGCGCTTGGCAACATCGGTGTTGTAGATAGAACTGTTGGGAACCCACCGGGAGGGAGCCCAGCCTGGCTAGGGCCGGCGCGCAGCATGCGCACGGCTAGGGCCGGCGGCTCCCCCAAGATGGGTCCCACATTGGACCTAGCCTAAAACCTAAGCAACACTATAAAAGAAGAGGTGGAGCATCATGTTGTAGATGAGATCTGAGAATTAATAAAGAGAAGCTCCACCCTATATCTCTGTGTCTCCCTGTGTTCTTACTCTTTCTCTGTGATTGTTCGACCACGTTTATACCTCGAACTACACCCGGTAGCGAGGTTTCTTAACACATTATCAGCACGCTCGCTCTCGACGTGCCGAACGATCCGCGAGGAGGAGAAGGCGTGGAACGATCTGCATCACATCTTCCTCATGCCGGCTCCCACTCGGGTTGCCAAAAAAGTCCTACGCAGCTTCTGTCCTACGCGACAGTTTATGGATTTTTGCCTGAAGATCAAATTGAGGTATTGAATTTGGACGGAATTGAATATGAGATTAGAAATCCCGTTTTGAATTGGTAGTAGATCGGAAATTTTCTGCATGAATTGTTTAGTAGATGGGAAATCTCTTGTACATGAATTTTTAGCGGATCAGAAATTTTCCGCATGCATCTCTAGTAGATTGAATCATCGTCGGCACCGCCTGTGCACTGCATGCACGCCGCGGATGCGCTCGCCGCTCGCTTGCGCAGCCGAGGCCCCGCCGGCCACGTGAGCTGCACCTGTGAAACGCATGCATTGCATACATGCTCGTACGTGTGCATGCACGGTTGCCTGTACGTTTACTGGTTGACTTGCAGCTAGTAACCTAATCGTAGCAGCTCGCGAGTTGCCTAGAATCGATCGGCTATCAAGTGCAGTTGGTTGTGTCGTGCATCGGAATCTCGGAACGCACGGCACGAAGCCATGCGCATCACCGGCGTGCACGCCGGCCTGCCGCATGTAGCGCTGCCTCCCGAAGCCATGCGCCGTGTGGTCGGCCGCCGCGCGCCGCCGCCGAACGCACGGCCACGCCCCGAAGCTGCGCCATCACTGTGACCCTCCATGCGCCCAAAGCTATACTGCTGAGCCTGCAGCCGGCGCCGTCACGGCCGCCGTCCACGCGTTGTGCGCGCCTTGAAGCCCTGGCCGTGCCTTCGCCGGTGTCGCACGCTGCGACCGCCGTGCCCGCAGCTGGGGCATGGCCACTGGTGGCCGCCGCGGGATAGCATGGGCCTCTTGGGCCGTACACCGGCCAGGTAGCGGTCAAGGTCGAGCCGGCTTGCAGCTCGCGCCCCGAGCCGACCTAGCCCGCATAGGCCGAGCCAATCTCGCTTGCATAAGCCGAGTTGGTTCAGCCTGCATGCGCCGCGCCGAGCCACAACCTGCACTGGCCCCGCGCGCCCTCCCGGTCTGCAAGCATGGTTAGTTTGGGCCGAAAAACCCATTATGGGCCAAACCCCGAAGAAATTGAGAAAAAGGCCGCGGAGAAATTCCAAAAAATGCAGAATCATCCAAATTTGAATTGAATTTGCATTATTACTATTAATAATTTTGTTGAGCCTTCCCTACTATGTGCCGTCATGCTCGCAGCAAACTGTGCTCTGGACCGAAAGTTCCAGATAGGGTGCATGGACCATCCGGCCCATTTACCGACTATGTTCGGCTCTGCTAGCAGCAGGTCGTGCGCTGGACCGAAAGGTCCAGATTGGGCCGGAATTTCTGAGAAATTGAAAAGGGGCTGTAAAAATTTGTGAAATAGCATTGAAATTGTGAAATTACATTAAAAACCCATGGAAGTTTGGAAATTACTGAAAGTTTTTCCGATCCTTCCTAGATTTTTCTAATGTATTGAAAACTTAATCTTTGGTCCTTTAGCATCTCGAGAACTTGAAGTATGCAACCGGCTTTGAATTTGAAGCATTATTTAATTCTGTAATTATTTATGTGCAATCCTTGTGTGCATTTGCCATTATAATTATCAGTAATTATTTATGTCTTTTGAATTGGTAATGGCATGCTAGACTATATATATATTACTGCAATACATGAGAATTAATTATGTCATGCACCACTTTCAATTAGATTACATAAAGTAGTCTTATGAATTAATTCTGAAGTATAATGTCGAGTATCATAAAATATGAATTTGAGGTATATATTGGCATTGCACGATCAGAGCAACCTCACTGGCTAGGGCTGGCGCGCAGCACGCGCACGGCTAGGGCCGGCGGCTCCCCGAAGATGGTCCCACATTGGACCTAGCCTAAAACTTAAGCAACATTATAAAAGAAGAGGTGGAGCACCATATTGTAGATGAGATCTGAGAATTAATAAAGAGAAGCTCCACCCTATATCTCTGTGTCTCCCCGTGTTCTTACTCTTTCTCTGTGATTGTTCGACCACGTTTATACCTCGGACTACACCCGATAGCGCGGTTTCTTAACAAGAACATGGCATGGCTGGACATATACTTTTGGAGTGTGGCTTTGTTTGGTTTTGCTTTGGATACAAGGAAAGAGACCCAGCAACGATAAATCGAGGCAATAATAACTTTGGCGTGTGATTGTTTGTTTCCAGATCGATGTGTTTTTTGCAGGTATAGATAGCAAGGGAACTGGAGATAAACCCGAATTGGTTGTACACCAATTCGACTGGATCACACAGAGATTATGTAATTGGACATAGTCTCGGTACCTAGTTTAAGACGTTCGGCTCAGGGAGTGGTTAGATTACCGGCTCGACCATGGCTACAATGAGCTACAATGAGGGTTGACCGAGATTCAAGGGACTTTATCTCGACTGTGAGAGAGAGAGAGAGAGAGAGAGAGAGAGCGACGTTCAGTCGGCTAAGGTTATTGATTTGGATTAGGGTTTCGGTCGAGGAAGGTAAATGGAAAGGATAGAGAGAAGAGAGGAAATAGCTTGGAATTGATGTTGTAAAACTTGTAAATTGTAAATGATAAGAAAAATAATGAGAATGTATTTTATATAATAATTATTTATTTGAAATTTAGGGCTTTTCATCTCAGAATTATAATAAATAAATTTTAAATTTCTTTCCTTTTTAAATAAAAACTTGGGACTCTTCTTCGTCCTCCCAACGAATCTCGTTGGTGGAGGCGTGTGGAGCGACCAAAGGAGCAAGAGGAGGCAGCGGTGAGATTCGATGGAGGAGGATACGCCAGCGACGAGATCCATGGGGAGTATAAACTTTGGCGGCGGATTTTGGTTGGGGGGAGGAATGTGCCAAAGGGAGAGGAGCGGGAGGCGGGACGGTTTTTTATGGCATCGTCGTCGCCTACACATAGGGATGGGAAAAGGTGGAAATTGGGGATGTGGGGAGATCTAAGGGGTTGATTTGAGATCCAATCGATTAACAAATAAACGGTTTTTTTAATTATTCCGGACACCATGGTACCATTGGGTCGAGAATGAGGTCGTAATCTATACTTGGAGCCGTATATGGGCCCATGTCTAGAGTCAAACTATGTCAGATTGGGCCGCAGTCGGCTTGTTTCATTAAACAGGCCAGTCTGTGGGCCGTGGTCCAGTCCTCCCCCATCATCTTTGTTGTTGTCACTTTGTATGTGAGTTCATCCTCCATCCCCTTCCAGTTCGGGGGGCGGCCGCCGCCACCGGAGGTTCATCGACTTCCTCCCCTCCTGCCCTGACCCGACGTCTCCTCCTCGCAGCCCTCTCTACCAGACGCGAGATCCGTGCTGCCGCCACCACCTTGATCGGCTTCCGCTCCGGCTCCGATCTTGTCCCCTCCCGCCTCCCGATCGACATGGACGACGACCTTGCGGCACGGCTACCGGAGGAAGTGCTCGCAGCCGTCCTCCGCCGTCTCCCGCCACGCAGCCTCGCCGCGGCCCGCTGCGTGTGCAGGTCGTGGCGAGCCGTCGCCGACGCCCACCGGCTGCTGCGCGCGGACCTCCTCCCTCTCTCGCTGGACGGTATCTTCTTCACCACTAGGTTCCAAAACCCCCCGGGATTGCTGTGCCGCCGCTCCAGGGCCACGGGGCGCGTGGTATCCAACAACTTCGACTACCTCGATGCCCCCTGCTCGTACGACGGGACTCTCATTGATCATTGCAATGGCCTCCTTCTGCTCTACTACCACGTGCTTAACCCTGCCACACGGCAATGGGTGCGCTTGCCGCCTCGCCCACCCTCCTGCGGCATGGGGGCAGACTGTTACTGTTCCGAAGACGATTATCTTGTCTTTGATCCTACCTTGTCGCCACACTTTGAGGTCTTCTTGATCCCCTTCTTTCCATATAAACTCCAGCCAGGGCACATCTGTCATAACATATACCAAGGTGAATCGGTCGCTGCGATGATGCAATCAGAATGGCCACCCTCGTCGTACATCATGTATGTCTTCTCGTCGAGGACTGGCCAATGGAACCAAAGGTCATTTGTCCGGCAAGGGATGGCTGCTGGAACTGTCGCTGACATGCAGTCGGCTTCAGGGCGTGGTAATCGGCATGCGGCGTATTGGCATGGAGCACTCTATGTGCATTGCCAAAATGATTTTGTCATGAGGTAGCTGCCCTTATCACACGTTGGCACAGACACACCCCCATATAGTATTGTTTTTTGGTTCTTTTCTCTCACCAAGGCAATTTGATTCCATAGCAATTATTTGATTTTTGCAGGATAAACTTGTCGGATGATAAGTACCAAGTAATTCATATGCCCAAGGTTAAGAGTGAAAGTCATGACGGACCTTATCTGGGAAAATCGGAGAAGGGGGTGTACTGTACATTCCTTTATGATAGGTGTGCATTTCAGATTTGGTTCATTGACGAATCACTTGGTCAGATGGAGTGGATGTTGAAGCATGACATCGACCTTAGCCCTGTACTAGCAAATTTCTGTCAGAGCTATGGTGTTGGATCCTGGATCACACGTCAAGCTGATAACTATGAAGCACTACCTGAAGACAATTTTGAATGGGACTCTGACAATGACAATGTCCTTGGTGTAGAAGATGGTCTTGAAAACCACCTCTGCCATGAATATTTGGAATGCCTTGGATTTCATCCTTATAAAGAGATTGTTTTCTTTTTTATGTCGAATATAAGAGCAGTTGCCTACCATTTGAACAGCTCCAAGATTCAATACATGGGTGAGATACCGCTATGTTGCAATGAGCTAGACCTGTCTCTTCCATATACGCCATGTTGGATGGAGGATTTACCGGGATACAATTAGGTTGCATTGTTATATATAGTTTGCAACATGTGGGCTCATGCTGGAGTACTTGGTTTAGAAATTATTTTACTTTATATTATATTTTGTTTTCTATTGTGAATCATCTGTGTGGCTTTAATTTGTATGATCTTTTTTTTTTTTTACTGTGAGATAATATGTGTGACATTGTGATGTAATGATAAGAATATGGGACATCGTGATGTAATGATGTATACATGATATTACAACAACAACAATCAGGTTTCATCTGAATTTCTCTGCAGATGTTGGTTTGATGGTGTACAGTTTGCTTTAAACTAACCTGTGGTTCAGGAATATCTAATGCGTGATTGGTAAACCAAAATGCTATTTTTTTAACCGAGTTCAGGGTTCTTTCAGCTTATAATCAGATTATAAGCTGCAGCTTAAAATTTGTCATTTTTGTACCGGTTATACTTTGATACATCTTGTACTTATTTTTTTTAAACTTTGTACAATTTATCTCAAAGATCTTAAAACATTTTTTTCATATTGTTTTTTACCCTTTAAATCATTTATAAAGCATCCAAATTTTTTCAGATTATAATTTTTCCGTCCAAAGAAACACAGCCAAATATATATGCGAAGTCACGAATATGAATGTGAAATCAGGGTTCGCAAAACCGTTGGGATCTCATGGTTTCCTGTGGTTTCTCGGAAAACCGCGAGGTAGCGGTATTTACATCCCGCGGTTTTCAAATGGGTAATTTTGAAATTTCAAATTCAATTTTGAAAGTTTTATAATTATAAAAATATCTTAAAAAATGTAGAAAATTATGTACATCATTATACTTAAAGCAAAATTAAAAAAATAATATATATTTATTTTTGTGTTCATTGCTTCTTGGCAGAGAAATGGGAAAATTACAGTTTTTGACCTTTTGGTCTTTGGGCTGCTCGACCCACTTATAGTACTGGACTTATGGATGATCTACGGTATATTACTTATGGTCTGGACTCATGGAGTGAAATTCATGCTTGCTTTTAATGGACATGTATTCACCCTCATGTATGGTTTCTTCATAGACATGTAATTTCCTCCTCATTTATAATTATTTCATGGACATGCATGTAGTGTGTTTGAACTTTGAAATTGCCCTTCTGCATGGATATTTTATGGGCATGTAGAATGAACTATAATTATGGCATGTCGTGTGGACTTCCATAATTTCGTTCAATTGCCATATATATTGTCTTATTTGGAATTGGATCATTTGGGTGTAAAAAATTTACTAGCATTTACAAATTTTTTCACTACCTAGAGGATATATTTGTATGCATTTTCATTAATTTTCCTTATTATTTCTTCATTTTTCTCATTTGTCATGATTTTTTCAGTCTTATTCCATGCGTATAATTTTTCGAAAAAACCGTCGCGAAACCGTCTAAAACCGTGGGAAACCGTAGAAAACCGTGGTTTCCTGTCTAACGAAACCGCTTTGGCTGATTCAAATTTGGTTTCAGATTTGCACAATTTCTACCGAATTCTGACGGTATTTCACGTGAAACTGTGATTTTCTAAAACCGTGGCCTCCATGGTTTTTAGCCTCAAAACGGTAAGTTAAACCCTGTGTGAAATGTGTAATGAATATGCAATGCAAATATCTTACCAATTCAGCTCTATACGAATTGCCAACAACTTTAGTGGAAAATTTGGCTAAACAATTTTACATCCCTCCTACTTTGGATACTCGATCATTAAAAAGGAAAAAATGGTCATTTTACCTCTTTGTCGATTTTGATTTTCCTCCTCTTAACTCCAAAATTGGATAATCAACCTCTCTATACTATTCATACGGCGCAAACTACTACTTCTACTCGAATGTCCCCCATTTTTAGTTGATGTGACATCCTAGTCAACAATTTTTTTCAAAAATAAATTCAAGAAAATTAAACAAGTATGGAAAACATTAGGAAGTCCTAAAAAAGAAAATAAAAAAATAAAGTTTTGTAAATATTTAGAATCCAAATATCCTGTAGAATTGCAATGTTTACTGTAAACTTATATGGAAAAATATGTTTGTGTTAAGAGTGTCTTACTAACTAAATAAATCAACTATTTTACTTTGGCTTGTGGCAAAATTGGAGGAAACAAAAAAAATAGAAAGATGCTAGTTTGACCTATCAATTTGAAGATGTAAATTCAAATCTAAAGTCACTTTAATCTATACATTGAATTTGTAAGTTCAATGTAAAAAAAATCAAACTTTCCTTTTCTTGTTAACCTATCCACTATTCCAACAAGTGAAAGTAATTTCCCCATTTTCCAAAAGCCAAGCTATTTTTCATAAATACTTAATTTAATTAATCGATAAAAGATATTATAACATAAATATATTCTTTCTTCGAAGTTTACACACATACATTGTAGTTTTATACTATGTTTGGATTATACATATCTTTCTAAATTGTTAGATATTTTTATCTTATTTTTCTAAGCTTCCATGAATTTTCATAATATTTTATTTGTAAAAAAAAATTAATTTTAAGAAAACTTTGTTGACTAGATCATTCAGCCAAAACTGGGGTGGTTTGTTTGGACAGCATGAATAATATAGGAAGGTTTAGAGTTAAATGAGAAAAACCGATATCAGCCGATACTTAAAATTGACTTTTTCCCATTAAAAAACACAGATACCATGGAGAACGGACCCAGAGTTGATCCAATCAAGGCTAAGGCCCTGTTCTTTTGAGCTGGTCTGAACGGCTGAAATGATTGAACTTCGAGAGCTTCTCGAGGTAGTTTCGAGATTTGGATCCATTTCGTTTGACTTGCTTTTTAAAGTGTTAGGACCCACCTTCAAAACAGCGAAAAAACAGACTAAAAAAACTCAAAACATATGTCTTTTCAAACATAGATATGTTGTTAAGCTAAACTGGGCCTAAAGCTACGGCCTTCCGCCTTCCTTACTATTTGCTCAGGCTGAGGGCCTGATAGGAACCTGTGGCTGAGGGGAAATGGGCCGGGCATCATAAATGCTTCAGGGCTCAGGCTACCGCAAAAATACTCGGACTATACCTGTATTCCTACATCGTATCCTTCCCTTCAACAAATTCGTATAAGAAACTAGATAATACTACCTCCGTTTTTTTTGTTTGATGCCTTTGACTTTTCGATACGCCTTTGACCATTCGTCTTATTCAAATTATTTTTATAAATACCATTTATTTTGTTATGGTTCAAACATAGATAAGTTGTTAAGCTAAACTGGGCCTAAAGATACGGCCTTCAGCCTTCCTTACTATTTTCTCAGGCCGACGGCCTAACAGGAACATGTGGCTGAGGGGAAATGGGCCGGGCATCATAAATGCTTCAAGGCTCAGGCTACCACAAAAATGGATAAAAATTCTATGCGGGGTGTCCGTTGTGCCCACGCGTGCGGTGCCGCTTTGGATGGACGACGGGTGTCATCCCGAATAGCAACGCGCGGGCGAGCTCCATCTCCCCGATTCTTTTCAGCGATCCGTATCGAGCTCTCTCCTAGGGTTTCGCCTTTCTCCACAGCGCCGCCTCTCACCCCGCGCTCTCTCCCCGGCGCCGCCTCTCACTAAGCGCTGTGGATTCGCCGGACCTCGTCGCGCCCCTCAACAGCAGCACCGCCCCTCATCCCGCGCCGGAGTCACCGGACCTCACCGCGCGCCCCTCCCCCAAACAGCGGCGCCGCCATCCCTCGCCTCGCCGCGCCCCCACCGGCCCCATGGAGGCGCCGCCACTGTGCAGCGCCGACGAGCCGCCGGAGCCACCGCAGAGCCGACGAGCCACCGGAGCCGCCGCCGGCTGTCTCCTAGCATGCCGCGAGCTGGCAGCTGCCTGTCTCATCGTCATGCTCCTCCCTCTCCAACAGCCACAGGAGTACATGGACAATTGAAACAATCCTGAACTACATGGACAAATTTGTAGCAAGCATGAGGAATTGAGGCAATTTGTTTAGCAGTAGTTCTTAGAATTATGTATAGCTAATGTGGCTGTCCAATATTGGTTGTAATTAACTGGTTGTATGTATGAATATAGGCACAAATAAATAGAGGAATTGAGGCAATTGAGGCAGTTTGTATGTTGTATGAATATAGGCACAAAAAAATAGAGGAATTGAGGCAATTTGTATGTTGTATCTGTTCAGCTTGTAAGTGTCAGGCACAAATAAAAAGAGGACTTGTGTAAGTGCTGAACTTTTTTATGTGCTGAGCCTTCAGGCTGTCTTCAACAGTAATCCCTAAATTTGATCCCCTATAGCCTCATTTACAGGCTCCCTTAAACAAAATCCACTCTATATTTTTCTCATCTTCAACAGTGTCCTCTATATAAAGAATTGTATAGGGGGAGGAGAGAGAACCCCTATATATAAGGGGATGGAGAGAAAAACTCTATTTTAGGAAATGGTATAGGGAGAGCTGTTGAAGCACATAGGGGAAGAATTCATCCCCTATTTTAGGGTAGAGGATGCTTTAGGGTGTGCTGTTGGAGATAGCCTCAACTGCACAACTCTATGTACGTGCTGTCCTTTGAGGTTTTTTTTGACACAAATCACTCTAATACAAGCAAAAACTAAAATCTGGATGAAGGGGATCATCAATTTGAACTTGAGAATTCATTCATCGATAAAATGAAACATACAAGTGCTCCAGGTGCTATACGTTTTCAGAATTGACACAAGTACATATCTGTGCACTCGGTATTATCATGTTTGTGCAAAGTGTTTTTTCACTGCCTGCAACCATATCAATTCATACAGGGTTTTTGGGATTTTGCTGAAACAGGAAGCATGCCATTTGAATTTTGTGTGCAGGTGCTACATTGATAAAAACTGGAGATATAACATTGATAAAAATTGAAGATACAGCTGTTATTATTACAACATGTTTCAGATTGCAGCCTTTTCTCCATTCAGCCATACAACATTTAAAATGAACCTTAAACTGCCAGTCACACAAGCTCACTGGCAGCATACAGTGGCAGCATACATTGAACAAAATACATAGAGTGCTCACATTCTCCAAAATACATAGTGGCAGCACAATTTAACAAAATACATAGTGGCAGCACACTGAACAAAAGACAAGCAACACATTTAATTCCTGGACACATCATTTGGCGGCTCATCAAAATGTAGTCTTCTAGAGACTGAGTTCATAGTGGCATCTTCGACTCCAAGTAACAAGCTTGTATATCCACCTTGGATGAAAGGGGGAGTCATAGTTGATGAAGCCTCAACTGACTCTACAGCGACCACTCCATTGGTTGCCGTCTCTATCGCATTACCTACAAATGAAACATAAACATAAATATGAAACATTGTTGACCGGCTTTAAGAACATTTATTTGGAAGTACCTTTTCTCTTCTTCTTACAGATTTTTACACCCTTCCCTTCCTTTTTGTCAAGTACATTTATTTGTCTTCTCTTTTTTTCCCTATAATGACCGGAGGCACTCTAAATGATACATTACCATTTAGAATGTCTTGGGAGCATTCATCGGAGCTCTGAGAAACCACGGAAGAGACCGGAGGCAATTGGCTAAGGTAATTATCTGCATCCAAATCTACCTTATCTAGAGCATTCTCCAAATCACGAAGAAGCTGTTTAGAAACTGAACATTTTAATGCAATAGATGAGGCCTTCCGAGAGATACGAGCGGCAAGTGTTCTCTTAGTTTCCTCCTCATTTCCTTGTCTCTTTGAAAAAATTCCCTTTTTGCATACTTCACCCACCTATTAAGGATGTACTGAGATGGCAAGTCAAAGACCCCATTGATATTGAGTACTCGAAGTGCATTCTTGCATAATAGACCTGTAGGAAGACATAATGTTACAATCATATAAGCAAAGGTTGATTAAAGAAATAGTGTTATCATGCTAGAAGACATAACATACCAATGGATTCATACATCCTACAGGAACATGAAATGCTTTTACAAGCAGAGTTAAAGACAACCAAAGCTTCATCTTGAGAATCCAAAGGTGAAACCTTATAAATCATGGCAGTCCCATCACATTGTATAAGATTGAATGATAAAGCAAATTGTTCCTTGAATTGTCCCTCAAAATCTGCATAAAGCCTTCTTGTATATGATGTAGCAGCTGTGTTCAACATTGGCAAATGTTGAATACAAGTAACCGGACTAGAGTGCCTTGACCTATAATCTGCCTCCAACTCATTCTCACGGAGACTGGCAGCACATTTCTCGCATTGTTCTATAAGTTCTGAAAGAGAAAGTTTTCTACGAAACCTTTTCTTAAACACATTATTCATGCCTTCACTCCTTTGAGTTGAGGTCATATCGGCAGTGAAGGAATCACGAAAGACCAAAGCCCACTTTTTCCGCAAACTATAGAGATTTTTCAACCATGAGTTGTCCTCAAGTTTATAGCTTGCCAAAAGTTCATGCCATTGCATATCAAAGCGTGCCACTGAACTTTCCTCATACACACATGCCCTTAAATCAGACAAAAACCGAGGATGCTCATTTAAAACATGACTAAGATGTTTTGCAGCATTTTGATAAATATGCCATAAACAAAGACGGTGGCTTGTATTTGGAAATACAATTCGTATAAGATTGAATGACAAAGCAAATTGTTCCTTGAATTGTTCCTCAAAATCTACATAAAGTCTCCTTGTATATGATGCAGCAGCTGTATTCAACATTGGCAAATGTTGAATACAAGTAAACGGACTAGAGTGCCTTGACTTATAATCGGCCTCCAACTCATTCTCACGGAGACTGACCGCACATTTCTCGCATTGTTCTATAAGTTCTGAAAGAGAAAGTCTTCTACGAAACCTTTTCTTAAACACATTATTCATGCCTTCACTCCTTTGAGTTGATGTCATATCGACAGTGAAGGAGTCACGAAAGACCAAAGCCCACTTTTCTCGCAAACTATAGAGATTTTTCAACCATGAGTTGTCCTCAAGTTTAGAGCTTGCCAAAAGTTCATGCCATTGCATAAAAGCGTGACACTGAACTTTCCTCATACACACATGCCTTTAAATCAGAAAAAAAAAACCTAGGATGCTCATTTAAAACATGACTAAGATGTTTTACAGTATTTTCATAAATATGCCACAAACAAAGACGGTGGCTTGTATTTGGAAATACAATTCTTATTGCCGCTGCCATGGCTGCATCTTGATCGGTAAAAATTGTGCTAGGATGCTTGTGAGACATTTCCACTAGAAACGTTTCAAAAAGCCAAACAAAGGATTCAATCGTTTCATTAAAAATAAGTGCTGCCCCAAAAAGAATTGTCTGCTTATGATGATTGACACCAAGAATTGAAGCAAAAGGCATTTCAAACTTGTTTGTTTGAAACGTGGTGTCAAATGACAAAGCATCCCCAAAGCATGCATAATCAATAATAGATTGCCCATCTGCCCAAAAGAAGTTAGCTAGTTGATCCTCCTCCTCATCTAATTGTATGACATAGAAAAAATTAGGATGTTCGAACTACTTATTCTTCAAATATTCCAACAATGTTTGCGCATCATTGACAGGCAAATATTTTTTGCGCTCACGACCTATCTGATTATTGCAGTCCATTCGTGTGAAGGGTACTTTCTCACCTCCACCTCTATAAAATTGTTTGAAAAACTCATACACTTGAGCGGGCTTTAATCCAGCTTGTCTTATCTGATTAATTAGTTGTTTATCAGCCTCTACCATACGTCTTTGTGACCTCAAATAATGTACCTTATTGGGACTAGTAAGATGATGATTATGTTGAAGCACAACCTTTTGCACCTTCCAAATGCCCTTTCGACAAATACTAAACTGCAGACGAGCTTGACAAGAAGTCCTAGTGCTAGCATTTTCTTTCAAAGTGTCATGTGAAGAGTGTTTACCTCGTCGACCCTCTTTGCTGCAGACGATATGCTTCTGATACATGGTCTTAACAAGTCTCCATGCTGTGTGCCCCTTTCTAATACTAAATCCATGCTTTTCGGCATAACAATTGTACATCTCATATGCTTCTTCCTCTGAATTAAAGATCATGCCAACATAAGGGGCCACAACAAGCACTTCAGGGCTCCCATCCACCTGAAATTGTTGCAACATGAATACCATGAGTTGTCGGGTTCCAATTTTGTAGGTTCAACCAGTACAATCCACACTACACATACCTCAGTTGGCTCATCTCGAGGTTCTTCAACCGGTGCACCATCTACTGGCTCATTGCCATAGCCTGTGTCTGCCTTGCTGGTTGGGTTAGGGGCAGCAACAGATGAGGGGGTGGCGGTGCTTGAGTGGTGGGGCGACGACTCCATGTCGTTGTAGGGAGGGGCTGCTCCATGCCGCTGCTAGAGAAGGGGAGTGGCTTCATGCCGCCGGGTGGAGGGGCGACGACTCCAGGAGCGGGCGACGGAAGGAGAAGGCGGAGGGCGTCTTGCGGCTCCATGAGCGGGCGGCCGGCGGCTCCAAGGGAGGCCGACGGCTCTAGGGGCGACGGCTCCATGGCCTGGGCGGCAGAAGGCGGCGGTTCCATGGCCTAGACGCTGTGTGCGCACGCTAAGGTGGGGAATTAGGGAAGAAGCTCTCCTACGCAGGGAGGATTTGGGGGAATCGGGGGGAAAGAGCAGGCGCTGAGATTTGTGCGGGCGCCACGCGTTGTCCATCCGCCACGGCACCGCAAGCGCCCTGAGCTGTGGAGCCACCGCGTAGAATTTTTATCCACAAAAATACTTCCTACATCGTATCCTTCCCTTCGACAAATTCGTATAAGAAACTACTACCTCCGGTCGAAAAAAGAAGTCGCCGTTGACTTTTGGACACGCCTTTGACCATTCGTCTTATTCAAAAATTTAGTTCAAATATGTAAAAATATAAGTAATACTTAAAATACATTTAATAATAAACCAAATCATAACAAAATAAATAATATTTATATAACTTTTTTGAATAAGACGAATGGTCAAAGACGTGTCCAAAAGTCAACGGCGACTTCTTTTTGTGACCGGAGGGAGTAGATGATACTACCTCTGTTTTTTTTTTGTTTGATGTCTTTGACTTTTCGATACGCCTTTGATCATTCATCTTATTTAATTTTTTTTTGTAAATATCATTTATTTTGTTGTGGTTTGTTTTATCAATAGAGATACTTTAAATATGTCTTTTTTTTACACCTTTGCACTAAATTTTTGAATAAGACGAATGGGCAAAGACGTGCAAAAAAAATCAAAAGTGTCAAACAAAAAAGGAAGGGAGTATATACTAGTATATATGTATGATGTGTCCGTATGTATTTCATACGAATAATGTAAACACAGGTACCTTGTTTTCTTGAATATGATATGATATGGATAGTGCGGGTCATATTATCTATTTCCCGCCCCTACATGAGTTGCTAGAATTTAGTGACACACTCTGTCCGGTCATAAATACATACCGGTTTGATATTCATTAATCATAATTTTGAAATTTCAGCAGTGGGTACTGTTTAAAAAATAGCTAGATAAGATGTAAAAAAAATCTCAAAACACTGGACCAGCCCTGTCGTTCCAAAGACGGGTATATGTACGCACCTAGGCCTTGTTCTTTTCAGCGTTTAGTAGAGTTAAGTTTATTAGCAAAATTTATTTTTTATATAGTCTATATGTTGTAATAATTTATAAACTAATGTTCTGAGACTTTTGGGTTTTTTCTCAAGGATCCTAAAACTATTTTTTAGTTATTTTTTTAGATTTTTTAGACCTCTTTTCGAATACTTATAACTTTTTCCACAATAAAACTCAGCTTCACACAACACTACAAAGAATAAGGCCCTAGATTCGTCCACAACAGTATTGGATAATACTGTAATTTTTATTAGGATTATAAAATACATCAAAAAAGAAATGATCGTTCAAAGTAATATTTTGGTTGACCATGCCGACATTCTTGGTTGGAAGCATTCCTAAGCCTAGTGTGAAACCCTAACATATACCTTATCGTGTCAAGAGCGATGGAAGGAGAGAGGAGGTGGATATACAATGGATGGGGAGAAAACGGACAACACTAAGAAGAATGATGCGAGAAGGCCATTCCATTCGTGGATCTTGCTTTCCAAGCGACCCCTAAGCCTGACACGGCATACGTTCATTACCCTTGAAAGGAGTGTGAGAATTGTAGAACGAGAACACGATATGACATGGGGATGTATTTGTGCAAGAATGGTTCATGTTCGGTTATCATTGTTGGGTTTATTATGGTGAGAGTGCTCTCCCGCTCCGGATGAAGGGTTTGATGAAATTGATCAAATGCAAGACATGATGGATAACTTCGGCCATGATTTTGAGGATGAGGAGGTAACGACCTCTATGACCGAATTCTTAACCCTTCTGGAATCCTTCAAGCAGTTGTTGCACGATCGAACCACAGTGACCCTACTCTCTATGGTTACATGGATGATGGCTTTGAATTACAAATACAACTTCTCCATTAACTGTTGATGAGTTGTTGGCATACTTTAGCAATGCCTTCTCGAAAGGACACAAGATGCCCCCAGTTGGTACGAGTGCAGAAAACTACTTGCTGATCTGGGAATGTCATACGAGAAGATAGATTACTGTCTGAACCATTGCATGATGCACTATAAACAGGATGCCACCAAGAGTGTGTGCGATCATTGTGGGGAGTTCAGATATGTCGAGACTCTCAACGCTAATGGAGAAAAGAAAGAAACGAAACGTGGTGAGGAAAGTGTTGCGGTACTTCCCGTTGAAGAAACAATTGCAATGATATTCATTATTTCATGACGGAGGAGACTACACAACAAATGAGGTGGCATAAGGAGGGTAAACGTGCAAAACCCGACGTGATGATTCATCCAGTCGATGGAGAAGCGTGTCAACTCTTTGATAGGATTTCATGACGGAGGAGACTACACAACAAATGAGGTGGCATAAGGAGGGTAAACGTGCAAAACCCGACGTGATGATTCATCCAGTCGATGGAGAAGCGTGTCAACTTTTTGATAGGATGTATCCGGAGTTCGCAGTGGATCCAAGAAATGTGTGTCTCGCACATGCCACCGATGGGTTCACGCCTTTCAATATGATGGATGTCTCTTACTCATGTCGGTTAGTTTTTAGCATCCCTCTCAACCTCCCGCCGTCAGTTCTAAATGAAAGAGGAGTTCATGTTTTTTCCTAATCGTGCATGGCCCAAAAAATCCTGAAAAGAACCTAGATTTATTTATGAGGTCATTGGTTGATGAGCTAAAGAAGTTGTGGGAAGACGGATCCCACAGAAAAATAAACAGATCTTTCCATATGAGAGCTACCTAAATGTAATCCATTCATGATTTCCCGCGTACGACATGTTCTCATGATGGAGAACGCACGGGCGACTCAGTTGCCCTGTGGGTTTGGAGGAACAAAGGCATTCCTGCTAGGCTTCGATGGAAAGCCAAGCTGGTTCGACTGTCACCGAGCTTTTCTGAAACCAGGACATCTATTTCGGAGGTAGAAGAATGTGTTTCGTAAGAACAAGACGGTAAAAGGGAAAAAAGTGGACGTGTGGGTATTGCGTTCATAAAGGAATAGCATGACAAGTTGGTTCAAGGACAGAATGGTGCCTATGAGGATTATAGAATCTCGCTTCTGGTAAGAGAACTCAACTGATGCGGACGGGTGCTGGAAATGGTCGGTCAAACTTCTTGAACTGGTTTTAGAAGTAAGCTGCTATTGATGCCAACGTACATAATGATCTCCGTCAAATGTACATATGACCGGTCAAAGCCTGATTTACAATCGGTAAATAGATGTGTCTTATGTCAGGAGGAGGATGAGGTTGACTATTACGGCATCATCGAATAGATAGTCGAACTTGTATTTGAAGGAAGTAAATAGCTCTCTGTAGTTCTATTTTTTTGCATGTGGTTTGACCCCTTTGAAGGTGTCCAACGTAAAATGTGAGAACTTGGGACACCTCCATTTGGTTGATTTCTTGTCGGATTTGTTACTCTTGGAGGTTGAGGACTCCTAGACGGCTAGGCGTCATCGTTGAGCCACCAACGTGGTGTGTTTGGCTGCTGGAAGTTTGTGAAGGTTTGTTTCCACCTCCGTAAGGGAAGGAATCAAGGAGTGAAACCTTTTGAGTGCATAGATGCAAAGCTGGGAGGAAGGGTTTTGGAGAAATATAAGCTCAAGTATGACCGATTCCACATGAACGGAGAGTAGTATCCCCTCAAGGATCTGAACTTCGATAAAACATTGCCGAGTATACTAAAGCTAGATTTATTTGTTTTGCATCTTGTGCTTGTAAGAGATCTTGTGGACTGATTGTTGTGGTTTCTTGTATCTTGTACTTGTTCTTGTGGTGTAGGTTGATTTCGTTGTTGAGACATTTTTGCCTCAGATCTATTTCTACAGGTTTTCAAAACCTTGGTCTGTTCGGTAGCTAGATTTATTTGTTTTGCATCTTGTGCTAGTTAGAGATCTTGTGGACTGGTTGTTGTGGTTTTTGTATCTTGTACTTGTTCTTGTGGTGTAGGTTGATTTCGTTGTTGAGACATTTTTGCCTCAGATCTATTTCTACAGGTTTTCAAAACCTTGGTCTGTTCGGTATGCAGGCCCGAACTATCCAGAATTGCTTTCGCAGTTGAAATCTCTGTGGTGTTTGCTATAATGCCTATTCACCCCCTCCAGGCATCATCCCAGTCCTTTCACCTACACATACCCTTAAATGGTCCCAAAGCAAAACTTGCCGATAAAGTTCGAATCCCGCAGGAAACTAGTTGTTACAGCTTCACCTGACTGCATCCGGCGCTACCAGACCTAGAGTCTGATACCCTCTAGACACGGTCTGGTGGAACATAGAGCCATGACCATACCCAACAGTACCAAAAAAAACAACATGGGACACCTGATAGACTGAATCTGATGCCACCAGAGCCAGTCCATCAACGCCACTAGACATAGTCCGGTGGCACATAGAAACATGCCACAAATGCAAAAATCATCCTACACCATAAGACACCTACATACTGCTTATTCTAATATGTGACAACGGAAACTAAGATCTGATGAGATCAAATAATTTGGACCCCATAGAAGGAACGGTAAAAATAAAAAAAAACTACTAAACCCTAGAACTACCACATGATCTCACTCACGCCTAGTCACAATGTCGTATTTTCGATTTGTAGCTCCCTGATGTAGTAATCATTGCTAGGGATTCAAAAAAAACCATGGACATCCTTGTAAATATTGATCATATTAAGCCTCGTCATCAATATCAAAACCTTAAAACTATCGACGGAACAGGCCGAAGATGCTTTTTTATCTTCTCTTGTCTTTCTTAATTTAGACAACAAGTTCAAAACTTTCTACTCAAAAATACCTAAACAAAGCTAGGTAAACCTAGAGCATAAACAATGGAAAATCATATACAAGAGTGAAAATGTAAATGCGGAAAGTAAACAACAGATATGGCTATGTTTTTTTCCTCGAGGTTCAAGGTAGGTTGATGCTTTCCTGTACTTTTCGTTGGACCACCTCTCATGAAATAGAGAATTGCTCTGGCCCTTGCCCGACACATAACAGTCATCCACTGGTGATAGTCTTTCATCGCTGTTGCAAGTTGGACTCGAAGACCATATATATTGCTTGATGGATTCCACAAGCTCCCTCTTGAAAACTTACCAAGGTCAGCACATCAACAATTTTCAGTGACGCGGTGATAAACTAAGATCAAATACACTCAAGGATTTGCCACTATTTTGGTTCTGAATCCCGATGGACAGAATAAGAACATAACTAGAGACAAATGGTATGCGTCCAGTAAGAAGTGGGGGACTTGGATGTGGTAGCCACGCCTGGCCTTGACATTTACGGCTAACTATTTCAAAGATAGACGATTTCCATATGGACTTGTAATATTGAAAACAGCGTACTATATAGCTACAACCTAGTGAAAGGGATATGCCCTAGATCAATCATAGTGATGATTGTACCACGTCTTTGTTCATGTACATATGATAACGTTGTTTATCGGTTCCCTGAATAAACGTCATGACTTTGTCCGTTGGGTACGACTTGGTTGTGAAACACATTGTTATATGACTTTATTCTAAACGGGTCCCTGATCCATATCATTACGAGGAGCGGTTATGATTTGATCAGCATACGTATTGGTTGATGGTAATGTTTCAAATACCATAGATATAGAGATATCAAACCAATCGGATGGACGCATGTTAGAGAACATAGGCAGTCGGACAGACCTACTCCGCCGTCCATTTCTAGGGTTTCGCCTTGGGACTATAAATAGGGGCTAGGAGCACGGGAGAAACTTGAGAGAGCCTACCCTAGCAGCCACCTTTTGCCCTAGCCACCTAGAGAGCTCCTCCCATGGTTCCCACCTTCACCTAGGGTTCCATGTGCTTGTGAGATTGAGGGAGAGAGTGAGGAAGAAGAAGAGAGCACCCCCTAGCCTCCTCCTCGTCGTCTCCAAGGTTTGTACCCTCTCCATGGTTGCCTTGCCATCCTCCATGGTGGGTTGAGGGTTGAGTGTCTCCGGTCTTGTGCTCTTGGGATTCTTGCCACCGGGAGACATCGTCGTCGCCGAGCTTCATCAAGCGTACCGCAAGCAAACCCTTCTCCGTGAAGGTCACCGTGCTTCCCACGGTGCTTCCTCTCCGTTCGTCGGGGTGTGCAAAGTCCGCCGTGTGTCGGCGGCCATCTCCGTGTGTCGGAGGTGCCAACGTGTCCGTGTGTCGGATCCAAATCCTCCATGTGTTGGGGGTACCTCATGTGTTGAGGTGAAACCCACCGTGTGTCGGTGGTCGGTGCCGTGTGTCGGTGCCGTGGGTGTGAGAACTCTCGCGTGTGAGGGAACTTGCCTCCGTGTGAAGGTTTGGAGCTCGCCTACCATGTGTGGGTAAAGAGCTACCACGAGTGGATTGAGGGTTTGGGACGAAGGGGTCCCGACTTCTCTGTGTGAGAAGTTTCCTCAACGGAGACGTATGTGCTCATGTGTTGAGCACCGAACTTCGGTAGACAACTCGGTTTGCGTCTCTTCTTTCCACTCTGTTAATTTCACATATTGACTTGATTGCTTGCATGTGAGTGCCATCGAGTCTCCTAGTAGTCGTCTGAGTTTCATTGTGATCGCTTCCGCATCTAGACTCTAGGAACTAATCGATAGATTGGACAATCACCGGACTAAGTAATCACTCAAACAAGTTTAAAATTTGAATTAGGAGTCCGATTCACCACCCCCCTCGGCCTAGGATCCTTACATGGTCTAGTATTTCTTAATGATTTCTAATTAGTTAGTTCCTTATTTATCAAATCATGTTCATCTTTATCTAATCATCTCTTTCATGGCTTCAATCTATCATGATTCATCTTCATATCTGCATAGTTTTGGCCAGTTCTCAATCATATAATAATTTGCATTGAATTACGTCTCCTCTCTAAAGTGGCGGAGAGGGCGAGTAAAGCGAGTCAGCGGTGCCGGCTGGGATCTGGCAGTTTTCACCACCGGCGGCCTGCGGATCTCCGTTGGATGGGGAGACGCCGAATCTCGGTCGACTTGTGTACAGTTGTAGCTTAGGGAGTAGTTTAGGGGTTTGTTGGAGGGTATTTTTTTTGGGGGGGGGGAGGTTCTTCCGGCAAGATCTAGGTCTCTCTTCTTCTTCTCTGGCAGCCTTTCGGGCTGCAGCGAGCTGGTGGAGGCTAGGTGCTTGGCTTCCCTCGTTGCCGGCGTCCTCCGGGCGGTAGCTTATAGTAGGGGAGTTCTGATATGGTTCCGGGGGTTCAAGCCTCTATATAGGTGAGTTAGCTTTTGCTTGTGGCTCTGCGAATAAGGGGATTTTGTCGTGGTTGCTACTGGTGGTTTCTGTCGTGTGCTTCCTGTGCTGGCGAGGTTCTGTAGGCTCCCAGAGCTATGGTGGAGATCTAGTTGGAGAAAGAGTTCAGGGAGGTGGATTGAAGACTGTCGCCTGTGTTGGGTATTTTGGTGTTTGTGATGGCTGAAGTCGCCCTCTTGTTTTTGTCTTCCTCTTCGTTGCCCAGGACGGGAGTACATTCTTCAAAGGTTAATATTGTTGTTAATCTTCTTCTCCGTCACGGTGTTCGGGTTCCGAGAATGGGAATGGCCATGGTGGAGTCATCGGCTTTGTTGCCCTTCGTTTCCATCGCCGACGTAGTGAGATGAAAAAACTTCTATTTTCAATGTATGCTTTTATTTTCAATGGGATCTTGTTGTAAATTGGAAGAACCTATAAGAATGAAGAGGTTCTCTTTCTCAAAAAAAAAATTCCATTGAATTAGTGATATAGATTAGAAAATAAATATAATGTTGACATCTCTAAGATAGAAATTTGAATGCTATATAAATTTTGTATACTTTTTTCATTATTTTTGTTGTAAAATTTGAATATGTTAAGTTTTAGCTCGGCTTTGACAAGATCCTAGATCACCCCTGGCGACCCTCATCTCCTCTCTTTTCTTTGTCGTGGCCAACCGCAACCCTTATCTTCCCTCCTTCATCCCTTGTGGTCGCCTCGTGCCCCTCCTTTCTTTGGTAGATGACGAAGAATGGCACCGAAGATGCCTTTTGTTACTGTAGACAACCGGGAGTCTTAACCAGTGTCGTGGTGGTGGGGAGAGGAAGGGAAGAGATGCGGGGAAGGAAAAGAAAAAATTGGTTGGGTACCACTAAGAATTTGCACTTTGCCAAAATATTATTGATCTCTCAATAACAAGTGGGGTCTGATTCCACATGTCATTGACTCAATAGTGGTATTTTGGCAAAGTGTAAAACTTTTTAGTGGTATGAGAGCTAAAGCCCCAAAAGTATATGTGCCATAAGGTCATTTCACTACTAAATTGAAGGAAAGATAAGCCAAAAATATTTAAAAAAATGCAAAAATGGCAAAGTGAATTCAATAATTTGACATATTGAAAGTTTTATTTTAATTTCTCTAAAAAAAAATAGTAGCAAATCATTTGTGTAGTAGCATAAAGTGCATGAGCAAGGCCAGCAAACCCTCCGTACACTTCTTCAAAACACCATTAGCGTCGCTTTATGCACTTCTCTATGTTTCCTTCGTAATTTACCCTGTTCTGTAATATTCTTTACTTCTAGCAGCTCCTCTGTACTGCTGTGAGGCCCCGCTGGATTTGCTTTAACCGTCGGCCACATTTCAAACCTTCCGGTTCGGTCCATTCCCCCGGTTTCTCGGAGCGCCTCCCTTGGGCTGCAAGCCTGCAAGGCCGCCGCCGCCGTCGCCGCAGCTCTCAGATGTCGCCGCCGCCGCTACACCCACCACCCTATGCTCTTCCCCTCCCGCTCCCTCCCTCGCCGCCGCCTCCTCCTCCACCGCTCTCTCTCTTCCAACCACCCCCGAGACCACCATCTGCTCCTCCGCTTCGCTGCCCTCGCGAAGGAGCTCTCCGAGCAGCCCCCGCCCCCGCCTCTCCCGTCCCGGCCTCGGTCCCCGCACCCGTACGACTACAACCGCCTCATGTCGGCGCACGCCGCGTCCGGCTCGGCCGCCGGCGCCGAGCGCACCCTCCACCTGCTCGACGAAATGCGCAGCCTCCTCGGACGCCGCCCGGACGCCGCGTGCTTCACCACGGCCGCCGCGGCGCTCTCAGCCGCCTCCCAACCGGGCGCGGCGCTCGCCGTGCTCGAGGCCATGGCCGCAGACGGCGTCGCGCCCGACGTGGCCACGTGCACGGTGCTGGTCGGGGTGTACGCCTGCCGCCTGCGGCGGTTCGACGCGGCCTACGACGTTGTGCGGTGGATGGCCACCAATGGTGTGGCCCCTGACGTGGTCACCTACTCGACTCTGATCTCTGGGCTGTGCAGCGCAGGGCGGGTGGCTGAGGCTCTGGGCGTGCTTGACTTGATGCTGGAGGAAGGATGCCACCCGAACGCGCACACATATACCCCCATCATGCACGCATACTGTGCTACTGGTATGATTCATGAAGCCAGGAAGCTACTGGACTCAATGATCGCTGCTGGATGCGCTCCAAGCACTGCTACATACAATGTCTTGGTTCAAGCGCTCTGCAAGGTTGGCGCTTTCAACGAAGTAGATTCGCTTCTTGAGGAAAGTAGTGCGAAAGGATGGGTCCCTGATACAATCACATACAGCAGTTACATGGATGGGCTATGCAAAGCTGGCAGAGTAGACAAGAGCTTTGCATTGGTTGATGAGATGCTATCCAAAGGATTGCGCCCTAATGTGGTTACTCTGAATATCCTTCTTGAAGGTGTTTGTCGCAGCTCAACTGCATGGGTGGCAAAACGCCTCTTGGAATGCAGTGTGGAGATTGGGTGGGATGCTAGTGTTGTCAACTATAACACGGTGATGAGGCGGCTTTGTGATGAGCGGAGATGGTTGGCTGTTGTGAAGCTGTTTACTGACATGGCCAAAAAGTGCATAGCTCCAAATAGCTGGACTTTCAATATTGTAGTCCACAGTCTCTGCAAACTTGGGAAGCTTCGTATAGCGCTTTGCCTTCTGGGAAGTGAAGAGTTTGTAGCGAGTGTTGTTACATACAATACGTTGATCCGTCATATCAGTTTGTCAGGGAAAGCGAGTGAGGCCTGCCTCTTTCTTCATAAGATGATTGAGGAGGGCATTGCTCCCAATGGTACCACCTACAGTCTCGTTATTGATTGTCTCTGTAGAGAAGAGAAGTTCTTGGTTGCTCTTAGCTGTTTCCACCGATCACTCACTGATGGTTTGTCTCCACCCGCAGTTTTGAGTATTTTACGAGGTCTAATAATTGGCGGTAAGCTTAGTGAATTGCATAGTCTGATTGGATGGATTATTGGACAAGGCTTTGTAATAGATGTCTGTATGTACCGGGAACTGATAGTTTCATTTTGTAAGAAAGGATACTGTCGAGGAGTAGAAATGTATAAAGTCTGTTATATATTGGAAAGAATGCTCGGATTAAGGTGATTCTTCTCCAACATCAACACGAAAGAAAATTTTACTTCTGGAGTTAGCATTGCAACCATTGTACTTAGCAAGCCCTTTGTGGCTGTGGCATAGGTTTTACTGTTTTAGTGTCATCCTTATTTTTAACTGCTGTTTCTTTTTTTAAAAAAAAATTTCTCTGTAGAACAAAATTAAAGTTTCCGTTTGCTTTTGTTTTTGCCACTTGGAGTCCAAGATCCCATTCACTCGGTTTCCCCAACATCGATTGGTAGGAAATTAAATTTGACACATCCAAACTTTTCAAGGTTCTTGCTAGCTTGCATGTATGAGCCATTATCATTATCACATCCCAAGTAGTATGTTAACTTAAACCGATGGCAGAATTTGATTCAACTTTTGAGGGGAGATTTTGGCCACAGGCCTCTTTAAAATTCGAATTTCAGCATATGAAACTTTTGAGGTGATTGGCCACTGACACTCAACTTCAGAAGGCATTTCAACTTTTGAGGAGAGATTTTGGCCTCACATGTAGGAAATCCAAAACCCTGTACGTGAGGCATGCGAATTGAGTGCCATATTCTGGAATTTTTTGGTTAATTCGATGATGCAAGGGCTCAAATAATCATCTTATAGTAGTTCTATAGAATTTCATTGCGGCAAACACATACTAATGCAGTTATGCTTACTGATCACCAAACCCCAACGTTTTACTAAAGATTGCATTTTCTCTTTGTCCAAACGTTTACAAGATCACCAAACCCCCAAAATTTAAATTTGCTCATTGAAGATTCAGTCTTCAGGTAGGAGGCATCCGACTGAACTCCCCTTCATTAGTACCAACACTGGAACTGAACTTGCTTTCTACTGGTGTGTTCATGCGGGATTGCCGCTTCGTCGGAACAAGGGGGTTCTTCTCTTCCTCACTGATGGGAACGAGCTCGTGCAAGTCATTTCTGCAGAAAACCGGGTGCACATATGCCTCCTTCAGGTATTCTCTCAAGTTTAGAGTTGGGTCATTTGCCCGTTCCAGTGTGTCCTTTACCATGGCATCCTACAAAAGCCAAGCAGTAAGTATATGTATCAATATTGTTCTTGCTCAAGATTTGAGACATTAATCACATTTTGCAGAAACATATGTAATTATCTATGATGAATAAGTTTAGTCCTACCTGCAAGGGGAACCTTATGAATGCTGGCTCAAACCGGCCCTTGCAAACATAGTGGAACCATATGGACAGGATAGGAAGAGGAAGAAGAACTACAGTTGACTTCTCTGCTTCCTGTGTGCTCAGCAGTCCCAGTAGGAGGATTTGTGATACTATTAGTGCGATAATAATTCGCCTTTGCACATCTGGCCAGAATTGTGCGCCACTCTCGTATCGCTGATTATAGACATTAATGATCTTGAAAGAAAAGAAGCAGAAAAATATTAGCGACCTTTGCATAAAGAAGAATTGAGAGTAATATGAATGTGATGTCAAGAAACATGCATGTGGAAAAAACAAAAGGATTATCTGACTGTCGAGCATAACTTGAAACTGAAGACAGATTAGTACCTGGTGCCTGAACACAAGATAAGCAAGGCTGAAGAATACTATGATGAAAGGAAGAATTATTGGTGTGACAACAGCGTATACAAGCCCAAGCAGAAAATACAACTGTATTCGTGGTTCAGTGGTGCCAAAATCCAAGCTCCCAGGGTCCATGGCCTGCTGGCGGTCTTGCTCAGTTCTGACCAAGAAGGCGTTCTTTATATGGAACATGACCAACGACTTCAACCTAAGAACTTCAGCGGCAATACCGGCCCAGCCATCAACCATTACATACGTGATGAAAAATGTTGCTTTCATGGGAATGGATTCTCCAACAATCTCTGGAATTCTTGAGGCAACAAAATGAGATAAATTGTCAAAATATAAGGCGTTAAAATTCGCAGATGGGCATTTATCATTGACCACCTTGGTATATAAAAAATATCATAATGAAAGAAGCAACTGGCAGATTTAGCATACTTGTTTGCAGACTGATGGATAAAATTGTTGAGCTGTTGGAATGCTGTTCCAGTTATTACACTTCCCAGAAATACATTGACAAAAAGGAACAGGAAGTATTTCGATGCTGTCGTCCTGTCCAATCCAGAGAGTGACGTGTGGCCTTCAATCTTGCTCATGGTCATGAGAATTGTTGGGAGAAGTATAAGGAAGATTTTTAATGCAATTCCTGGCAAGAAACCTTGCACGACTGACCTAAGAGAATTTCTGCAGGGCAGTGCATTCCGATGAAAATTAGATCTAGAAAGGATATATCTTGTTAATTAAATTATTATAATGTGGCTGATATATGTAGTTTGTGATTTATGGAATTTAACAGATTTTATTTATGTCATTGGTTATCAAGCAAGGGAAATGGTACATCAATGATAGGAAAAACAATTGGTGACGGCATAATAATTAGGGAAAATTTTCCATGCCACTGTGGTTGCTCTGGGTCTCTCACGTGCCATTGCTTAACAACATCCATACTGTTATTGACCATATTTTTTCTTTTGAGTTGTGTAAATGTAAAAAAAATCCTCCCAAAATTATTGTTACCGGCATGGATGTTGTTAAGCGATTGCACTTAACACAACGTCCATCCCAAACACCATCGCTGAATTAGGGAACTTGGTGTGGCCAGCATGGCAGCCGCAGGTTTTTCTCTTCCTTTTGTTTTGTTTCGCCCTTGGGCGAGGTGTTTGGCTTTGGCCATGGTGTTCGGCTTCGGCCGTGGTGGCAGTGTTCACGCTATGCTAAGCTTGGCACTTGCGCTAGGCGGTTGTAATACCTTCTCCTCTTCTTCTATAATGAATTGGCAGAGCTCCTGCCCCTCTTTGAGGTTGCCTCAAAAAAAAATGTTACCAAATATGCCGTACTTCCAACCGCTTTTTGGATTTTTTTATGATTCACATTTTTTATGTTTAAAATCTGCAAAGTGAATCAAAAACTTTTGTAAAAAATGCTAAAATAATTAATATTAAAAATTATGTGTATTTGGTAAAGCAACGATTCTTTATGGATGTATTTGGTGTTTGTACGGCTTAAACAAAAAAAAAAAGAGTCAACATTGGCATGCATAGTTATACCCAAGTATAAATGTGAAAGCACGGAGGAGAGATGCACGTGACCGGGGCGGACCCAGAGGTGGTTCTAGGGGGGGCTCTAGTCCCACCTTGGAGCCCCCCCTAGACCCACCTAATATTATTTAAGAAAATATAGAGAAGAAGGGGCTATTTGGACACAGTTTTTGTTCATGGGCTGAAAGAGCCTATTAGCTAGCCCCCCTTATATTTTGGGCCCCTGCACGTGAGGGATCTGAAGCAATTGCACTTGGAAAACAAATTCCTGATAACTTATGCCAATAAAGGCTAATACTGAAAACCAGGCCTTGTTCCTAGCTAACATACATCAAAAGTAATTACTAACATTATAACATGCTAAAATT
This sequence comes from Raddia distichophylla, assembly GCA_005191435.1. Classification (NCBI taxonomy): domain Eukaryota; kingdom Viridiplantae; phylum Streptophyta; class Magnoliopsida; order Poales; family Poaceae; genus Raddia; species Raddia distichophylla. The sequence goes on from SPJY01017849.1 coordinate 649,990, forward strand.
TAATTACAGTAATGCCTTTTTTAATTTCTTGGTTCTAAATGCTTTGTAATGATCAATCCCATGTAGCTAGAAAAGAGTATTTTTTGAAACACAGAGATACACTTGATAAGATGGTAACATGGTAACATTAAGATGTTAATTATGCTTATTGCTTAGCAATGAATTGCAAATGTTGCCTCTGCTAATTAAAATGTATGCAGAACTGTTGCTAGAACATGAACAGAGTGTCAATTCAATATTGTATGAGTGACAAGTCACAAGTTGCATTCTTCAATTGTAATAGAATGGCAGAAATTAGCAAATGCTACTTGTGAAACAACAGAACACAACTTTTCAAAACAATGAGTAAAAATAGCACTTACTTTTCTATTATAGATTTCAAGAAAGGAAGCACCCGCTCAATGTCGTCTAGATTTGCCAAGGATTGGACAAATGCAATCGGTATCATGAAGAAAAAAGTCAGGAAAAAGAGAGCGACCGCCATAATAAGCCTCCTAATCGAGAGCTCAACGAAAGGGATTGCAAGATTAGGCCAGTGAACATCACGAGGTTCTGGAGCCCACTCGGTTAACCACACCGTTGGATTACTCGTCTGCTGTGTCTGAGCACAAACAGCAGCCCCCCACCGGCTTTTGAAAGAAACAAATGCTGCTGGCATAATGGCATTAGGATCAGTAATCACCTTCTGTCTCTCCTCATCTTCCTGCAACGAAAGTTGAAGAATATCTATGATCAGTATCATGAAGGATACGAGGTAATATGCAGTAGAATCAAAGGAAGGATAGTGATTGATAGTCTGATTACAATATGAAGATGATGAAATGAAACATGGCCATTCCTTTCAATGAGGCTACTACCTGTTTACATAGCTCCTCAATCGCTGTGTTATAATATTCTATAGCATCCACTCTTTTTCCCCATAGACCCCATAGCCCTGTCTATAACAAATGTAATCAAGTTATACCACTTGCAATGCTAAAGCATACACTGAAAAGAGATGTGCAGACTATAAGAAGATTTTGGTGCATGAGAATAGTTTGCAATACAGAAGGCATACCTTCATAGTTGGCTTCTTTGCAGGGTTTTTAGCATGCTGATTTTCGTAATAGACCAGCCAGTTTTGCAGGCCTTTCTTCTTCTCAACCAAACTGGCAAGGTTGTTTGCATTGTATACAATCTATTGACCATATAATCATCGAATTACTATATGAGAAGTTGAATTAGAACTGGAATATTGTTATGGACATGGAATCCCTCTTTATAACAGAAAGTGGGAAAAAAATTGAGACAAAAAATGGAAAAGAAAACTCTGTAGGTGCTTCATTCGAAGTCCTGAAGATTAAATAAACAACTGTCTTTCAGATGAAGAGAAAACAACGAAATGGGACAAACATATTGCTGCTTATTTGAATTTTTTATGGTTTGGTAGTATAGATGTTCAACATTAAAGTAACACAGAGGAGAGAACATAGCAAAAATTAACACCTGGTGACTGAGATAATGATCGCGATGATTCACAGCAAAAAAGTGCTCAACATGCTCACTAACTGTTTCATCTGGGTCCGGTGGTACATTTCTCACAAGGACCTAAATAAAGCAGGAAAAGAGTTAGCAGTGGGAAATTAGGAAATTGCACATCAAAATTAGCCTGCAAAATAAATTTTAAAATAGAACATTTGAATAAGATGAAAATTCAGATATAAATCTGGTGAAAAAAATTTAATTTATCACAAAATGGTATGGAAAATAGTTCTTACTGTGAATTGATCAGGTCGACGGTTCTGATTAGCAAGAAAGCGCAATCTCATAGTTGTTACAACCTTATATTCATGATACAACACGTAAAATGTCCAAAAGGTAAACACGTATGCCATCACTATGTGTGCCCAGAACCTGTTAAAAGTTCAACAATTCAGTAGAGCATTTATCGGGCAAACTGAAGTGGCAGGAGATTGAAAAATTATACATACAACTATTGGGAGAATTTTTCAGGTGTATAAATGGGAAAATGTTTAGGAAACAAATAATTTCTCATTCATTTTAATTTCATATATCAAATGCTACCAGATATAACTTTTTTTTTTTACATTTGCTCACAAATTTTGCTACCTACATATGCTTTTTCTGGAAAAAAAATCAATTCAGTAAGGTCTCGGCAAATGAGGTACTCCATAGAACCCTCAAGAGTGTTAGTTCTCAAAATTCCATCACTATGCAGTAGGCACTTGTGTTGGTTACAAAAGTAAGATATTGTATGTTGTGGTGCAATTTAATGGGTTTTCTGGGAGTTAGGCAGAATAATTTCTGCTACTGCATCATCCTAAAGATTGATTTGGCAAAATGAAAAGTTGGCAAAACTAACACCTGAAATAATCATAACTTTTGTAGGAAATATTTGTATTCTTTTATGAGGAAATAAGAACAGACATGGACTTCTAATTGTTCAGTTTGGACAAGTGACTGATCAAGATTATAGCAAGTCCCAATTGATAATAGTTTTGGTTTATTTATGTAAGCCATCGCAGTATAATTGTATTGTTCTCTATTTACTTGAAGGGCAATGTTTTGTTTTAGTCCTTAAAGAGTCAAATATCAACTATGTAAAAATGAGAATAAGCTGGAGCATATTAACAGAACTTGCAATATCTGACTACCAACTTAATAACAAATGCATAAAGAAGAGAAACATTTCAAATATCTAATAAAAGTACTTAGAATTCTGAAAAAGTTTATGATTAGGATCTATGCTACTCTGCTATCATACTAAGGAAACATGGCTAGAATCTTGGATATACAACACATAACTATCTGGAAATCATAATCCAAGGCTAGCAATCTTGGATATACATGGTAATATGCAGCACATAACTATCTAAAGAAACATGAAGCGATAAGGCATGTAGATGGATTACACAAAACAGAATCATACCTTTTCGATCCTTTTCCAAGATTCGATATTGAGAGCTTGTCAATTTGATCATAACTTAGACTCTTTTCTTGTTCCAAAGTTCCACTAGTCCAATTGACAGGAACGAGGACACTGAATGCCAGGACAGCAATTGGCACAAATATTTTTAAACTGAAAAGCAAGAACAGAATGCATGATGATCAGTTAAAAAAATATATACTTCTGTTACGAATATACTGATCTATATATCTAATCTGGAAATTGCTAGTCAAGTGTACACATGTTTTATGATCACATTGGTAGTAGTCGAATTCATCCTTTAGGGACTTGAGAGACATCAAACTGCAAGTGAAAGCGACACTGTGCTGTGAGAATTGAGAAACAAGAACATCATGCTCACCCAAGAAGATAGATGCGAACATATACTGCAGAGTCCAGTCCTGCATGGTCAATTAACTCAGGTTCTGGCATTTGGAGTGCTGCAGGCATCCAATTCAGAAATCGGATATACGTCGACAGATCAGCATTCACAAACTTTGTGAAACAAGCTCCCAAGTGTCTTGGGCTGCTCCTTGTCCCTTTGAGATACCATTTTGGAAAGTAAACCCTATCATTAATAGGTTGTATCCTCAAAATTGCAAATGCAAGAAGAAAACCCAATGCAGACGCTATGTTTATTCCGGCAGCAACGCCAATGTCTGTGAAGGAACCCATATCCCTCTAAAGAGACTCCAGAACATGCATCATACGGAGCGCAGCTGTCTGTAAGAGCTACAAGGGTAAATTGGTAAAAAAAAATGTATATTAGTGTTAAAATAACATAATATATAATATACATGACTAATTGTTTGTGAAGTTGAGTGGGACTAGGTCATAACCATTAGCAAATCAGCATAGCATGAAAAACAAATAAAGGTGACTAGAAAAAAATGCTGGATAGCTTAGATGCAAGGTTTTAAAGTCGGTAAGTCGAGTCGTGTGGGTACCGACTTGTAGACTAGTCGTGACTAGGTGAGACTAGTCGTGATTCGTCGAGTACTAGTCGTTTAACTATACTCTCTTATTTTCTATAAATATATCACTCATTTTCAGTTTAAAAAACCATAAATACAGAGAATTGGAGAGGAATTATCTTTATTGGGCTTTCTCTAGCCAACTAGCATGTCCAAATGGGCCAGCCCAACATGACCCCTAACCCTAACATGCAGAGCAGCCTTCTCTCTCTGCCTCCCAGATCCAGCCTTCCTGGCTTCTTCATGTGCCTCCCAGATCCAGCCGCTCTTCCTTCCTCTCCTCTTGGATTCAGCTGCTCTTCTCCTCCTGCAGGCTGCAGCAGGTCTTCTCTCTTCCTCTGCCTCCCAGAGCTAGCACGGTAAGCAGCGCCGCCTCCCTTTCTCCCCTCGTCTTCACCAGCGCGGCCTCCCTCCCCTCCTCTTCACCAGCGCCGCCTCCCTCCCCTCCTCTTCACCAGCGCCGCCTCCCTCCCCTCCTCTTCACCAACGACGCCAGATTGCAGAGCAAAAGCAGAGGAAGGGACTCAAATGTCATCTACGAAGGCCCAATTTCCCTAGTCGGGCGACCTAAGCACCTCGACTACTTGCGTCTAGTTGCGACTAGTCACCTAGTCGCCCGACTACTGCTGCAGGTCGAGTCGATGGCAGCGACTTGCAGTGCTGGACCAACTTGTGGACTAGTCGTCGACTAATCACGATTAGTCGCACGACTTTAAAATAGAGCTTAGATGGCTTACTCCCATTTACATTTCAATTACATATATAGGCACAGAAGACTATTACCATTAAACTAATTTTTGAACTAATAGTACCTAACAAAAACCTATTTAGGTACTTCCTTATCAATACAACAAAAACCCGTTTTTAGCTTATTTACGTATTTGAGCTGCATTCACACAAGTAATGGCGTGGACCGGGATCCAATTTTGGTGATACTATGATTTACGAAACGATAATTAAGTTAACCTATGTAATGAGCTCATCGTATATTGAAACCATAGAAACTTGAGTTATATCTAAAACCCAACTAGTTTCATATATGTTTAACAAAGTCAATTAACTATTGGCGACATTTGGGTATAAGTATTTCTGAACCAAGAAGCTAGCGGCCTCGTTGCATGTGCTAAAATATAGAATGACAACTCATACTATTCTTATATTAGTCACTACCAGTTTATGAAGAATTAAACTTAGAACATACATTGGTTCTACATTCAGATAATTCAGAAAGAACGTGGATCTCAACCATGGGACCCGAATTGGAATAAGAACAAAATGTATGTAATCAGAAGATGAATACGTCCGGTTGCGATGCCGCCCATCTACACCTAATTATTCACGCCAATAACGACGGAACCGCCAAAAGGCGCGCATTCCGCGATCAATCCCTCACGATATTCGCCGCTAACGACGGCGCCGATCCTCGAGGTCGGAGCAGACGGGGGAGAGGGATCGAGGCCGGCATTAACGCGTTTAGTACCTCAGGCGCAGGCGCGGGCGCCACAGCCGCAGTTGACGTCGTGGATCGGAGGAGACGAAGGCGGCGGAGGACACTGGAGGAGGGACGATGAAAGCGAGGGGATGCTTTGCCGTCGATCGTCGTCGTCGTTGTTGTTGCAGTTAGGGATCGTTTAGGTTTGGTGGTGGTGGCTCACGGCCGCGGCCGGCACAACGTGCCTGCGCAGGCGCAGCTTAGCTCCCTAGACCCTTGGTTGGCCGGCTTGGGCCGCTCGGCTGGCTCTCGTCTCGCGTGGCGCTTGCATTTGTTGCTTGGTGCGCGTCCCGCTCAACCGAAAAAACCACCTGGACTGCTGGACCTGGACAAACAAACTGCTTGGGAGTTGGGACGCCTGGATTGGAGCCGGACCCGCCTGCGGAGTATCAGCGTGGGCCGGAGCTCAGCGGCAAGATGGTTTGAGTTGGATGGAGTGGTAACCTGCTCCTAACTTGAGTAACGTCCTTCCCTTACTCAGTCCAACTCAATATTGAAGACTAGATTTGGTTGTACTACATGCATCCAAACGGCTAGGCCTGATGGCGGCAAACCGAGTCAGGCTAGTCTCCTATCCCTTTGATGCAACGAACTAGATTTCAGCTAGTGTAGCACGATTTTTTTTCTAGTGTAAACTGGATTGGTCCATTTGTATCCAAGTCAACTTAGTTCAATCCGTTTGTCCAATAAATCATATCTAGACAAGATCCTGACCTACTGTCTATTAGACTTGGTTCGTGTGGTAAAAGGTCGGTCCAGTGTGCATCTTTAGCCAAGACCTAGCTTGGACCTATCAGAAAGAGTCAGATTCACACAACACAAATTTGGCAAACTCCATTATGTTCATTAATTTGTAAATAAATTATAACAATATCCACTTATCGAATAAATTAGATTAATAGATCAAACATCTAGGTTAGGTCATCTCCTTCCATGGGTGTGAAGAGTAGGGTGGTGAGCATGGAGGAGATAGTGGGCGGCTTACAACAAAACACATGTGTAAGGAGGGAAAATCGTATTTTGCACATAATAAAAGTGGTATTACTATTTTACCACTCTTATCTTGTTGACATATGGGTTGAGATAGTAAACTTGCGAGATCCATTTTATTAAGAGTGACATATTTAGAAATCCCACATAGAAACGAGTAGGAAACCAACGGGTCTATTCGTCCGTTCCACCATAAGTAGATACTTTGACTTACTGAGATGGATGGAATCAAGAATCAAAGCACAAACTACAAAGAAATACCATCAAGCAAGCAAAAGAGCATGAACACAAGATGGCTTGATGAACTTTGATGGATTCTATTGTTTTGCTTTGGTGTATTATGAAATCATGTCGCGGTGGCAAAGCACTCACAAGTGCATCACAATCACACCCAAACCTCAACAAATCTCTCTCACAATGGGTAGGTTGGGAGGCACCCCTCCCCTCCTTTTATAGCTCAAAGGTGGAATAGCCTCCAAGCCACCTAACTCTCTCCTTTGGATCACACATAGATGGCCGAGATTTGTTCACTTTTTATAGCACAATTACATAGGGATATGCTCTACATATCCCCAAAATATGCAACACACATTTCTGATACATGCCTCACATGGGCCCACACAATGAATGCGGCTGGTACTTAGTTGCTAAGTTTCTGTTGCCCTTGACCTCCAGTTGAGCCTTGGATCCTCACAACAGCTCAAGTCCACCATCCACGTCATCCTTATGGTCCCAAATTGAATTATGATCGCCTCGCACAACCTTCTTATCGTTCTAGACCCCGAATCGCCAATTTGCGTCCCGACATGTTGCCGACTGCAATCCACCAAGACATGCACCACATGGATTATCCAAAACTACCAACTTACCTTGTTCACTTACACGATTAGTTCATAATCATCATATCGAAATGAGACCATGTCAAAAACCATGCAAAACAATACAACCAGATCCAAAACAGGACCACCAGTGCCAATACTTCACCCACCAAAATCCATCAGATGAGGATCTAGATACGATCTAGAAGGAAACCACGTCCATCAGACTAAGTCTAGTCCCATCGGACTGAGTCCAGTGGACTCACATTTTACGTACTACAAGCACAGCTGGACTTGTCTGTTCCTATCAGAACTAGCCTAGTCTTGATCCAGAAGGTTTAAATGTCCATCTGATTGAGCCCGATCCCCATTGGAGTGAGTCCGATGAACTCGAATGTTTTGTGCCACAAAGCCTGTGGAACTGATCCATTGCCCACAACATATAAGCTCCGTATGGTCTCACATGATCATATGAATTCAAGTCACTGATGTGCCCACGCAAGCCATGGTCCACATGTCTATGACCAAAGTCATAGGGAGTACGCAAGATGATACACTTCTGTACATTGAGGCCATAGGCAATTTGGCATTAATAGATTCGTTCTTAGCATTTTGGTGGTCCTAGTGCAAGTCGAGGAGTATGGTCCATTTCAAAAAGGTAAAAAATATTTTTTATATGCACATAAAAAATATATATCAATTGGAAATATGTCCACTATAAGAATAATCGAGAAGATAGAAGCGAAAAAAAAACAAGTAGCCTAGCCACTACTAGCAAATAAGGGTGGAAACGAGCCGAGTTCGAGCGAGCTAGCTCCGGCTCGTTCGTGGCTCGCAAAAATCACGAGCTAGAAGAGAGGCTCGGCTCGGGCTCATAAAAAATCACGAGCTAGACGGGAGGCTCGGCTCGGGCTCGTCAAAAGCTCGAGCTAGCTCCTGAGCGCTCGCAAGCTTGTCGAGGGTTTCAGATCCAGGAGAAGGCGGCTAGGAGGAGACACATAGCAGAGGGAGGCGGCGGAGATGCTTACCGAGACATGGAGGTAGGCGGTGGTGCTAGCCGGACGGGGACGGAGGGAGGCCGCAATGCTTGCTATTAGGACGGGAACAAAGGGAGGCGGCGACAACGATGTTGGGGCCCGTCGGCCATGGCTGCTCACGGCGTTGCTACCATGGTGTACTCCTCTTCCTGTTGGCGGCGGCGAGCGGGGAGAGGGGGTGGCGGGGCGACGGGGCAAGAAGGAGGCGGCGGCGAGCAAGGCGAGGGGGAGGCGGCGGCGAGCGGGGCGAGAAGGAAGCGGCGGCGAGCAAGGCAAGGGGGAAGCGGCGAGCAGAGCGGAGGAGGCGTCGGGGAGAGGAGGACTGGAGGAGGCACGTGATTTGGGAGAGGAGGCATTGGGGAGAGGAGTGGTGTGGTGCGTAATAAACGGTGGGTGATTGGCTAGAGTGTAAGATGGGCCGGCATATGGGTGTGGCCTGTGGGCTGTAGCTTGTAGGGATGTAGGATGTGTATTTTGTTGTCCAGCTCGCGAGTTACTCATGAACAAGCTGGACTCAAGCTCAGCTCGGCTTGTAAAATGTCACGAGCTCAAAACGAAGCTCGGATCATGCTCGTTTTGTAACGAGCCGAGCCCGAGTTGCTCACGAGCCTCGAGCTCAGGTTCCAGCCCTACTAGCAAGTATATCAAGTTCTTGGAATTCATTTGGTAAGGTACAACATCTAACATTGACCTAACCTAAAAAGGACAAGTATCATATCATATATACACACGCGGATCGACCCTTAAGGAGGTAGCACATATTTGCACACCCTGAGAAACTGCCCAGGGCATTAAGCTGCTGAGGTCCGGCCCACGCTGATACTCCGCAGGCGGGTCCGGCTCCAATCCAGGCATCCCAACTCCCAAGCAATTTGTTTGTTCAGGTCCAGCCGTCTAGGTGGTTTTTCGTTTGAGCGGGACGCGCACCAAGCAACAAATGCAGACGCCACGCAAGACGAGAGCCAGCCGATCGGCCCGAGCCGGCCAACCAAGGGTCAAGGGAGCTAAACTGCGCCTACGCAGGCACGTCGTGCCGGCAGCGGCCGCAAGCGACCACCACCAAACCCAAACGATCCCTAACTGCAACAACAACGACGACGGCGATCGACGGCAAAGCATCCCCTCGCTTTCATCTCCCTCCTCCAGTGTCCTCCCCCGCCGCCGCCTCCGCCGATCCACGACGTCGTCTGCGGCTGCGGCGCCCGCGCCTGCGCCTTGGAGGTACTAAACGCGTTAATGTCGGCCTCGATCCCTCTCCCCCGTCTGCTCAGACCTCGAGGATCGGCGCCGTCGTTAGCGGCGAATATCACGAGGGATTGATCGCGGAATGCGCGCCTTTTGGCCGTTCCGTCGTTATTGGCGTGAATAATTAGGTGTAGATGGGTGCATCGCAACCGAACGTATTCACCTTCTGATTACATGTATTTTGTTCTTATCCCAATTCGGGTTCCATGGTTGAGTTACACGTTCTTTCTGAATTATCTGAATGTAGAACCAATGTATGCTCTAAGCTAAATTCTTTATAAACTGGTAGTGACTAATACATGGATAGTATAAATTGTCATTTTATGTTTCAGCACATGCAACGAGACCGCTAGCTTCTTGCTTCAGAAATACTTATACCCAAATGCAAATAGTTAATTGACTTTGTTAAACATATAGGAAACTAGTTGGGTTTCAGATATAACTTAAGTTTCTGTGTTTTCAATATACGATAAACTCATTACATAGGTTAACTTAATTAGCATTTCGTAAATCATAGTATCATCAAAATTGGATCCCGGTCCACGTTATTACTTGTGTGCATGCACCTTAAATACGTCAATGAGCCAAAAACGGGTTATTGTTGTATTTGTTAGGAAGTACCTAAATAAGTTTTTGTTAGATACTATTAGTTTAAAAATTAGTTTGATGGTAATGACTTTCTGTGCCTATATATGTAACTGAAATGTACATGGGAGTAAACCATCTAAGCTATCCAGAATTTTTTTTCTAGTCATTTTAATTTATTTTTCATGTTATGCTGGGTTGCTAATAATAATGACCTAGTTCCACTCAACTTCACAAAAAATTAATCATGTATATTATGTTATTTTAACACTAATATACATTTTTTACCAATTTACCCAGCTTCAGGATTGTGCCTCATCCCTCGTCTGAAACTCAACAGGCTTGTTTTTCAGGAATAGAAACTGGTCATGCTCATCTTCGATCAAAGAATCTTCAGCTAGCTTTGATTTATCACCAGCATTGCAAATTGTGAGGATCCGAGGCACAGTAGTTAGAGTGCAGCGTAGTACAACAATACAAGTTAAGAGTGCAGCGTAGTACAACTAATATAGTACTAGTGTGAAACGAAATAACAAATTCATTAAATTATCTCTGGTTTCTTTAGTTTTATGCAATGCTAGTTGATATTGGTGTCAATATCTACCTCTGAGGTATCTATATTCATATATAAGCAGTACCTACGGTACTAGTATCAAAAGGGATCAATCTAGTATCCAAAAACTGTTATATTGTTCAGACTTTAGAGAACACTCTACAGTTCAGCATATGCTTCCTAACTAAACAAGCAAACGTTTCAAAAAAAGAATATATTTATGAATTATAATAAGTAACATAACCGTCCCAGATAGGTTATTGTAGATACAAAGAACAAGCTTATTGATCAGTATAAAGCTAAATATTCGTCTCTGCAATCATCTAGTACCACTAAACATTGATGTTGTCTTTGCAATCATGCAGTGCTAACTAACTAAACATTTTCTAGTATCTGAACTCAATCACAACTAATAAGGCTAAAGAAATCTGGAACAATAATCATGCAAAATAAAAGCATTTCTTCAATGAATGATATCCAAGCTAGATTAACATGTGTTCAGGTTGTTCTTATTTTTCATATAACAACAGCTCAAGCATTGCAGCCGTTTCTCTTTAGAACTGCATCCTACATTGCATTAGCTTTATCTAGCTCCAAATAATAATACTTTTTAACTAATTCGACGGCCAAACAACATATTTTGGAACTCAGAACAGCAAATTCATTTTAGCTCATCATACCTTGAGGGATTGAACAAGATGGAGGGAGTGATGTGCCTGCACGAACTGTACCTTCTCAGAATATCCTTTTGCAAACCAAACCACAGGAGGAAAATTTATCGGAATTTGAGAAAGAAGAACAAGAACGAAACCAAATCAAGAAAGTGTTCACTATGTTCCGCTTACCACCGCATACTTCCCAGCTATTGTTCCCTTGACCAGATTCAGATCTAGAAGAGGAGCCGTGGTGGAGCTACTAGGTTATGGTGGAGGCGAGCTGACCAAGGACGAGGGATGAGGAGAAGGATGCGGCGCGTGGGGAGAGGAGACAGAGACGGCCTGACGGGTGGTGGTGGTGGCGGCGCTAGGACATGGTGGCGGCGAACTGGCCGGCGACAAGGGATGAGGCGAAGGAGGTGCGTGGGGAGAGGAGGCGGCAGCACGGCGGGAGCTAGCGAGGCGGTGGGCTGACCGGCGATGAGGGAGAAGGACGAGGCGGCGGCGCGTGGGGAGAGGAGGAAATGGGGCGTGGGACGACGGGGACGAGCCCAACTCACGCGTCGGATCGAGCCGACCTCCTTGCTGCGCTACGGAGTGACCGAAGGATGAGCGATCCTCTTTTTCTCAACCAAAACAAAACAGGAATTCGTAGCAACGGGATCCGGACGGGATCCCCCTCATAGTGACACGTGTCCACCATCCCGCGCCCAGCAACTCCCCTTCGCCCGCGACGCCGTCGCCCTCGCGCACAGCAGAGAAGGAGGAGGAGGAAGGAGAGCCTACCTCGACGCCGTCAACCTCGCCGTCGCCGCCGTCGAGCTCGCCGCCGCCGTTTCGGGTTAGGGTTAGGGAACATTTGGGTTCCCTCCGGGTCTAGAGGGAGGTCGGGGAGGCGGCGGTTCGGCGGTGGGTGGGGGTTCGTCGGGGGCGGCGGCGGAGGCAGCGGTGGCGCCGCCGGAGCCGGGGGAGGGGCCGAAGACGGCTGGGCTGGCGGTGGAGGGGGGACCATCGTATAACTTCGTATAATGTATGCTATACGAAGTTATTACGGATCGTCTGTGATAACATCGATCGTAGAAGGTTTTTCCATCCCATACATTATAGGATCTGGTATTTCGGCTGAAATAAAAGACTTTATCATTTCTGGAGTGGGTTGTCCTTCCATAACCAACCACATACTATTATGCGAATGAGGCAGGCCTCTTTTTTGGAACTCAATGGAATCAACAACTGCAATTTTAAAGAGAAAACAGGTTAACCAAAGATGATAAAGAAGCAATGGCAGAAAAGAGGAAGAAAGTAATAAACCTGCACGAGGCTGACCAAAAACTACACCAGACTTGACATCATTTAAAAATTCTTTTTGTTTCATATGAAACACTCTTGTAATTATGTTAGGCTTGTCATTTGGTCGCTAGCCTCTCTCGCGTGCTATAGCATCTGTAATCTCAGGCCATCTAGGATTACATGTGAACGTTACGAAAAGCTGCAGACAGCCATATTCCCGGCATATTGCTAAAGAATCATGTCAATTTTGGGTCATATATCGCTTCCCGCCAGTAAAACTTACCGGTAAAATGACCTTGATACCAACATCTCTCCCATTTTTATAACCTCTACTAACAGCATCAAATATACCTTGGTAAGTCTCTGTTCGCAATCTCGGCTAATTGAAATAAAAATAGGAGAGTCTTGATGCCTCAATACATGAATAAGCATCAACAATTAGCATTTCTGACAATCTTCCACATCAAGTAGCCTGGTTAGGCTGGCCGCGACGGTAATCCCTCGTACCGATAATATTCCAGCATAGACATGTTTTGTCGTTTGCACGAACGTTGTCCATTCACATTTCTTAATTTCATACCTAAATGAAAACCGACATCCATGCGGAAACAGAAGAGGATACTGGAGTGCCATTAAGCTAGGATGCGTAGGATTAATATGCTTAAATGTACCATCATGGGACTGTACGATGATATCAAACTGAGCATTATGCGGATTCATCTCACCAACAGTAAGAGCGGCTAGCTCAGGCACCGTCGGCAGCGAATAATTGCGGCGACCTTCTTTAGGTGCAATTAGCCTGATACCCACCTCCGGTGCAATTTTTGAAAGCAAACGGTCACCTGCAAACCTAAATTTTTTGACAATAGGATTATAAGTATCTAGCATCGCTATCAGGTCACCAACCAGTCGTGGATCAAGCAGAGGGGAACGAGTCGTATCTTCTTGGAGAATAGCTAGTCTATTACTAACCTCATTAGCCATGTCATATATGTATGACTGAGCAAATTGCAGTCGCTCGTTTGGCGGCGGCACAAGCGACCCAATAACATGATGAACAACACCATTAAATTCTAAAGACACATGGAGCTGAACCAACATAGATACTCCTGTCGACATTGACCCCCACAGATGTAAACTGCACCAGAGAATTATATTGTTTACGTCAAACCAACAAAATTGGTGTGAGGAATTTGGCATTAAGATTTGGTGTGAGGAATTGGGCATTAAGATTGGTGTGAGGAACGCGCCAACGACATGGTTTTGCAAGCATTGAAGGCAAGAATTTTTTATCATCTTAAGCCATATGCTACACGATGGGTCAAAGAATTGCCGTCGGTGCTCTAGGGACTCAGGACAACTCCAAGCAGAGCAACTGGGCAATCACCTTTCTTCCTACTGTATGGTTCTGAGGCGGTTCTACCCATAGAAATCGCATTCGCTTCCCAGCTGGTTCGACATTACGAGGAGAAGACATTGGAGGCCAATCGACTCGAAGATCTCGACCGGTTAGAAGAAGTAAGAGACGTCGCAACCATCCGGTTAGCCAAGTACCTTCAAGGCTTACGTCCCTATCATGATTGCAATGTTTGAGGCCACGCTTTCTCCAAAGGGGATCTGGTCTTATGGAAGAATCAGAAAAGCGAGCACAAGCTATCCCCAAGCTGGGAAGGCCCCGAGGCTTACAGGCTTAGACGCAAGGATGGCACAATTGTCGACAACTCGTGGAACATAGACTAGCTACGTCGCTTTTACGCTTAAATTTCAATTTTGTACCCAATTATCTCCTTAATTAATAAAGATCTTTTCTATAACAGTAAATTCAGTTAAACCGTGACTTGCTACATAGCCGGGTTCTTGGCTATGCAGTAAGTCGGGGGCTACGCCTAATTGGTGCACCTATGCGCACGTTTCTTCAAAATTTTCCTGGTTATTCTGAGTGGTTATTCCGAGTACTGAAGCTCTGACTAAAAAATTGACGAACTCTATGTCACTGGCTCGCGCAGGAAAAGCTCTGAACCAACTCCCAAGCGTTCGGGAGGCTAGACTAGTAGGGTAGGCAGCGTAAATGAAAGGAAACCCACACAAAAAATTAGGATTAATCACCAGAACAGGCGTTAAAACAGCAGTAAACAAAAACCCGAGTTCTTTCATTATAACCTTTACTAGGGGCCTAGGTCCAAATTTTCCGCCAGCGCGATGGAAGTAAACCTGATCAAGGGAAGCCCGACCACGGCCCGAAAAAGCCCGACCCAGCCTGATCGATGCATCGGGTTGGGCTTGGGCCTCAATCCAGAGCTTAGCCGTCGGGCCGGGCCGGGCCGGGCTGGGCCTGGGCCCGAGTTTTTTGTGATTTAAGTCAGGCGAGGCCGGGCCGTCAGGCGTCGGGCCGGGGCTTTCGGGCTTTGGGCTTGCCTTCCTTGATGGCGTCGAGCTCCACTCGAGGATAGAAAGACTTCACGATCACCAACGCCTGACAGGTACTAGTGACCGCTGTCTCCTTCAGATGGGTCTTCAGCCGCTTGAGAGCCTCCTTCAGTTGAATTATGATTTGGCCCGCATCGCTTGGCCCTACATCTCCCGCCAGCAGATGTTTTCGCAAAGGCTCAGACGCTTCCTGGAGTTGCTCACAAGTCGCATTTGCAGATTCAATCTTCCCTTTGAGGACATCGAACTGCGCCTGGATTTTCCTTTTATACTTAGGAGGAGGGCATACGGAAGCTGTTAGACAATTAGCCTGGAAAGGTAGAAAGAAGGCTAGAGTGGAGCATGATACCTTTGAACTCGCGCTGGACCTTGTCAAGCTAGGCTCGGGCTCGGAATTGTTCCTTCTCTAGCGCCGTATATTGGCTCTGAAGTTGGGCGATTTTGTGGTCTCTAGCTAAAAAAAGAAGCAAAAGGATGACAAATAGTACGTCGACGCAAGTATTCAGCGGAGTCGGCGCGAAAGCTAACCAGCCACGACGCCGATCAGATCCATTTTCCCATGCTGCAATGTTGAGGAACGAGCTCGCAGTTCTCGGGGCGTCAGACTTCCCCTAGGCCTCTGCATTCTTCTTCACGTGATCATTAAATTTCTCTACTTTTGGGATCATCTATTGAAAAAATGTGGATTTCCTCTTGTAGCGTTCCTCCATATTCTGTGACAATGAGCTATTAATGCAAGATCGAGGTAGTCAAATACAAACGCACAAGATGAACTTACGTGTACTAGCTCTGCACATTTGAGGGAATAGTTGAGGAGTTCTTTCCGCTCCCTCTCCTCCTCGTCATCATCGATGACTTCCCATTTCGAATTTTCATTGCGCCAATGGGCCTTGAAGGCAGTTTGAGGAAGTGGGAGAGAGGAGGATTCTCGCGGGATTTTTTCCGCAGAAGGTTCAGCCTCGGCTACTGGAGCTGGAACGTTATCTGAAATCACCTCAGGCTAAACCTGAGGTGGTGGTGAAGCAGCAAATGGACTACACTCGGTGGCACCTTCGGTGTAGTTAGACAGAGAAGCAGTTGGTGAATCTTTTGGCGCATCCGCCTCTTGCGGCACGGATAGCTCAGTCGCGCTCCTCGGCACCCAACTCTGGCTGATCCGAAGGCAGTGTGTCCAGAGGGATCTCTGTAATGAAAGCCGGTCAGCATGAAGCTACAATTATATCAAGGAGTGGCCCAATAAGAAGCTAACCTGTTAGACTTCTTTATTTTTATTCCAGAACCCCTCTGAGTGGCAGTGCCGCTGGAGGAGGTTGAAGGTTGGGTGCTGTCTTTCGGGGGTGGCACATCTTGCGTGCCGGCTTCTGGAGACGGCATCGCGAAAGCAACATGCACTGACGGTGGAGTGGGACTTTCCACTGCAGTGTCATGAAAAGTTGGGCCCCTGAATGTGCGCGGGGCTAGACGGCTTAGCCTTGCTTACAGGTTTCTTTGTATAAGGACCCTTTCCCTTCTTCGCAGTTGGTTCCTCATTGAAGTCACTAGTAGATCTTTTTTTGCCTGGAGCCTTTGTGCTGTGGAAGATTGGGGAGAGGGGGTCTAAAAAAAGGTGCGGTGATCCTACGGGCAGAAAAACAAATTTTAGGCATTGATGCGTTAAAGGACGAGCATTGGGGGTTGGTCAGCGCTTACCTCTAATGGAGGATCCGTTAGACAAAAAGGCTTTGGGCACCCTTCATTGTGGACTTGAGTGCTTGGGGAGAAAAGCTCGGACAGTCGACGCTGCAGCACTTCTTCAGGCACGCGCTTGAGGATTTTTCGCGTAGAGTCAGTAACTCCCGAATATTCAAAACCAGTAAGAATACGCTCCTTCAGAGGTTGTACTAGGGGTCATACGAAATTCAGGATAATGCCAACTCCGGTCAGGCCTTCTGATTTGCTCTTATTGATAAAATCCAAAAGTTTGGCGACTTGACCCATCTCGTCAGCCGTAGGACTGAAGACCAAGAAGCAGAAACTTTAGATTCACTGGAGCTGCCATTCCCATGGACATAGTCAGAGTCAGAAGAAGAACCACAATCTGAAGATGAGTGATCTTAATAACAAATAACATATCAAAAAAATAAACTAGACAAAACCAAAAGATAAAATGGTTCAAAATTTGAAAAAAAAACAAAGGAAAAGAAAATACCACTATCATCACCACTACTTGAATCAACAACTGCGGACAGCTTTCTTTCTTGAACTATCTTAACTTTTTAACGAGACATCTCGAATAAATACAAATAAAAAATATTACAAAAAAGATAAAGACACAAAGAAAACAATTCCAGAAATAATAACATAAATAAAAACCATAACAACATTTTAAAAAAGCTTCTGATAATACAAATAATAAGCTATTCTACTAACAAAACCACACTAAGTGAATGAACACTACAGGAATTCGTGGTTTTTTCGTCGGCCCAAGTAAATTTCGTCGGCCAAAAAAAACCAACGAAATTATATAGCTAATTTCGTCGGCAACAGTAAACCGATGAAATTATAAAGATAATTTCGTCGGTTTTCCCTCCTTGACGAAATTATAGCGACAATTTCATCGGCCTACGTGGCCGACGAAATTATATTTGGAAAAACCCGTGAAGTATCATGTGTGTGATGGACTATGTATGCTTTGAACTATGTATGTGATGATGGACTATGTGTGCTTTGAACTATGTATGTGATGGACTATGTATGCTTTGAACTATGTATGTGATAAATGTTGATGTGGTTTATTTAATTTGTAATGAAATTGGGTTTATTAATTATTGGGATTTTTCTGTTAATAACTATGAATTTTCTGTAAATAACTGTGATTTTTCTGTTCCTATTTCCTATTTTTTACAAAAAAATTAATATTTTCTTCGGCCCAGGCCGACGAAATTACTGGGCAACAGCCTGCTTGGTTTGCCTGGGCTGACGAAATTAACCTTATTTTCATGGGCCCTGGAAAACCGACGAATTTAACTTATTTTCATGGGCCCTGGCCGACGAAATTAGGATGCCACGTCACCATCCAACCCTGCCGCCGCCATGTCAACATATTTTCATCGGCTAGGAAAACCGACGAAATTAACTTATTTTCATGGGCCCTGGCCGACGAAATTAGCATGCCACATCATCGGCTGACCTGTCCTGCCGTCGGCTGAACTGATTTCGTCAGCCCAACGAAACCAACGAAATTACATTAATTTCGTCGGCTGCCGACGAAACAGTTTGTAATTTCGTCGCCCATATTTCGTCAGCATAATTTCGCCGGCAAACCGACGAAATTATATCAATTTCGTTGGTTTACCCCCTATTTTCGTCGGTTTATGGCTGACGAAATTACAACGGATTCCTGTAGTGGAACAAATAAAAAGGTACAATAGTTGCAAGAAATGACTATTGTACAGATCTATGTTAATAGTGTTCATAGCTTGAATAGCTATCTACACTTAAAAACCCTAATGTAACACCAAAGAACATCCTTCATCACATCCCTAAAATATAAAAATTAAAACATATGTAGAATTTATCCCAATTGAAGTATGAAACTGGACAACAATAAACAATTATTACGACTAAAAAAACAAAACAAATAAATAAAACAAATCACGGATAAAAATGTATCACAATGACAACATATACACACACACACAAACGAGAGAGAGAGAGAGAGAGAGAGAGGGTAAATTTTGTGGTTGCTTTGCCTGGTTCTGTAGGATGTCCATCATCATCCGCAACCTGGATGATGGATCGACCCTCAAGCTTCTGTTCTTGCCTCGGACTCAATAATTCGTTGCGGTCAGAGATGACGCCGCTAAACACTCCGTAAAAAAAAGTATAGAAAGAATCAAAATATTGTAACAAGCTAATAGTGAGAATTATTGAAATACATAATTATTAATTATTAGGACCCAAACGTAATACCTCTGTGCTTATGGGTGGGTCCTCTCCCTCAATGCATTCAACATTAGGGTTTACCAAGGACTGGCCTGTTGCCCCTCATTCTCTAGGTTTATGTACCTACTCGGGATATTCTCTAGGCTCGAACCAGCGAGCAACATCTAGTTATAAAGAATACTAGTAGTAACAAAGATTGAAACAGATCGAGAGTACTGTAATTAAGATGGTTGTAGACTATATATATCTCCGTAATCCTCATATCAATGCACAGCCGTAGTTCTTCTTCTATCGAAGATATTACTACTGATGTCACGCCTATGTCATCCTGACTCAAACGGTTGTTTGTTCCTTAACCAACAAGCTGCATGCGCAGCATAATGGAACCTATCATGAGTTCGCACAGGCCAATTGCATTGCAACGTCATCTACTTTTGTGATCATCGTGATTCATGACCTTTTACAAACGCCAATTTCAGTGCCACATCTCGTCCACTGATCATCGAGTTCATCACAAGGCCGATAATCAATGCACCACTAAGATGGCACAAATCGTACTGGGAAAGAATGGGACGTTGCAACGCACTTCAAATCTTCAATGGAGCTGGAGGAGTAAGAACCATAATTAATCTCATTGTTCTGAGCATCTAAATCTAATGGAGCGCGCCTCTAAGGCACCGAAGAGCACGGCTCCCTCACATGTAAATCGAAACAATAATACATGATACTTAACTTAAGAAGGCAGTCTAGTCAGTGGCGAAATCAAGATTTTCAAACGGGGGTGAACACCCACGTAAAAATCTTCTGATGTCATAAGGAAGAATTATGATATCTAAAAAACACGAAAGTATTATGATCTTCCAAATATCCAAATGAACGTATAACATTTTCTAAAATACAACATAATAGTTCACATAAACACTACCACAAATATATACCACTACTAGTTCCAAGCGGTCTTTTCTACCGGTTGTGGCCATAGTCATGGCCATATAAGCAACGATAATGGTTTGCAATACTTTCAATAAACACTATTTTTATCTCCTAAATATATATTTGATAAAAAATCATAAACCCATGTATGTATTTTGCTTCAAAGGCCATATTTCCAAAATTTGTTTAAAAGAAATATTTTTGTTATTTTTTAAAACCTATTTGCAATACATGTAAATCTACATCTATTTATAGTTTATACCTATTATTTCATGCTTGCATTAGTGTGTATTTTCCAATTAATTGGCCATGACTATAAGAATGACCATATAGATATTATTTAGGGGATTACTTGCCCAATATTTTGTTATAAACAATATATTGATTTTTCTCTTATGAAACATTATGCAAGATCATATTTCTAAATTCAAAATTCTTTAAAAACCTTAACCTCATTGCCATTATTTTAATTTTTCCCCTAAATTCTCTAGTGCTTGACCTTGATATCTATCTCTCTCTGTTGCTTTGACCTTGATCTCTCTCTAGCGCTTTGATCTATTGCCGCACCATCGTGGCCATCACCTACCACGTCACCTCTACTGCCTACTGCCGCCGCTGGTCACGTCGCCCACGCCTAGAGTGTGCTAGCGCCGGCCGTGGGAGAGACAAGGTGCGCGATGATGGTGCATTCCCATGGTGACCACTGACCAACGACGTCATCAGAGATGGCCGGTGTTAATGGTGCCATTGTCGGTGGCAGATGGAGCTTTGGGGAGGCATTCAATATAAGACTTGGTTTACACCCATTCCAACATATTTTGTGGTAGGTGGTAGGAGGTGACAGCCCTATCCTTCCAAGATTTATCTCACGTATAATCCACTGTGTTAGGAATTGGACCAGTAGGGCCTAATCCGGGGTGGTCATAACCATTCGGTGTTCTTAACTGATAGCGGGTGGTAGTGAATAGGCCGAGCTCCGACAAAGTTCTTAAAACAAACCTCCAAACTCATATCTGCTAGCTCAACCTGATAATTGATTACACTATTAAGGAATTTTATATTCTTCTCGTTGTCGTCCCAACTATCTGCCTAACTTATTTTTTATACTCCTGCGTGTGTCACCGGTCTTATTATCCTATTATATTATTATTACCCTTACCCCCGTTAACTAGCTGGCTGATATCTTAAATAATATCGAATTAGAATTATCCTTCTCCCTCGTTTCCTATTGATTCGATACTCTGGAATACTCCCGGGTGAAAATTACAAGCAATATCCGTCCGCCTGCGGATTATTTCTAATAGCGTAAGAATCGCCAACAGCCACTTGGCGGCTCAGTATCAATCTAGCAACCCCGACAGGAGGCGTCCTACCAACGGGTGGGATTCGGGCCCCACTTGGCAGGACACACTCGAGGGGTGGAGGGAGCTTATCATAGAAGGCTCGTCCCTACTCAGCGTATCAGAAGCATTTAATGCGGCAATTCGGCGTGGGAGACGGAAGATGATGATTGCAATCATTGTGGCTCTGGCCGAAGCACGGTAGCGGTCATTCTACCACTGCGCTACTACAGGTCTGACTAGCGCTAGTGTCAGGAGCCTCTTCCATCTCATCCACACTCGGTGATAGATGGGAGCAGGTGAAGCAATAGGCGTTAGCATCGGAGGAAAATGGGATGCACAGCGACACGGTGCAATTAATGTACTGTCTCTCTGTCTCTCTGCCGTCCTCGGCAGTATAAAAAGGGGATCTAGGTGAGAGAGGGGGGTTGGATCCCTGATACACACAAGCTTTGTACGTTCTCCGGCGAGAACACACACCCCCTCAAACCAAAGAAAGCAAGCACAAGCAGGAGTAGGACTATTACCCGCTTTGGGGGTCCGAACCCGAGTAGATCTGGTGTCTGCCTGTGCATGCTCAATCAAACGAACTAGTTAGAAAAAATCCCCCTATAGACGAACACAGTTCACAAAATCTGTCAGGTGACAAACCACCGACAGATTTGAATCTGCAACCTCTTATACAAGCTTAATGCATGATATTATATCAAAGACAAGAATTCCATACTTTAGGATTCGAACCCGCGACCTCGCACAACGCACAGAGCCTCTTTACCAACTCACCTATCAATCATTGTGTCAGTGCACTGCACACCGGGGTACCCACGCCGAGCCAGAGCATCACTCGTGACAGCTCGGCGTAGAGCGGGCGATCAGACCCCCACGCCGAGCCAGAGCAGGACGCGTGGCAGCTCGGCGTAGAGCGGGCAATCAGACCTACACGCCGGCGCGGACCACCGAGAGGTCGAAGACGGCGTCATGGCTAGCGTAGCAGGCCCGCGCGTAGAGCGCCACTGTTGACGGTCCTTATTTGTAATATTATGTATACTTTTGACCGTCAACATATCTACAAAATAAAGGAATTCAAACTATATTGAGGCTAACGCTATTAAGTTCCATGAGTTTTGGTGTAGTCTCATGTTTTGCATGCATACACAAGAAATGACGATTTATCGGCCATATGCAGATCGGACGGAAGATGGAGTTTAAATTAAACATATTTTGAAAAGTCATCAAATAGCAAAATGGACCACAACATGATGAAGAGCTCGTCGAGATGATCAAACATGATGAAGAGCTCGTCAAGACGATCGAAACGCATATATTATTTGCTATATTTGGAGCTCGGATGAGAGAGAAAGGAGTTCCGGAAGATGACGGACCAGACCGACAGGCCGACCGACCCAAGCCAGGTCGGCCGGTCCCTTATTTTGCCCAATTTGCCTCGGATTCTTTCCCACACGCAAAGAAACACACGTAGAGGCCATCCCAACCATCCATGCAAGTCGGTTTGATCCAGAAACAGGGATTGCTTCACAAGTCATGCATAGGGTTCTAAAGGAACCCAATGCTATCAGTCTTCAACTGCCAAATCGACTTAGGGAGACGATCTACACCGCACAAGGAGCATCCCAGGCGATTTGGAGGGCTGGGATCAACCGAAGCCGGGCCGGCCGACCCGGCCTAGGCCTGACGACCTACCCCCGGGCCCACCTTGGATTCTCCTTTGGAGGGGGTTGTGTGACACTTGTCCCAACACGTGGCACTCGCTCACTCGCCCCGGCACACTATAAAAGGAGGTGTTCACCCTCATTTGTGATCATGGAGAAGTGTAGAAGAGAAGAAATCAGCTTTAGGCTGTCCATTTAGAAATGTAGAAGTAGGGAGAGAGGAGAGTTGAGTGTTGGGTAGACGTCGGAGGTGTCGGCTTTCTTCCACCTTATGTCCGGAGCTGACTCGGGTGCGAGTTCAGCTTCGCTCTAATGTTCGGTAACACTTAGCTCAATTCTTTGTTGAATAAAGCAAAGTTTTTTCATATACATGGTTACTTTGTTGGTATTAGGCCCGTACTATTCTTGAGTGCTAAGATCTTTGTGCTTAATTGTCCACCTTGAGTTTAGTATAAAAAGTAGTAAGGGTGCGTATCGAAGTAACATTCTTGGTACGTATTACTACTTGGTGCAAACGTGGTGTTTGGACTAGTTAGTAGCCGGTAGGCACTTGCTTCAACGGATGTGTAGTAGGTAATAGGTGGTGACAGCTCTATTATCCGGCTAAGACTTTGTGAAATCCGTCCCGTTAGTTGCAGACCAGTTGAGCCCTATCGGAATGATCATAACCAGTCGGGATTCCAATTCAGGATAGCGGGTGGTAGTGAATGTCCGAGCTCCGATACAGAGTAGCAATTGTGTGTCAGTGATTTTGTATCTTTGACTAAGTAAAAAACCGTAGAGCCTCTCAACCCGAATTATCTTATCCCACTCCCATCATTACTGTCATTACTAACATTATCCATCCGGTCAAGTTAGATTCTAGACTAGAAGACTTCTCGTTCCTCGTGGAAATCGATACCTTGGAATACTCCCGAGTGAAAGCCACAGTGATATCCGTGCGCTTGCGGATTAATTCCAAAAGGCATAAGAATCGCCAACAAGCTTTCTGGCACCGTTGCCGGTGAACAGTTGCTGTTCTAGTTTAGAGCCCTGCTTGTCCGTGTACCACCACATATGGACACCACTCCTATCTTTCAATTTTCGGTTCCGAAGGGCATGCCCTTCGGACCTCCACCATCTTTAGACCCTAACCATGCATCTGGTTATGAATTTCGTCCATAACTCATAGCCATGATTCTGGGAAAATTATTTGCGGGGATCAAAGATGAAAATCCATGCGACCACCTATTAGATTTTGAGCAAATATGTTCTACCATTTCTTTTTTGGGCATGTCCCATGAAACCCTGAAATGGAAGCTTTTTCCATTCTCTTTAAATGGGTTAGCCAAAAGTGGTATTACTCTTGCGTAGGCAATGTAGGAGGAAGTTGGGTAGCGCTAAGAGAAAAATTTTGCTTTGCCTACTTCCCCTATCAAAAATTGTCAATCTCTGAAAAAAGGTTGTAAACTTTCGACAAGGAGAGAGAGAATCTTTGAATGATGCTTGGATTTGTTTTACCAACTTAGTCCTATTAGGACCTGATCTACCTGTTAGGCCCTGACCTAGGCATGCCAGAACCCATGCTCATGCAGCACTTTTATGGGGGTCTCACCCCTAAGAGTGTTAAATTCGTAGATATGGCCTCTAGAGGAGCCTTTGTTTTCAAAACTGTAAAGGAGGGAAAAGAAATTCTCAACAAAATCCCTGATACGGAAATTTATGAGGACAGGTCGCGAACGACCTGGGCGATTGCGCGCGCCTTCTGGCTGCTGCGCCGGAGCGGGTTGCGCATGGTCTCGATGAGGGAACCGACCGGCCGGCAGTGAGCCGGGGTGCGTAGACTGTCCTCGCCGCAAACCCCGGCCATGACGCGTCGGACGGAATCGCAAAAGAAGTCCGGGGACGCAGCGCGGCGACGCTGCAGCTCCTGGGCCTCCACTTTCGTAGCATCATCATCGCCCGAGGCTGCGAAGACGCAGAGAGACGTGTGCGAAGCCGGGGGAAACGTCCCGATGTCGCCCGCGGAGACTGAATCGCCCAGCAGCTCGAACTCCATGGGAGTCTCGCTAACGTGGGTCAGTGAGGGGTCCAGCTCAGGGAGCGACTCCTCGAGGCGAAGCCCTGCCCCTGGGGCGAGAGAGGCGTCAACCTCTATCTCGTCGGCCCCAGCTTCGACGAGGTATTCCTCTCGCCAGCCCTTGTACGATGGACCCAAGTCGTCCAGGTCATCGGACTCATCGAACTCGGGCTCCAGGACCTCGTCGCTGCTCGGAATCTTAGGCATGTCCAAGGGAGTGGACTGCTGAGGGCTGCTCATGGGCCCCACGGTGGGCGCTAGCTGTCGGTGTCTGGGAAACGCGCCTCGGAGGGCAGCGGGTCCACGGACCGGGAGACTAATTTGTAGTTGGAGTGAGGCCCAACGACAACCCTTCCCAGCAGCCCGGGGTGACGGCCGAGCTCGCGGGGGCTCTGGTCGCGCGGTCTTCCCGGACTACGCCTGGTGCGACTTGGAGATCTCGGTACAGATCCGTCGTACTGTGAGAATGAGATGGGGAGAGAGGAAAGGCGAAGGAAATACAAACCGTGGAGACAAGTGATTTTTACCCTGGTTCGAGCCCCCACTACCGGGTAATAGCTCTACTCTAGCCTTGTTGATTATCAGGTGGGAAACAGTACAAGGGCGCAGAGACCAGGCCAGAAGGTGCCGGTCCCGGGCGTACAAGGGAATGTAGGACACTACTAAAGTGATTAAGGACTACGGCTACTGCTCAGGAAGCTTCGGATGCTTGTGTCGCTAAGACTCAGCTTCAGGGTGGTTGAAGAGGGTCCCCTGCTATGTTGGGTAGGCTTCTCCTTTTATAGACGCGGCGGGCTGCCTGGAGCTGATACGGCGGGCCCCGCGCCTTCCTCTGCTTTGTCCATCTTTAATGGCGGCGCGCTTGTCTCATTCTGGGCTCCGTCCTGTCTGTGGCCTGCAAAGAGAAGCTAGTCTGGTTAGTACTGGACACGTGTTCGTCTTGGTGTGCTTACACGGGGAGCAGCCTGCACTGGGAGAAAGCACTTTCCCTTTATCCCTGAAATAGCATTGACTGGATCGAGCCAGCCCTGCGCTGCCCGTTGAGGACGTCGCGTACCGTGGCAGCTGTTGCCATCTGCCTAAGGGGCAAGAGACAAGGCGAGCCGCCCGCGTGTCTCTTCCCAGGATGCGGATCCCTCGGGGAGATACAGTCCTCCTCGGTCAAGACCTGGGAAAGCATGGTGGGGCATGACAGCTGTCGCCACCTGCCCAGGGACAGGCGGACTTTCCGCGGGGCCCTCTTCCGGGCTAAGGATAGCCCAGGAGGTACGCAACGCTCCTGGTTAGGACCTAGGGAGGCGCGGTTGACTTGGTCAAGCCCGGGGAAGACCCTGGCAGGCTAGACGTCTCCTTTGGTATGGCCGGGGTGGCCTTTTGCGTTCCTTCCTACATGCGGCAGGCTGGTACGGATCCGGCCCAAGACCCATCTCGGGGTGGGCCGCTTACCAATCACCAACACTCTGTGTCCCCGAGCACGCCTCCGTGTTTCCCGTTCCAGCCCAGCGCCTTAAAAGCCCACGCGGTCCCCCCGGCGTCTAGTTTTCATCTTTCCCCACATTCACCGCCCGACGGCACCGAAGCAATTCCGGCGATCCCGTGAGTCCCTACTCCAATTCCTCTCTCCTGGAGCCCCCTCGCAACTCTCCTAAGCTGCTTCCCCATTCAATTTCAGCTTGGGAGCCACCGGATCGACGCGTCCCCTGTTTCGGCCACCGCCGGCATCTTCGCCACCAGCCGTCACCGCACCCCGTCCGTCCCCGTCGAAGCCGTGGTGATCACCTCGATAGCGCCCTCTAGCTTCCCCTATCATGCCGTAGGCCATATGCCCTTCCTGCTGCTTGGTTGGCCCCAGCGAGCCCTCGGGTCGCCACTGCAGCCGTGTCGCTGTGTCCGGCCACCATTGGCCTCGACGCCCGAACCGTTAGGAACCATAGGGCCTGTAGATGCCCGCGCATGCACGCAAAAGGCCGGAATACCTCTGTAGCGCCGCCGCCTCGCTCGCCGCCGCGTTTCGGCCACGTCACCAGCCGAAGGAAGGAGATGAATAGGAGCCGTCCGATTCGCGCCAGGATTCGTGCCGACCCGGAGCCGTAGTATCGCTGACCTGCGGCCCCGCCTGTCGGATCACCCCACGCGCGCTGTGTCTGAGCCGAACGTAGTGTCGCTGACGCGTGGGCCTCCCGTCCCGCTTGACAGGTTAAGTGGACGCGTTCTTTCGGCCGGGCGCATCCCACGACCGTTAGCGCCTCGCAAGATTAGGCCTTCGGCGTATTCCCCCGCCTTCGCGGGCGGGCATGCGCAAGTTGGGCTTTGGGCCGTTTTCATTACCGGGCCGTCCCGTTCGCTGCCCTGGCCCGAACTGTTTTATCTTCTTTTCCAGCGAATTTCTATTTAGGTAATTACCAAATATAGCTTCTGATTTGTTAGGTTGAGCACTCTGCGGAGGCCCTCTGGGACCATTCTCGATAGGGACCTACTTTGGTCATCACCGAGAGTGACAATGGCCACACATCCCCAGGGTGATGGTCGGCTAGTGCGGGCCGGCAACCCCACTAGGCCGGGGTGATCATGCCATGGCATGTGTGGTCCACAACAGGATTTGCCAAATCCTGGAAGGATGGCGGAACTAGGAATGGTTGGGGGAAACCGAAGAAAGTCTGGAGAGTATAAGCTAGTATGGTGATTGAGTAAGCTGGTTGGGTTTATGGTCGATGGTTGGTCGATTGTGGGTTGTGTTAGGGAAAGGAGTTGATCGATTTGTGAGTTGATTGTCGTGTTTGGCTAATATTTGGGTCTGGGATGCATGGTTAGGATGGAAACCCTGATTATTATATATAACAAGTGTTAGATAATGCTAGTTAGGTTGTTTCCAAAAGTCCTATAAACTTGGCTTTACGCAAATAAAATAACCCTCTCCTCCAAATAAAGCCTTCTACGCTAAATGCATTAAGGGAAGTGTTAACTATCCAGCGTTTGGATGACGCTGATCTCGCCTACTTACCTTCTTTAGACGATGTATTCGATGATGACCGGTACGCGTGTCACGAAGACGACGGACGGGACCATGGTCGACCCGAGGAGTTTTAAGGGTCGCTTCAGTCGATGAAGGACCGTAGTCAATAGAGATTCTTTTGGGTAGTTACTTTGGAGACTGCTGTAAACTCTGAAACTATTCTTTTGTATCTAAGGCGTGCATAGGCCGCCTTACTAAAGTCGCCAATGGGTGCAACACTGTGATGTAATATTCTAGAATTTATTCTATGGATGTATGCTTGTACCGGCTAGTTGGTCTTCCGCACTAGCGTACTGATCCAGGGGCTAGTGCACGTGATCGTCAACCCTCAAGGTAAGTTAAAATTGAGGGGTGACATAAAGAGGGATCGTGGGGTTGAGAGTGAAGCCATGGGAGTGAGAGAGAGGATGAGGGAGATCACGGGAGTTAGAGAGAGAGAGGAGAGAAAGTGGTCGCCATTTCCTGTTCTTCACCGTGCGCATCACCACAAACAGAGAGATCGATTGTGTCACCTTCTTCCTTCTCCAAATCGTAACAAAGAGAGCAGATCGGGTGAGCAAGAGAGATTGAGAGAGAGAGGGAGGCAGCCACCAAGCCTCTGTCCTGCTCCCCTCGTACAACCACAAAGAAAGAGAATCAAAGAGACGTAAGGGAGGAGCACCCTGTACCCTGTGTCTTCATGGTGCTATTGCTCTCCTATTTCCCTTTCTACAGCGTGCAGCAAAAAGAGAGCTTGGCCAGTGATGATCTTAACCAGACTGCATCCAAGGTGTTTGATGATTTGTCCACGTAATAGCTCACTAGTTCAAAGTGGTGTGCAGCAGCGACAAGGGGACAGCAGTAGCAGCTCTTGGAGCGTGACGATTCAGCCACAAGCACATCACTATGGTATAGGACAGCAAGACGACTATGCCATTAGGAGCAAGGTCCATCTCCAAGAATAGCTTCCTCGGCGGCGATGTTCGTGCATAATGACAAGTTGTGGTGTACGACTATCATTTCTATGGCATCTCTAGTGGCAAGGAAGCCGTGGTGGTTGTGACTATTGTGTTGGTGCCAAGGCAACGGTAGTTTACCATACACATAACACATGTTCGATGATATGTCTAAAGAGCATCAAGGTCTCAATATTGGTTGATGTATGCCAAGTGTTTGGTCATTTGTCTGAAGAGTGTCGCGGGGGTATTTAGTGGTTGAAAAAAATGTTATGTGCGCCTATTCACCCCCCTCTAGTCACCGATCCCGGTCTTTCATGTGGTCAATGATAAAAAATGACCACATGTTTCGTCCTTGTTCACCATGAAATAAACTCAGAAGAATCACGAAAAATCATCGATCACAAATAGCAACCAACAGTGTCCATATGGAGCAATTGCCCCAGTGTATCAGTTATCACCTTGGTGATTGGTGGGTGAGCAGAGGCAACCATCTTCCCATGCCGGCAAGGAGCTCAAACCGTGTCATTGACCATCTTGAGTTTGGGCAAATCATGAATTAGATCCTGGCTGATAACTTTGATCAAGTGATCAAAACCAAGGTAACTCAATCTCGTATGGCATAAGTAGATGTCACGGGACTCTGAAGCAATGAAGCAATGAGAAGAGCCAACTGAAAATCAAAAATAAATACGAAAAACTATCCCAAATCTGTGAATCCCTCAAACAGAACTCTTAGAAGAATCAAGAATGCAATTTCCATTTCGCTTAAAGCAAACCTCAAAACCCTTGTAAGTCGGCTGAGAAACCGAAAGAAAGTTATAGTGAAGTTTGCTGACAAGGGCCACATCCTTAAGAACAACCTGATCAATAACCTGGATAGAGTCTTTGGCGAGCACACAACCTAAAAAAGCATCCGCAAAAGTGATATTCTCACCCTGGGCTCATGGACCAGGGAGGAGAATCAACGAGAGTTTGGTCATGTGACGAGAACAACCAGAATCGATGATTTACATGTTCCCCTTCCCAGCCCAGCGCACCTTAGTCAACGGGTAAAGAAATGTG
Source organism: Raddia distichophylla (assembly GCA_005191435.1). Classification (NCBI taxonomy): domain Eukaryota; kingdom Viridiplantae; phylum Streptophyta; class Magnoliopsida; order Poales; family Poaceae; genus Raddia; species Raddia distichophylla. The sequence continues at coordinate 679,943 of SPJY01017849.1, forward strand.
GCTCAGTATTGGGAAACAAAAGAGCTGTCTTTGGAACCAAATACTGAGTCACGCGACCAAAACGAGAGGGCTCTACCCGAATTAGGTCAACTCCTCTAGTAGGAGTATGTCCCTGCGATAGACGTGGAGCATTCTGCCGTTGAGTCGAGGTAGATACATCCTGTCAACATTTCATGTCCTCGTTCCTATTGCCAGTCCTCTACCATGGAGTCGGCACCTCGCATCGTGGATGAGCACCTCTGTTGCCAATAGGAGGCACGCCTTGAGGACGACGCTACTCACGCCCTAGACCGACAACAGGATAAGCACCAGAATGCTCTGCTCCAAGTCATGGCCGTTTGCCCATCATTCTAACCTGAAGAGAAGCTACCCTAGGTGCGGGTGCCTTAGAAGGACCTTAGATCTTGACAGCTTTCCTACACTGTTCTCGTACCTTCTTAGCACGATAGAAGCGGTCATTCTGAGTGTGTACTATCCTATCGCATAAAGTGCAAATGACTACTTTTGCCTCTCCTAGGGCCGGACCAAAAGTGGAACTATACTTCTTATGTGGACTCTCAGACACAACAAAACTGGACAGGCCTCGTAGCAGAACTCTCTTTAATTACTCCAGCAAACCTGAAGGTAGTGGTCTCAGGAACCCTTTACCTACAACCACTCTTTGCCCATTTGCATCTAGGCCAAGGACTATAGGAGGGTGTTTCCTGTTTTGTTCAAGCCAATCATACTCAAGACCTCTACCCGTTGAAATCTTGCTTTTGTCAAGAATCAAGTTCAGCTTCCTTTTGCCACCAATTAATTTCTCAAGAGTGCTCATGAGGTACTCATATTCCTGATGAAGATAGGGACAAAACTCGCAAAAAAGAGAAGAGTTAGAAGAGTCATGTTCATCTATGTCCCTTGTTGGGACCCGCCTGAACGAGTCGAGTCCCTTCTGTGCCTTATTGTACTAGTCCATGGATCAGTAGCTAGTACCCACAGATTTCTAGAACTTGGATCATAACCATTCTTATGAAAACGTTAAATATTACATCAGAGTGCGGACATTAAGGCTCATAATACAAAAGTCTTGGCACGCAGGCCATACAACTGCGGAAGCATGGGTACAAGGTAAAATCCAAAAGGGAACTCCAACACAATCCCATAGGCAAGGTTGTAGTAGCGATCCAAGGCGTCGGAGTAATCCACGTCCTGAACACCATCGGCGAAGCCGTCTTCTTCAGGTTCAACGTCATCCAGGTAGTAACTCCGAGACTCCGAACCTGCTCGTTGGAATGAGCAGCCCCACGAGTGAACGCGAGGGTGAGTATATGTGCAAATACTCGCAAGCCAAATTGACACATGCATATGGGGGCTTATCAAATGAGGGATTAGGGTGTCTTTTGCGGAAAGCCAACTTTACAAATATTTCCTATATCTTTGGAATTTCCAAAAAGAGTTAAGAATAGTAAAACAAATTCCTTTTTTTTTTGGAAACTCCGGCTACCTGTCGGTTTTAACCCACCATGGTCAACTCATGGCTACCAGCCATGTCGTAACAGGACTCAAAGCTACCTGCCGAATCAAGCTCATAAGCTCATGGCACCTGCCATGTCAATCTGAACATCTCAGGGCTAACTGCCCTATCAACTCATGGCTCCTGCCATGCAATAATAGTCACTCCACAGCGTCCTGCTGCGAAGGCCCAAAACAAATCTCACAACGTCCTGCCGTGTTTTCACTTTAAAACACGATTTCAAAAACAAAAGTGTGAAAGACTACCATGAGGCAGCGCTCCATCGCCCACCCTTGACCATGGGCACGACTGTCTAGACAGTTCTACACTCTGTAGAGGTTGCACGCTTTACTCACGAGAGGTAATTTATAAAGTAAACCACCACAAGGTCTTTAATCAACTCATTCCTAGCTTAGGCACATCTCCGCTAAGGATTCCACCTCTGGGCTGGTACTCAGTTGCCAGTGGCCCCATCTTGTGCCAATAGGTTCATAGTCTGCATGACACCATGTGCTACTGATTCTATGCTCCCTATTCCACCAAGTGAGATGCCCAAACTAAGAACTTGCAGGGTACTCGACCAGGGCCTGCCCATATTAGCACTCGTGGTCGCACTGTTGAACTTAGTTTGTCTACCTCAAGGACTCGGTCCTAAAGGATTTGGGTGGTTCCCACACTGGGCCCGAGTCTTGTGCGTACTGCACCAATCCGTACAACCATCCACCCAAATCAGGGTTTTCCGAAAATAATTTCCCTTTTTACAATACCATCTATTGTACCCCAATAGTCCCATTTTATCAAACACGGCAGCGTCAATACTGCCTTTAAATCGTGCATTTCAAACATTGCAGTTCACATGAACTAACAGTGACGACTATAAGCAATAAATAGCTGGGTTAAGTATTTAACGATCAACTAAACAATGAAATGGCAATAAACAAGTTATATATTCCTAGGGTTGACAAGGATCAGGTTTATACGATAATAATAAATTTTCTGGGCATTTAACTAATCAGCCTAATCAACTAGCATTTTTTACATTTTAATATAATATGCACTTTAGCAAAGCAAGAAAATCATTTTAGAAATCTAGGCAGCATTATGATCAAAAAATATTGTTGGGAAAAAGTCAACAATGACTTGCCGTGAATCCATTGTTCCGAGCGTACGAGTAGGTCCTCGGCTCCAACGACGCCGGTATCCGGATCTAGCGCAAACAAATAATCACAAATAAATGCACATACCAAAAATATGAATGCACATGATGAAAATGATATTTATAAATTTAAGTTTACATTTTTATGAATATGTAGAACTTTATTTTACTAAATTTGAAGCTATATTGCAAAATATATGAAATAAATAATTTAATTGCGTTATTAAAATAAAGAAAACAGCAAGTGGGCCGGCAGCTAGCTTCGGCCCAGGAGGAAAACTCGCGTGGGGGAAAACTAGGCCAGCTGTGCAAGTGAGGGGAAATGGAGAGGGGGGACTTGGGAAGCTAGGGGAGGGGTCGGCGGTGCAGGCCACGGCACGGTGGCGAAGGCGGCAGCCCGGTGGCGTCGGGATAGAGAGGAGGAGCAGAAAGGCAGCAGCGGGGTGGCTGGCTTTATAGGCCGCGGCGGCGGAAGCGGCTAACGGCGACGGAGTCCACGGCAACAAGTAGGGGTGGCGTGGCCCGGACTCCACACCGGCGGCGTACTGTGGAGGGTCCCACAGTGAGCAGCGAGTGGAGGAGGGAGCTCCGGGGAAGACGACAGAGCCGACATGAAATGGGGAAAGGAAAGAGAAACAGAAAAGAAAGAAAAGAAAGAGAAAAGAAAAGAAAGAGATGGGCCCACTGGCAGAATAATCTTTAAAAATTAATTTCTAAATTCCTGAGATCAAATTTTCAAATTCGAATGGATTAAATCAAAGTTTACCAAAAGAAGAATAGCATTTTCAAAATTAAATTTAATTCATTTATATTTGAAATAAACCCAAATTAGATATTAATTATCAAATATGGAATTTTATTTTTAGAAACAATTATTCTGAAATCCAAAATATTATTTTGATACTTAATATAAAAATTCTTTTATATTTAACTTTCAAATTTAAAGTATAAATTACAACCATATCATTTTAGATTTTGCAAACAATTATCTTAAAAGTCCAAAATCAAAATATTATTTTTACCAACCGGTGTTTTTGACTTGCGCAAGAATAAATTTTGAAATCCAAATATTTGAATATGGTTTTCAGAAATTAGCGTGCACATGAAATATAGATGCCCTGAATTAGGGTTTTTGAAAATTGGGATGTTACAAACCTCCCCCACGAAGAATCTCGACCCCGAGATTCGGAAGAGCTTGGGAACAGGTCAGGAAATTCTACTCGGAGATCTTCTTCGCGTTCCCAGGTTGCTTCTTCCTCTGAGTGGTTACTCCATTGCACTTTGCAAAGCTTGATCACCATACTCCTTGTTTGGCGGGCAGCCTCATCCAAAATCCGGATAGGATATTCTTGGTAGGTCAAATCGTCTTGGAGGTCCAGTTGTTCCAATGGCATTTGTTCTTCTGGCACTCTCAAGCATTTCCTCAGCTGGGATACGTGGAACACGTCATGCACATCCGACAACTGAGGTGGCAACTCAAGCTGATAGGCAACTTCGCCTCTCCTGGCAAGAATTTTGAATGGTCCAATATATCTTGGCGCAAGTTTTCCACTAACCCGAAAACGTCGTATCCCTTTCATTGGTGATACTTTTAAATAGACAAAATCCCCTTCAGCAAAGGTGATATCTCTTCGGCGATTATCTGCGTAGCTCTTCTGTCTACCCTGAGCAGCCTTGAGTTTCTGCTGGATGAGTCGAACTTGCTCATCTGCTTCCTTTAGCAGTTCAGGTCCAAATACCATTCTTTCACTAGTTTCTTTCCAATACAAAGGGGTCCCGCAATTTCTTCCATGAAGTGCTTCAAACAGAGACATCTGATAACTGTTGTTGTAGGAGAATTCCGCATACGACAGATGCTTATCCCATCCTTTAGGGTTTGACAAGGCACAAGCTCGGATCATGTCCTCTAAAATTTGATTCACTCGTTCCGTCTATCCATCGGTCTGTCGGTGATATGCCGAACAGAAATTCAGGTTTGTAACTTCTGCCAAAATCTAGATGTAAACTGAGTCCCTCTATCTGACACTATCTTCTTGGGAACACCATGGAAACAAATTATTCTGGACATATATAACTCTGCCAATTTGTCTCCAGAAAACGTAGTCTTAACCGGAATGAAATGGGCTGATTTTGTTAGTCGATTCACAATGACCCAAACCGAATCATGTCCAGACTGCGTCTTAGGTAGTCCAACTATGAAATCCATTCCGATCTCTTCCCACTTCCATTCAGGAACTCTCAAAGGTTGTAGCAATCCTGCAGGTCTTTGATGCTCGGCCTTTACACGCTAACAGATGCCATATAAGGCTACAAACTCGGCTGCTTCTCATTTCATACCAGTCCACCAATATGATTCTCTAAGATCCAGGTACATCTTAGTACTTCCGGGGTGAATGGATAGGGGTGAGTCGTGATCTTCCTTTAAAATAATCTCCTTAACCTCCTTTTTATTTGGCACAAAAATTCTCTTTCCAAACCATAGGGTACCATCTTTATCCTCGACAAAACCAGGAGCCTTCCGACACTTAACCTCTTCTCAATGAATGTCCAACACTTCTTCGTTGTTCTCTTGTGCTTCTCGAATCTGGTCTCCTAGAGTCGGGCGAAGTTCGAGCATATTAACACACCCTAGCTCCACTAAGTTCAAGTTTAGCTTTTCAAACTCTTTATACAACTCAGGTTGACCTTGCATGATCATGAGGTTGTTGCAGTAGATTTTCCTAGTTACTCAAGGCATCTGCTACCACATTAGCTTTCCCGGGATGATAGTGGATTCCGAGATCATAATCCTTGATTAATTCCAACCATCTTCTCTGCCTCATATTTAGATCCAGCTGTGTGAAAATGTACTTCAAGCTCTTGTGGTCCGTATATACTTCGGTCCTATTACTGACCAAGTAATGCCTCCAAATCTTAAGGTCATGAACCACAGCGGCTAATTCCAAATCATGAGTCGGGTAGTTTAACTCATGGGGTCACAACTGTCACGATGCATAGGATACCACTTTGCCATCTTGCATAAGTACACATCCTAATCCATGCTTCGAGGCATCACAGTATATTTCAATGTCCTTGTGGATGTCAGGCAGAACAAGCACTGGTGCTGAGGTTAATCTCTTTTTCAACTCTTCAAAGCTATCCCCACAGGCTTTAGTCCATTCGAACTTCTTATCTTTCTTCAGGAGCTCGGTGAGGGGTTTGGCCACCTTGGAAAAATCTTGAATGAATCTGCGGTAGTATCCTGCCATTCCAAGAAAACTACGAACCTTGGTTACCATCTTGGGTGGTGTCCAATCCAATACATCCTTTACTTTGCTCGGGTCAACAGCCACACCTCCGGCTAATATAACATGACCTAAGAATAAAACTTCTTTTAACCAAAATTCGGACTTGCTAAACTTAGCATATAACTAATGCTCCTTGAGTTTTTCCAACACTAGCCTCAGGTGTTTAGCATGCTCCTTCTCATCTTTGGAGTATATGAGGATGTCGTCAATGAAAATAACCACAAACTTGTCCAAATATTCCATGAACACTTTATTCATCAAATTCATGAAATATGCAGGTGCATTGGTAAACCCGAAAGACATCACTGTATACTCATACAGTCCATAGCGTGTGGTGAAGGCAGTCTTGAGTATATCACCTTTTCGGATCCTGATTTGATGGTAACCAGATCTCAAATCAATCTTAGAGAAGACACAAGCTCTCTTAAGTTGGTCAGATAGATCATCAATTCTGGGTAACGGATACTTGTTTTTGATCGTCACTGCGTTCAAGGATCTGTAATCCACACACATTCTCAACGTCTTGTTCTTCTTCTTAACGAATATGGCTGGAGCTCCCCAAGGTGATGCACTAGGGCGAATAAATCCTTTACCTTCCAACTCCTTGAGTTGCTTCTTCATTTCAGCCAAAAGGTTGGCCGATAACCGATACGGTCGTTGAGCTATCGATGCAGTTCCTGGTGCTAGCTTGATAATAAACTCGATGTCACGGTCGGGTGGCATGCCAGGCAACTCATCGGGAAACACATCTGGGAATTCTCGAACCACGGGGACTGATTCTAGGGTGACTTCTCCCAGCTGATTCAAAGTACAGTAGTCTTGGTAGGAATATCCGAAACAAATTTCACTTGAATGCCATCACTGCTAACAAGGGAAATGGCTCGATTGGCACAATCAATCTGACTTTTATATTTCGTTAACCAATCCATGCCTAGGATAATCTCTATCCCCTGCGAGTCTAGTAGGATAAGGTTCGCTAGGAACTTAACTCCATTGACTTCTATACTTAACTTAGGACATATTTTATCAGTCTTAATAGCTCTCCCGGGCGACTGAACCACCATAGGGTTCTTTAAATCCAATATAGTCCAATTATTTGATTCTACAAAACTTTTTGATATAAATGAATGTGATGCACCAGAATCAAATAATACTATAGCTGGAACTGAATTTACCAAAAACTTACCAAGGACAACGGCTCTGTTTCTTTCAGCTTATAATCAGATTATAAGCTGCAGCTTAAAATTTATCATTTTTGTACCGGTTATATTTTGAAATATTTTATAGTTATTTTTTTGAAACTTTGCACAATTTGTCTTAGAGATCTCAAAAATATTTTTTTCATAATTTTTTTGGCCCTTTAAGTCTTCTATAAAAACACCACAACCTTTTCAGATTATAATCTAACCGCCAAAAGAAACACAGCCAACGTCTAGGGCACTCTAGGCTGCTTCTGTAGTGATATGATTGACTTGACCTCTGCCAATAGTCTGAGGTGCCTTGGGAGTCTGAGGTGCTCCTCGACCTCTACCAGTAGCTGGTGCACGAACAGCTGATCCGAGGTTGAATGGGATAGGAGTCACTGCCGGACGCTTCTGAGGACACTTAGTGGCGTAATGACCCCTTTGATTGCAATGGAAGCATTGCACTCTTGCAGTATTGTAGTTTTGTGGAGTCGGTGCAACAGTGGTTTGATGAGGTGTCTGAGGTATTGGGTGATTCTGAGGCACTGGCATCCTTTGAACTGGCAATGCTGGCTGCGCTGGATACCGAGTAGGCTGGTAAGGAGTGAACCGGGGTCTGGAGTTGCTAGACCCTTGGCGATTCTTCTGATCTATCTTCCTTTTGAGATTTTCCAAGCACTGGCGCTCAACATCCTCCTGTCGACGGGTAGCTAACCGGGGGTTATCGTCGACAATGATTATATATGGGGCGATGCATAAGATCCAAACTCGATGGTAGCACAAGACAGGGATTTATACAGGTTCAAGCCCTCATGGTGGAGGTAATACCCTACTTCCTGTGCTCTGGGATTATTTTGATGTTGTGTATGAATGAATGTGGGATATGTGAGATGTGGGTTTTTCTATAGGTACTGCACATGTTGTTGCTTGGCGGTACTGCATTTTTTGGCTGTTTTGTCAACTTTACAACAACTTTTTTTGCACTCCCATAAGGTTGATAGCTTTTATGGCAACCTGGTCGTCGACCCTATCTCATAGCGGGGGTGCCCATGTGATAGGGGCAGGGGTCCCGATCTTTTGATGAGAGGAGGATAACTGCGATCTGGTAGGAGTCGATATTGGCGGCCCGAGTACAACCGTCAAGAACGTTACGCCTTAGCGACCGGTACACCAACTCCAGATGGTTATTGACCTCGCCAGAGCGTGATCAACCTAACCACGAAGGTTCTTGATCCTGCAAGCGATCGAAGAACTAGTAAGAACAAGATTAACAACCAACTCAATTGGCAAATATGAATTAAGATCTGATCTGAAAGCAATAGGGTGGGGGTTCTGTAACGATAAAACAGGCGGTCTAACCGACGCGCGCGAATACCGGTATGTAGCAAAGGCTAAAACATAACAAAACAAAACCCAAATCCTAGAAGAGGGTACGACTGCCTATTTATGAGAAAGGGTGTGGTGGAGGTCGACCAAGGTGGGGAGAAACACTACAAGGAGAACCCCCTTCGCCAACGCTGTCGACGATTGGGATATTGGACCCAAGTCAACTAAGGTTCTTGAGAGAGGGTAGACCTGTTCACGGGAAGCCCGGCCCGGGAACCCGGCCCGAGCCCGGCCCGAAAAAGCCCGGCCCGGGGAGTAGAATTCGAGTTGAGCTCGGAATTTGTTTTCCTTGCGTGTCTTCCTTTGATCGACATGACATGCAGGAGTTGTAGACATTGTGGATATGACGATACTCCTTTGTTGAATTTGCCACCACGTATGGGAGGCGGCCAAGGTGGCGGACTAGTTGCTGGATGTGATGGTGCCACCATATCTAGAAGCCGAGATAGCGGCCAATTGCTACATGGCCAAGATGAAGGTCGATGAAGCCATCTTGATGTAGCGTTGGACGTATCCTTGACGAACATGTTCTTATCATTCTTCCTTTCTTGAACTGGAGTCGTCCCCGACTCCATCATAGTATCCTGCAAAATGTTAGTACCAACAGGAAGCAAAGCAATGTGCATAGCTTTCATTGTTAAATTAGAAGAACAAAAATCATTAACACTATTGTACTCGCTTTCTTGGAAATATCATATGCCATGAAAATTGAATTAGAATAACATGGCATAGCATGATTAGTGACATTAGAATTCTCTAATTTGACACGAGATTGCATAGCAAATGATGGTTTCATAAAAATACAAATATAAATTCGTTGAACCACATGTTCTCTTTTCTCACCATGTTTGCTAATAATATGAAATGTGTTTCGCGATAACCACGGCAAATCTGATTGTAAGAAAAATTTCTCCTTTAAACTATTTAGATCACAGAGAACATCAAATTCAATATAACCTAAAGTATTAAAAGAAAACAAAAGTTTTAGCTCATTTTTTTCACTAGCATGGTGAATAACATGTTTATTTTCAGCACAAGCATATGGTTCACTAGCAGATGTAACACGTTCATTCACTAGTTGTGACATGGATATAAGTGAAGTATTTTCGCACAACTCTTCTTTATCACAAGATGTAGTAGGTAAATCATCTTGTAACAAAGAAAATTCAGTAACGGGTTCCACTAAATGTTGCTTTATGGTAGCATGAGTAGTGGACAAATTAAACATATCAAAATCGTTTTCACCTTTTGTAAGGATGACACATTTTGTATTACATTCTAAATCCTCATCAGCTGTCGTTGGTGTACTTACCTCTTTGCTTACATATAAGAGATCACTGGTCACTTCCTTCTCTTTGTTCTCTCCTTGATCATCGTCTTGATGATGCTTATTTTTCTGCATTGTGTTAGCTACAAGAAGAGGTGCCACAGCGGGCGCCTCAAGTGAAGCTAATATTTTATTGAAAGATTTCTTCGCAAACATAGTTTGAGCTTTACAAGCACAATGAAGCAATTCTGAAAGAGAGTTATATATTCCATTAACAACAATATCCTAAATATCCTTGTTAAGCCCATAAAAGAACCTATCTTGAGTGTCCTTTTCACATTCTTCTAAATCACAACAGAATAAACAAGTTCGCAGTTCATGATAATATTCTTTATCTGTTTTACTACCTTGCTCTAAGCACTGAAGTTTGTTAAATAAATGCTCAGCATAATATTGAGAAACAAATTCTAGTCTCAAAAGTTTTTTCATGACATTCCAATTCTCAGGTTTTCTCTCTTTTCTACAAACATGGTTCTATAAAATTAAAGCATAGTCCGTAAGCACACTAGCGGCAAAAATAATCTTTTCATTTTCTGACAAACCATGCATGCGAAATTGTTTGCCTACCGCTATTTTCCAATCAATATATGCCTTCGGATCAAACATTTTAGCATAAGAAGGCAATGCTATATTTTTACCTTGCTCGGGAGTAGTAGAAGAATCATTGGTGTTGATGTCACCGCTCATTTTGGACCGATGTAAACTCGCAACGAACATGCGGTCCAATGATGTCAATCCTACCTTGTCAAATTGTGTGAAATTATCTTCATCTTCGTCCTCGTCTAATCTAGCTAGACATGTCATGGTTAGTAGATTACAAGAAAAAGCACAAGAATATGTATTCGCTGTCAGCTACTAGGATGTGTGTAAAGAAGTCACTCCCTATTAACCTATTGTATCAAGCTCTTACCAATTCTTACCAAGCTTAACAGGAGGTGACCATAACCGGCAAGACAACAACTCCCGAAGATATTGTGTACCAGTTGCCGGGCGCTAGCACCTAATCAGTCATAGTTTTTGTGGAGCTATAGGTGGTTTAAAAGTAGATCAAATGAAAAGTTAGAACCATGTTAGTCAAAACAAGTTGAATAATCGTTCAACGATGGTAACGTGCTGGTCCTAGGCCTAACCGTACTAGAGACGCGAGCCGGGACACAAACGTTGTCACAAGAATCCAACTAGTACACTTCAAAACAAGCTCCTTTTTTTCACTTTCTTTTCTTTTAGTGTGGCTCTTTTATATGCACTTACCTTCTCTCTTTTTTTTGTGCGGCTCTTTCTTCTTCTTTTTTGCACTTGCCGCTTTTTTTCCTTTTAACTTTTAGATGGGATAGCACAGAGACAGTCTTTTTGGCGCGATTACGGACCCCCAAGCAGTCCGGATCTGAGAAACTCTTTTATATCAAAGTTGTAGATGATCTTCTAATCTTTCCAAAACTTCTGAAATCATGAAAATCCGAGTTCGTATGAGTGATATATGGGCAAGTACCAAACTGGACAGAGTTGGGTCCAAAATCAGATTCACGAAGATGGCAACTTTTCTCACTGATGGAAGCCGAATTTGGGAATCGGATTTTTGACTTGGGCAAAGTTGGATCTGATAGAAAATTTCGTGATCTTTCCAATGAGCACAAGAACGTCCAAATCTGAGTTCAGATGTGAAAGTTATCTCTGTTTTACTAGAGGGATCACAAATTGATCGCGAAATTGAATTGGACTCGGTTTTTGGAGTTTCCTTTTTTTTTTTGGCTTGGCGAGTTTGGGAGGAACAGGAGCTCTTGTACCAAGCAAAGCAATCAGTGGAAAGATAATTATGTTGGGAAACCACCTGTAGGGGGAGCCCGGCCCGTGCATGTCGGCGGCTTACCCCGGTGGGTCCCACATATGGACCTGGCCTAAACCCTAAGCAGTACTATATAAGAAGAGGTGGAGCACCCATTGTATAACAGATCTGAGAAATAATAAAAAGAAGCTCCACCCTATATCTCTGTGTCCCTGTGATTCTAATCTTTCTCTGTGATTGATTGTCCACGTATATACCTCGGACTACACCCGGTAGCGAGGTTCCTCAACACGTTATCAGCACGCTCGCTCCCTGACGTGCCGATCAATCCGCGAGGAAGATCGATCTGCATCCACTTCTACCACGAAGGTATATTTTAGGCACCGATTATCCTGTAGATCGTGATCTGTGCTTGAAGTTGTTTGCAGATCAAGAAGATTTGTGGTGTTTCCCTAGTAGATTGGAAATTTTTGCAGAGAATTTTAGTAGATTCGCTTTTTTTGGGAACTTGTAAAAACCAATCTTGAAGATTGATCTTGATCTCGGCGCCGCCGCGATCGTCGCGCGCCCTGCCGGCGCCGCCTCGCCGGCCCCCTTGTGCCACTGTGCCCGCATCACCCGCGCCCCGCCGGCGCCGCCTCGC
>SPJY01017849.1:694968-716780 GCA_005191435.1 Raddia distichophylla
CACTGAGCATATCGACCCCAAGTTCTTTTATGCGCATGAACTGCATAAATTGAACGAAATAAGTATCCAGCACACCAAATCCTGTGAGAATTTGGCTGACCTGTTCACTAAGTCATTACCTACCGCCTCCTTTGAAAGGTGTGTTAGGGTCATAGGAATGATCAGGCTCAAAGAAGTGCTGAATTCAGGGGGAGATAATTCACACGCCCTGAATTAAAACTTTGGCATGAAGCTGGAGTACCCAACTCGATCTAGGAGATTGAATGCAATGTTGGGTGGTTTGTACTCTTTTTTCCTTGGTGAGTTTTTTCCTGAAGTTTTCTCACATAAGGTTTTTAATGAGGCAAATCGTGCGCACAGCAAGCGTATGCTATGTACTCTTTCTCCAATCCTTTTTTCCCACTGGGTTTTTGGATGGAGTTTTGATGAGGCATATGCATCTCGCTGGCAAGGTCCAAGGGGGAGTGTTGGGAAACCACCTGTAGGGGGAGCCCGGCCCGTGCAGGTCGGCGGCTTACCCCGGTGGGTCCCACATATGGACCTGGCCTAAACCCTAAGCAGTACTATATAAGAAAAGGTGGAGCACCCATTGTATAACAGATCTGAGAAATAATAAAAAGAAGCTCCACCCTATATCTCTGTGTCCCCTGTGATTCTAATCTTTCTCTGTGATTGATTGTCCACGTATATACCTCGGACTACACCCGGTAGCGAGGTTCCTCAACAAATTAAATAGAGCAGGAAGGTGTTGGTCACGCAAGGAAAAAAGATACAAGGCCAGGGTTGGTTAGATATGGAAGGGCTGGCTGACTTGCAAACCGAGAGGTGGCTATTTATTTGGAAGGGCATGGAAGGTATGGCAATTTTAGGGAGGCGATCTGTTGTCTCACGATGGACCGTGGAGACTCAGGCTTAAAAAGCTTGGTGGGAAATCCAAAAGAATAGGAAGGCCGTGAGCTGGATGCGATGATAGATCACGGCGCAACAGCAAAGAACGAACACAGGATCAAATTTGTGACTTCGACGTGATTTGAACTCGAAACTCTAAACGAGAAGACACTAAAACCAGCGCACGACCCAAAGATGCAGCCGAAAACAAAACAAGCAAAGACCAAGCAGTAAAAGCAAAAGGCTCGACTTGTCTCGGATCAAAGGGAAATATTTTTGTCGCAATTTTTCTGGACTCTAGGTAGAATAAAAGAAAGAACAAGAAATCTCTCACCGATCAACCTGGATCTGATACCAAATGATAGGGGCAGGGGTCCTGATCTTTCGATGAGAGGAGGATAACTACGATCTGGTTGGAGTCGATATTGGCGGCCCGACTACAACCGTCAAGGACGTTGCGTCTTAGCGACCGGTACACCAACTCCAGATGGATATTGACCTCGCCGGAGCGCGATCAACCTGACCACAAAGGTCCTTGATCCTGCAAGCGATCGAAGAACTAGCAAGAACAAGATTAACAACCAACTCAATTGGCAAATATGAATTAAGATCAGATCTGAAAACAATATGGTGGGGTTCTGTAACGATAAAACAGGCGGTCTAACTGACACGCGCGAATAACGGTATGTAGCAAAGGCGAAAACATAACAAAACAAAACCCAAGTTACATATGAGGGGTGGCTATCTATTTATGGGCCATTTAGGTCGGTTTGCTTCAGTGCTGCTACAGTAACCGACCTACTACAGTGCTGCTACAGTACGTGCAGTAGTTACGACAGTACATGTGGCTAGATACATTGTATTCTTGCATTACAAGTAAAACTAGTTGGAAAGACTCTGAAGGAATTCCGAGGTGAGGCCTAACTGGAGTGGAATTCGAGTTGAGCTCGTAATTTGTTTTCCTTACGTGTCTTCCTTTTGATTGACATGACATGCTGGAGTTGTAGACATTGTGGATATGACGATACTTCTTTGTTGAATTTGCCATCACGTATGGGAGGCGGCCTAGTTGCTGGATGTGATGGTGCCACCATATCCAGAAGCTGAGACAGCGGCCAATTGGGTACATGGCCAAGATGAAGGTCGACGAAGCCATCTTGATGTTGCGTTTGACGTATCCTTGACGAACATGTTCTTATTATCTCTTGGGCCCGCCGTGTGTGTGCCCGGGGTCTATGTTATCAACAGTAGCCCCCGAGTGCTTCATAGTCGAGTTGCTGCTCATCTTTGTCGCACCTTGGATGAGTCATGCTTCATGTCGAGTGCTTGCAGATTGTTGATGCTTCTTCTTGACTGGCTTCTGGCTGTTATCTGCAAGGAGACTGAAGGACTCATAGAGATCCTTAGAGTTGTTAGTGATACCTCGCCCGAGATTGCCGGAGTTCTGGCGGTCAGCTCTTTGTAAGGCACATCACTTTGATTTTTATGAAGTGGTACCTGTACTCGTTTTGCGATGTACAGCTGGCGACCCAACATGGGTCGTACCATTGGTTTTGGCTGAAGAGCCGAGCGGTACCTGTACCCGACCGGGGTGGGATACAGCTGGTGGCCCCAGAGGGCATACCGTGATTTTGGCTGAAGAGCCGAGTGGCAGTGGCGGAGCCAGCCCAACTGAGGAGCCTGGGCCCAGAGTGGCTGGGTCTTGGCTCCGCCCAGTTCGGCTGGGCCACTTACCACAAATATGCTGAAAAATGAGCTGGGCCTTAAGGAATAAATGCCTTGTTATTGGGCCAGAGCCTGGGCCTGGGCCCAGGGTGGTCGGGCGGTGACTCCGCCACTGCCGAGTGGTACCTGTACTCGTCTTGCGATGTACAGCTGGCGACCCAACTTGGGGCGTACCATATTTTTAACCATTTGGCACCTATACTCGTAGAGTAAAGCTATTGGCCCAACATGGAACATAACATCTAGATAGGGTTTGGATCAATGATACCTGTATCTGACTGGTGCGGCACACAGCTAGTGTCCCAACATGGGGCATATCATTGTTATCAGCTAGACGGTACCTGTACCCGACCGGAGTGGGATACAGTTGGCGGCCCCACCATAGGGCGCACCTTAAGGATAGAGTTTGACCGTATGGTATCCATACCCGGGTTGCGGTGTACTGCATAGGCCCCAACTGGAGTGTATCATTGAAACTCAATCCCAACATCACTGATATCTGATCCTAACATGCAGCGACCAACTAGTGACCCAACATGGGGTATACCAAAAGATGGGTATTTTTTGTAGCTTTATCGGTAGTCGGCCCAACATGGGGTGTACCGAGGCTGAATTTGGCTTAGCCCGGCTGCGCTTGTTGCCACTGGTTGTGACACGCAGCTGGAAGGCCGTAGTTAGCGCTCGGGGCGAAGGGTGGCCTATGGCCAGAGGCGTAAGCGTATAGCCGTACCAAATTTGGTGTTGACGTATAGCCGTGCCGAAGTTGGCATGGGCGTATAGCGGTGCCATAGATTTGAACGCTCGAGGAGCAGGCGTAGGCGCGTAGCCATGCCGGGCGCTCGCTGAGCTATAGATTTGGACGTCGAGACACGGGCGTAAGCATGTAGCTGTGCCAGGTGCTCACCGAGCCGTAGTTGTCGCTCATTGCGCAGGTCCTCCTTACTCGTGTACGGAGTCGTAGAAGGTAGTTGATGAGGTAAAAACCCATGAACCCCTGTAGCATGTACATGTAGGATTTAGGCAGTGTCTGAAAGAAAAAAAATAACTCGGATGTAAGGTCCAACTGCTTTATTTAGATAATTTTTATACTTTTGCCACTTTTCCTTTTTGATATTAAATTCGTCCAAGTAATCTTTCTTTTGTTAAGCACTCTGCCCGACTAGTCTAGCCCCCGGGCGTCGGGAATTGGCTCATGGCTCTTTTCCTAGGCACGTGTATCGAGTGACTAGAGTTCGCCGTTCATGGGTCAGAGCTGCACTACTCAGAATAACCACTCGGATTCATTTGCGATCATTAAGAGAAAGCAACAAAAAAGTGCACTCGAGTGCACCTATTAGGTGCAGCCCCCGACTTACTGCTCATTTGGAGACCGACTAAGCAGCAAGTAAAGAAATAACTTAGATTTATATGAAAAGATTATGGTAAAGAGAACTTAGCTTTGATGTCGGCGTAGACGTGTAGCCAAGTGGCTTGTCGCTGAGCCGTATACTTGAAGCCGTAGGCGTACAGCCATATCGGGCGCTCGTGGCGCGCAATGGCGTACAGCCGAGCTGAATACTTGGACGCTCGTGGCGCGGGCGTAGGCGCGTCGCCGAGCCGTAGACTTGGGCGCTCGTGGCGCTGTCGTAGGCGTGTGGCCGAGCCGTAGGCGTGGAGGCGTAGGCGTGTAGCCAAGTGGCTTATCGCTGAGCCGCAGACTTGAAACCATAGGCATGCAGCCGTACCGGGCGCTCATGGTGCGCGATGGCATACAGCCGAGCGGAATAAGTGTAGATGGGTAGCTAATCGGGGGTTATCATCTGCAATGATTATATATAGGGCGATGCACAAGATCCAAACTCGATGGTAGCACAAGACAGGGATTTATACAGGTTCAGGCTCTCATGGTGGAGGTAATATCCTACTTCCCGTGCTCTGGGATTATATGGTGATCTAATGATCAATGTGGAGGGAGATGTCTCTCTATGGATGGGTGTGGAGATGATGATCAACCTGCCAGACCAGGGGCTCCCTGCCCGCCTTATATAGTGGGGGGCAGGGTTACAAGATAGATTCATGGTCGGTTACGAGGTAGAATTCCTATCTCTATCCTCTAACCAGATATGTAGTTATCCGGGATTACAATTATATCTTCCCTATTAATTAGGGATAGACTTCTTTCCTTGCCGAGCAAGCCTTCTAGATTCTGAGTGGTACACATCCTTATCCACCCAACTTGGTCCATTCCCTGTCGGGTGATCTCTTAGGCCCGCCGTGTGGGTACCCGGGGTCTACGTTATCCACACCTCTTGAACAAAAGGCTTGATTAACCAAATCTTGGAAAGTAGCACAGTTCTCGGAAACCACAAAAGCTTTAAGGTCTAGATCCAATGCTTCCACGAATCTCCACATTTTATCGGACTGCTCCTTAACATCATTCTCAGCATAGTGAGCGAGGTAGTTGAACTTGCTCAGATACTCACTGACGGTCATGTTTCCTTGCTTCAAGCCAAGAAACTCTCGCCTCTTCATGTCCATAATACCTCTAGGAACATATGCCGCTTTGAAAGCATCCTTGAACTCATTCCAGGTGATCGCGTCAGCGTTCTGATGGGCTGTGCGAAAATTCTGCCACTAGACAGCGACGTCATTCTGGAGCATATGACCAGCAAAACTGGTATATTCCAGATCAGTGCATTGACCTATATCAAGTTTTCTCTCCAGTTGTTTGATCCAATCTTTAGCCATTACGGGCTCCTTGGATCCGTTGAAAGTGTTGGGTCTGGTCTTCATAAAATCATCGAACCTAAACTGAGGCTGATATTGCTGAGGCTCAGCCTGGGCTGGAGCGGCCTGATTGTTGAGATTGTTGAAGTTGTCGACAATGGCTTGGAAAGCTTGCAGGTGCATTCCCAAAACTTGGTCAGGCTGAGGTGGATTAGGAGGTGGTGGTGCTAAATCCTCATTGGCTTGATTTTCAACATTGGGTTGATTCGGAGATTTACCAGCGGCTTGAGGTTGATCCAGGGGCGCATACGGTATCAATCTTCTTCCTCTACCACGACCAACATTAGTTATTCGGGTGTCCACCATCTGAATGAGGGTCAAATTAGGATAAGAGAGCCAAAAGACAAGACTCTAATGGGGAGGTATAATATCTAATGCACACACAATCACACCAAAACAATCATAGAAAAATGCTTTCGAAAACATACAAGCGATAGCTGCAAGACTTGGTCATTGCGCACTATCTAACAATTCCAAATAGAAAATCCAAATATTGTCTAATACGTTTAGCTTATATGGGTGCTACGGTTTTAAGTCTTTATTCCTTCTATTCCTTTGCATTTACAAGCTATGGGTCACTAGTGAAAAGAGAAGTTCCTAATGCTTTTGATTCGGGGAAAGAATCCAGGAACACATTTTTATTTTGAAAGGCGGAAGACGATGCAAAACACATTTGGTTAAAACATATTTTGGTTGAAAAACCAAAGGTAATTCGAGGAAATACAAATAAGATAAGGGAGAATTTAAGAATTTCACTAAGAATTAAATAGGTGAGATGGTTTTTCAAAGATTTTTGAAAAATATAGTTTATAGTAACACAATTTCTAAAGAGTTTAAAGTTCTACCTAGGTTGCGTCCTTCAGCCAAGGCTCTGATACCAACTCTGTCGGGACCCGCCTGAACGAGTCGAGTCCCTTCTGTGCCTTACTGTACTAGTCCCTGGATCAGTAGCTAGTACACACAGATTTTCAGAACTTGGATCATAACCATTCTTATTAAAACGTTAAATATTACATCAGAGTGCGGCCATTAAGGCTCATAATACAAAAGTCTTGGCACGCAGGCCATACAACTGTGGAAGCATGGGTACAAGGTAAAATCCAAAAGGGAACTCCAACACAATCCCACAAGCAAGGCTGTAGTAGCGATCCTAGGCGTCGGAGTAATCCACGTCCTAAACACCATCGGCGAAGCCGTCGTCTTCAGGTTCAACGTCGTCCGGGTAGTAATTCTGAGACTCCGAACCTGCTCGTTGGAATAAGCAGCCCCGTGAGTGAACACGAGGGTGAGTATATGTGTAAATACTCGCAAGCCAAATTGACACTTGCATATCGGGGCTTATCAAATGAGGGATTAGGGTGTCTTTTGCGGAAAGCCAACTTTACAAATTTTTCCTATATCTTTGGAATTTCCAAAAAGAGTTAAGAATAGTAAAACAAATTCCTTTTCTTTTGAAACTCCGGCTACCGGCCAGTTTTAACCCACCAAGGTCAACTCATGGCTACCTTTCATGTCGTAATTGGACTCAAGGCTACCTGCCTAGCCAAACAAAAGTCTCATGGCATCCTGCCATGTCAAGCTCATAAGCTCATGGCACCTGCCATGTCAATCTGAACATCTCAGGGCTAACTGCCCTGTCAACTCATGGCCCCCTGCCATGCAATAACAGTCACTCCACAGCGTCCTGCTGCGATGCCCCAAAACAATTTTCACTTTAAAACGCGATTTCGAAAACAAAGTGTGAAAGACTACCATGAGGCAGCGCTCCATCGCCCGCCCTTGACCGTGGGCACGGCTGTCTAGACAGTTCTACACTCTGCAGAGGTTGCACGCTTTACCCACGAGAGGTAATTTACAAAGTAAACCACGACGAGGTCCTTAACCAACTCATTCGCTTAGGCATCTCCGCTAAGGATTCCGCCTCTGGGCTGGTACTCAGTTGCTAGTGTCCCCCTCTTGTGACAATCGGTTCATAGTCTGCGTGACACCGTGTGCTATGGATTCTACGCTCCCTATTCCACGAAGTGAGATGCCCAAACAAAGAACTTGCCGGGTACTCGACTAGGGCCTGCCCATACCAGCACTCGTGGTCGCACTGTTGAACAATTAGTTTGTCTAGCTCAAGGACTTGGTCCTATAGGATACTGGGCCCGAGTCTCGTGCGTACTGCACCAATCCATACAACCATCCACCCAAATCAGGGTTTTCCAAAAATAATTTTACTTTTTACAATACCAACTATTGTACCCCAGTAGTCCCATTTTATCAAACATGGCAGCGTCAATTGACTTTAAATCACGCATTTCAAACATTGCAGTTCACATGAAATAACAGTGACGACTATAAGCAATAAATAGCAGGGCTAAGCATTTAACGATCAACTAAACAATGAAATGGCAATAAACAAGTTATATATTCTTGGCAACACAAGGATCAGGTTTATACGATAATAATAAATTTTCTTGGCATTTAACTAATCAGCCTAATCAACTAGCATTTTTACATTTTAATATAATATGCACCTTAGCAAAGCTAGTAAATCATTTTAGAAATCTAGGCAGCATTATGATCAAAAAAATATTGTAGGGAAAAAGTCAACAATGACTTGCCATGAATCCAGTGTTCCGAGCGCGCGTACGAGTAGGTCCTCGGCTCCAACGACGCCGGTATCTAGATCTAGCGAAACAAATAATCACAAATAAATGCACATACCAAAAATATGAATGCACATGATGAAAATGATATTTTTAAATTTAAGTTTACATTTTTATGAATCTGCAGAACTTTATTTTACTAAATTTGAAGCTATATTGCGAAAGATATGAAATAAATAATTTAATTGCATTAGTAAAATGAAGAAAACAGCAAGTGGGCCGGCAGCTAGCTTCGGCCTAGAAGGAAAACTCGCGCGGGGCAAAACTGGGCCAGCGGTGCAAGTGAGGGGAAATGGAGACGGAGGACATGGGAAGCTAGGGGAGGGGTCGGCGGTGCAGGCCACTGCACGGTGGCGACGGCGGCAGCTTGGTGGCGTCAGGACAGAGAGGTGGAGCAGAAGGGCAGCAGCGGGGTGGCTGGCTTTATAGGTCACGGCGGAGGATGCGGCCAACGGCTGCGGGGTCCACGGCAGCAAGTGGGTTGGCGTGGCCCGGACTCCACGCTGGCGGCATACTATGGAGGGTCCCACAGTAAGCAGCGAGTGGAGGAGGGAGTTCTGAGGAAGACGACAGAGCCGACAGGAAGCATGGAAAAAGGAAAGAGAAAAAGAAAAGAAAGAAAAGAAAAGAAGAAAAGAAAGAGAAAAGAAAAGAAAGAGATGGGGCCCACTGCCAGAAAAATCTTTAAAAATTAATTTCTAAATTTCTGAGAACAAATTTTCAAATTCAAATGGATTAAATCAAATTTTGCCAAAAGAAGAATAACATTTTCAAAATTAAATTTAATTCATTTATATTATAATTAAACCCAAATTAGAATATTAATTATCAAATATGGAATTTTAATTTTTATAAACAATTATTCTGAAATCCAAAATATTATTTTGATACTTAATATGAAAAATTCTTTTATATATGACTTTCAAAATTAATGTATAAATTACAACCATATCATTTTAGATTTTGCAAACAATTATCTTAAAAGTCCAAAATCAAAATATTATTTTTACCAACCAATGTTTTTGACTTGCGCAAGAATAAATTTTGAAATCCAAATATTTGAATATGGTTTTCAGAAATTAGCATGCACATGAAATATAGATGCCCTGAATTAGGGTTTTTGAAAATTGGGATGTTACATCCCCCTTGCCCAAAGGCTTACGACACCTGTCGCTAGGGTTTACAATGCCGCCTGGGCCCTCCGAGCCGCATGCTGTGCAGAGCCGGCTAACCGCGGTCAGCCGGCAGTTTTATACGTTTTTGCATGCAATGGAAAAAACTGGATTGCCAAATTTTGCCGCGGTTAACCGTGGTTTTACACGGTTACCCACGGTTAAATCCGGCTAGCTGCGGTTTGTATAAAATGTGCTGGGGAACAAGGAAAAAAATGAGGAAAAAATTATAAATTTTGTTATGACCTATGCTATATAATTACAATTATTTAAGAGACATACATGATATATCGGAACATATTCAAGACGAATAATCATATTCTCGATTGAATTAAAAGACAATCATGCTCAACCTCATACATTCATATTTCATGTTATCATAGATTCATAGTTCATAAACTAATAAAATAACAAGTTCACAAGTAGTCCACTGTAAATTCACAACTCACAAGTTCACAAATCACAAGTCACAAGAATTCACAACCGCATGCATAAAATAACAAGTTCACCCATCGCATATTCGCATGATAAGTTGATGATTGGTGAGAGCCCTAGTAGTCCTGCATCCCAAATTCACAATTAACAATGGGTATGCAATGAGCAATGAAAGTAGGTAAAGAGCAGAAGACGTGAAGTGTCAAATGGTAAGTCCACACATTACCGTTATTTTGATATGTGAAGTGTCAAATGGTAAGTCCACTGCCAGTGATGTTACTCGGAGTATTGATTTTCATTTGAAATAATTATGACCCCGTCAGTTGCCCTCAAAATGGCCCTAAACTCACCCCATCTTTGTCCATTCGTCCAGCTATTTGCTTGCTAGCGTGTATGTAACATGCACACTAGAAATCTAACTTTTGCCGAGTGTGAAGAGCAATTACCTACGAACCTTCGGTAAAAGTTAAGGTGGCCGACGGTGCATGCTTTCCCTAGTGTTAGAAAAAAAAATGGTCGGCTATTAAATGTTTTACCGGCAGGCGCACCAATAACCGAACCCTTGGTAGAACTAAAACTGTCGGCCATCTAAAAGAAACCCTCGGTAATTCAAGGGACTGACCGACAGTTGAAATAAAACCCTTGGTCATTCATGGTGATGGCCGAGAGTTAAAATAAAACCCTCGGCCATTCAAGGAAATGACCGAGGTTTAAATAAAACACTCGACCATTGTATACAAAATGATAGGTGTTATAAAGGAATGCATATACAATTTTAAACAACAAGTGTGTGAGGTGAGTTGGTTAGGTGGGAGAGTTTTATTCAATTGGTCATGGGTTCGAATCCTATGCAACACACATTTATAATTAACTTGATTTAATGTTGAGAAAATGACGTCAAAGTTCAAGTATGTGTAAAGAGGTTAATCCTGATAAGAAATTTTTTTTCCTATTTCATCCGTTAAATTTGCTCATATTTATTCCATTCCACCACATTTCCCTAGTGCTTACCATTTCCGTCGGTGTGTTAAAGCTGCTGTTGACATCCAAATTTGGCATGAAAATCGGATATTGCGAAGTGGCTAATTATATCAGAAGTATTGGGCTGAATCAGAAAATAGGATTCATCGGCAAAGGAGAGACGTACATTGAGAAATACCGATGGTTACAAGACTCCGGAAGGATTACGCTCTGATCAGAAGATATCTTCCGTGACGCGGTAAAATAGGCTGTATCGGTATCGATTTTGTAATAGTATAAATAGGACCTTAGGTCTCGTGAAAAATATATACATCATACACAAACACAATTACTTTCTCGAATCCGATCGACCACGTCAAAAGGCTTCAAATCGTAGGTAGAGCTATCTCGATGGGATAATCGATTCTCTTCTTGTAACCCGTATGCATGGCTGTTTCATCTTGATCTCGTGTACACAAAGCATGTTAATCTGTCTCGGGATTTACCGATCTTTAATGTGTTCCCGCAGGTTACACTGTCTCGATTCAATCGATCTGTAATATGTGTTTATCCTGCAATACCGATTGTCAAATGTCTTACGTGTTTTTCCTAAATCCGATGTATGCGACTGTCTCGTTTAATCGATCTTGCATACACTTGTTTAGGATTTTGCATGTGTAGCTATTTGCCGATCAGCGTTGCATTTACTTATTTTAGTTCTAAACTTTTATAACATCTATATTTAGAATTGAATACTGTCTTGGCCTGACCAATCTATTCAATCTGTTTCTTGATTTAATCTAATAAATTGATATAAAGATTTATTGCTAATCATATATATAAAAATACCAAAAAAAGTAAAGAATCTACAACTAAATGCCTATTTGTATTTAATTGCTCTATCAGGCATTAAGCCGATAGATCATGCAATCTTATTATTTAAAGCCGATGCGAAATAACCTGATCTGGCTACTTTCAAAAGCTGATTGGGGCTAAGTTGCTGACAATTTATCCCTTGTCAATTTACAGGTCAAATTGACTGGCACGCTTGGTTATTGGTTGCGACGCAAGCCCAGACTTGACGCTTCCGCATGTGTGTTCGTGAAAAGCTTACTTTTTGCGTCAACACACTTTTTTGGCACGCCCAGTGGGACCCCAAGAATCAAAATCAACAAGATGACGCGCACCGATGCCAAAGCGGCATTGGAGGCACTCAAGCTCGCTGCTGAAGCAGTGACGTTTGATGAATTGAGCCCTGATCAGAAAAAGGAAGTTGAAGACAGGCTTGCTGAGGCCATGAAGAGAATAAGAAGAGAATGCTTACTGGCTATCGGAAAACTCGCAGTGGCCAGATTACGAAGACTTCTATTGGAGATCCACTGCTCACTGCGGATTTTTCTGAAGTGAGAAGAGATCTGATTAATAGCTCTGTTTACCGATCAATGCTGGATCAGTCATCGGTTTTAGGGCGGATTGTGCAAGAGGGGGCCAGCGCCGCTTGGCACAATATCATGACTGGGCAAGCCCCTCCAAGGAATCGGAATATTTCGCAAGAGATAAATTTGGGGAACCAATACACACCTTACCCCCAGATTGGGAATACCCAGGCTGGAACATCTCATGTTGGAGTTTTCCAGCCTAATTCAATGCTGGGGGCGATTAATCCAAATCCGATTCAATCAATACCGAGCAATCAGGCTATAATCCCGGTAACAGATCCGATCTATCAACCGTTTGACCCTGGAATCAACGAAAATCTAGAGGAGATGAGAATGAACCTGGTATACAATATGATGAAGCAGTGTGGGTTCAAGATTGCTCCACATTATACCATGTCGTACCCGTCGGCGTTCAATGAGACGGAATTTCCTCATAAGTATCGGGTCCCGGATTTCGCGAACGCTAAATTCAGCGGAAGCGATAACACCTCTACACGCGAGCATGTTGCTAGATTCCTTGCGTTGTGCGGAGAGGCTGCTTCAAAGGATACACTCAAATGCCGATTGTTCCCGCTGTCGCTATCGGGATCGGCATTTAACTGGTTCACTTCGCTTCCTCCGAATAGCATTACATCCTAGCCAGATCTTGAGAATAAATTTCATGAATATTTCTATTCTGGAGAAAACGAAGCAAGAATTACAGATATCATGATGATTAAGCAGAAGTTTAGGGATTCGGTAAACGATTATCTGCGTCGGTTCAGGAAAGTGAGAAACCGATGCTACAGCCTTTCACTGCCTGACAATGAACTAGCAGAATTGGCTTTCAAGGGTTTATTACCCGTTAACCAGAAGAAGGTGGGTAATCAGGAATTTGCTGATATTTCGCATCTGGCTCACAAGATCGTGCTGTACGAAAGCCGATTCTCAGATAATTCATACCCAGGCCAAAAAGAGTATCGGAATAATAACAATAATAAGGGTAAAGACAATACCGTCAATGTTGTTGATGCTGATGAGATCGAAGACTCAGATGACTCCGATACTGAGGACGTTGGTGCCTACATTGCTGAATGGGTGAACAATAAGAAGGAATTCGAGCTTGGGTGGATAATGCTGAAAGGCTCTGAAAAGAGTAAATATTCTTTTGATACATCCAAGTGTGATCGGATTTTTGATCATCTGCTGCAAGAAAGACAGATTTTTGCTCCTCCACTAGAAGAACTGAAGAAGCGAAAATATTGCAAATGTCATAATTCTTACTCACACGCTACCAATGAGTGCAATGTTTTCAAGCAAGTTGTGCAAAAAGCAATTGAGAGCGGACAGCTTCATTATCAATGTAAAAATTAGCAGATTGACACAGAACCTTTTCCAGACGGCTTTGTTGGAATGGTTGATGCAAAGAGGAAAGCCGATGATACTAGGAGTTCTAATCGGTTTAAAGTGCTGGTCGGATCGAAGAGGATCGTGGTGGAGGAAGAGCCCGAATTGAAATACCAAGCAGTAGGCCGACGAGGTGGTGAGAGGATTGGCGAGTGGCGCGAGGTGAGGCGCGACAAAGATCGGAATCCGATTTTCAAACCAAGGCCAAAGCAAACTTTTAATTAGCTGTTGGAAAAATATGACCGGATGGCTAAGGAGACACGTCAAATCAAATACTCCTGAACCTGTTCAAAGGAATTTGAAGAATCAAGATTGGGAGATGGAGAATTGGGACTGTCCTTTTTTCCGATACTGCTGGGAAGAGAGGATGTCGTTGCCCACTCTGGAGAATTGCCCAATGAATCATGCATTTATTCCGCCAAAGAGGGTATCGGTAAAAGATCGGCTGGTGTTTCCTAGTGAGCAATCCAAGGAAACTACGATGAGTAAAAATACCGATGTGCATCGGCCTCCTAAGGTGCCGTTGCCGCAGTGGTGTCCAAGCGGGATTACAAAATCTTAAAAGCGGCGCTTGCAGAAGATGAGAAACACTGAGGCAAAGGAGGCAGAAGCTGAAAAGTTCAGGGATGCTTTGCTGGAGTAGGTAAAGCCGATGAGGCCAGCTAGGGGCAGGCATGAGTGGAGGCCCAAGCTAAAATCGGCTGTTATTATCGATGCTAAAGCTAATTCTGATGAAGTCTTGATTGCTACCAACATGGTTTGCATGCTGCCTCGGGAATTCATGTGTGATTACGAAGAAGCTGCTGCAGAGCTGGTGGTTGGGGCTGAAGATGCTATTTTCAAGAAACCTGAGAATTCCCGGTTACACTTGAAACCATTGTTTATTATGGGTTACATGAATGGAAAACCGATTTTAAGAATGATGGTAGATAGTGGAGCTACTGTCAATCTAATGCCATATTCTGTGTGTCGGAAAATTGGAAAATCTACAAAGGATCTTGTTAAGACTAAAATGATGTTAAGCGATTTCAACGGGAATCCGACTGAAGCAAAGGGAGTTCTGGTGGTAGAGCTCACTGTGGGTAGCAAAACAATCCCAATAGCTTTCTTCGTAATTGAAGGAAAAGGAAGTTACAATGTGCTGTTAGGGAGAGATTGGATACACGCCAATTGCTGCATTCCATCGACATTGTATCGAATTTTGATCTAGTGGATTGGCGAGTAGATAGAAGTGGTCAGGGAGAATCTCTAACCGCAGAAACTGATTGTGCGGAAATTCATGATAACCTGGAGGCATTATCGGGAAAACCTTTGGAGGAGTGTGATTTCCTCAACGTTAGTAAATTGGGCTTCAAGCCAACAACACTGGAAGCGCAATCGGTAACTCAAGGACACGAGGGTTTTTTATGGGAGCCGCGACTCTAGAGGAATATAGTATAAGATGGGCAAAGGGTTCATATCGGCTGATGAGCTTGAAAAAGCCGATATTGGAACGGATGGTAAAGAGAGGCCCACTTACATCAGTAAACAGTTGCCGCGGGAATATAAAGATCGGCTTATCCAGATTCTTAAGGATCGGGTTGATTGCTTTGCTTGGGAGTATCATGAGATGCCTGGTCTAAGTCGATCTATAGTTGAACATAAAATTAAAATGAAGCCAGGATTTCGGCCAGTGAAACAAGCGCCGAGGAGAATTAGTTGGAAGATTTATGATTAGGTTAAGGCTGAAATTGAAAGGTTGTTAGATGCGTAGTTTATTCGGCCATGTAAATATGACGATTGGATTTCTAATATTGTACCGGTGGGGAAGAAAGATTCTGATAAGATTCGGGTATGCATTGATTTTCGGGATTTGAATAAAGCAACGTACAAAGACGAATATCCGATGCCGATTGCCGATCGATTAATTGACGCTGCTTCTGGCAATCGGATTATCAGTTTCTTGGATGGCAATGCTGGTTACAATCAAATCTTTATGGCCGAAGAAGATGTGAATAAGACTGTATTTAGATGTCCTGGATCTATCGGTTGTGATGACTTTTGGGCTGATCAGTGCTGGGGCTACGTATCAAAGAGGGATGAACTTGATTTGCCATGATTTAATCGGTAAATTGGTTGAAATTTACATTGATGACGTGGTGATTAAATATCAAGAAGAAGAATAATACTTGGCTGATATTGTAACCGTGTTGGATTGGTTTCAGAAATATGGCATGAGGATGAATCCAAAGAAGTGTGCTTTTGGTGTATCGGCCGGCAAGTTTTTGGGGTTTATGGTGCATCAGAGAGGAATCGAAGTCCATCCCCATAGAGTAAAGGCGATTTTGAATACTAAACCTCCAGATTCAAAGGTTCGTCTACAAGAACTCATCGGTAAGATTAATTACTTAAGGAGATTTATTTCAAATTTATCGGAAAGAATCATCCCGTTTTCTCTATTACTTAAGTTGAAAATTCCGATAAGTTTGTTTGGGGACCAGAACAGCAGAGGGCGTTTGATAATATTAAGGAATACCTGATCAATCCACCTGTTCTGGTTGCTCCAAAAGAAAATTTGCCGTTTAAGTTGTATTTATCGGTATCGGAAAAGACAATAGGGGAGGTTCTGGTCCAGGAGTTAGATGGAAAAGAGCATGCAATCTTTTATCTAAGCAGGAAATTGTTTGATCCAGAAACCCGATACATGGTAGTGGAGAGGTATTGCCTTTGTCTGTACTTTGCTTGCACTAAGTTGAGGCATTATCCGTTGGGTGCTGAATGCAAAGTAGTTTGCCAAACCGATGTGATCAAGTACGTGCTTAATGCTCCAATTATTAAAGGACGACTTGGCAGGTGGGCATATACTCTCATTGAGTTTGACTTAACGTATGAATCTCCGAAAGCCGTAAAGGGGCAGGTATTAGCCGATTTCATTACGCATCATCAAGATGCTAATTTATCGGCTCTTTTGCCATGGGTGATGTTCTTTGATGGATTGGTTTGTGAGAAGGGATGTGGAATCGGTGTCTTTATAGTCTTTCCTGGTGGTGTTTCTTACCGATTCGGTGTTACAATGGATTTTGGGTTGACCAACAATCAAGTTGAATACGAAGCTTTGATTCGAGGATTGGAGTGGTTAATCCAAGCAGGAGCTATTGCTGTGGAAGTCTTTGGAGATTCACAGTTAGTGGTTTTCCAGATGATCGGTAAATATGAATGTCATAGTGAACTGCTTCGTGAGTATTTGGAGAGGGCTTCAGATTTGGTCAAATATTTCAGCACATTCACAATTCGACATATTCCGAGGGAACAAAATTTGTGAGGCCAATGAATTAGCTCACGAAGCATCAGGATATAAATTACCGATCATGGAATTGGAAATTATTCCGATTGAGAATCCTGTTCCGATAGGATGGCAGGCAGAAATTATCGGCTATCTTAAAGATCCTCAGGGGAAAGCCGATAGGAAGCTTAAAAGAAGAGCTCAGAGATATGTATTAATCGGGGACAACTTATACTATCGGTGTTTTGATGGGTTATTGCTTAAGTGCCTGAATGAAGAAGATGCTAAAGTCGCAATCGGAGAAATTCACGAAGGACTTTGTGGAACACATCAATCAGCATATAAAATGAGATGGATGCTGAAGTGTGCAGGATTTTTCTGGCCGGCCATGGTTGAATATTGTTTCAAATATTATAAAGGCTGCAAAGACTATCAGAAGTTTGAAAATATTCAGCATGCGCCTGCATCTATTTTACATCCGATTGTGAAACCGTCGCCTTTCAGAGGATGGGAATTGATATGATCGGAGAAATATTTCCTTCCTCGACCAAGGGGCATCGGTATATTTTGTTGGCAACGGATTATTTCACTAAATGGGTCGAAGCTGTGCCATTGAAGATAGTAACAGCAACTGAAGCGATTCACTTCGTTAGAGAGCATATAATTTACCGATTTGGTATTCCTCAAACGATCACTACGGATCATGGATCGGTATTTATGTTAGAGGCATTTCAAGATTACGCTCGAAGCTTGGGAATCACCACGATTAATTCCTCTCCGTATTATGCAAAAGCCAACGGCCAAGCAGAATCTTCAAATAAGAGTACCATAAAGCTGATTAAGCGAAAAATCGATGAAAGGCCGCGGGGTTGGCATAATACTTTGGCGGACGCGCTATGCGCGTATCAGATTGCTAAACACAGAGCTACCATGGTGTCACCTTTTGAATTGCTTTATGGCCAGGAAGCGGTCTTACCAGTTGGAGCTATCATCGGATATACGAGGGTTGAGGAACAAAATAACGTGAAAGCCGATGATTATAAAAATTTGATGGTGGATAAGTTAGATGAAGTGGTGGCCGTTCGGTTAAAAGCTTTGAAGCACATTGAGCGTGATAAGCAAAGAGTGGCCAGACATTATAATAAGAAGGTTGTGTCGAAAACTTTTGAAGTGGGAGATCTAGTATGGAAAACGTTTTTACCGATTGGTTCCAGAGATCCTAAGTATGGGACATGGTCTCCGAATTGGGAAGGGCCGTTTAAGATTAATCGGATTGTTCCTGGAAATGCATATATTTTGGAAACGCTTGAGGGGCAAGTTTTCGGTAAAACGATTAATGCTAAGTATTTGAAGAGATATTATCCAAGTGTTTGGGTTGGAACATGTGTAAAGAAGTTTATAAAAGCCGATTTTATAATAAATCACCTATAGTGTAAAAGTCGATAAATACTTGATCGAATTGATGATGGGATTTTACTCAACGCGTTGCTGTTGAGCAAAAGCCGATTCTGATGAATCGCCTATAGATTAAACGCTGATGAAAGCAAAAGGAAATATGCATAAAGAAATAAAGTTATTACAAAGGCACGAAGGCCTTGAATGTTTAGTGCCAGAACAAAAGTGTACATCGGCAAATAGGCCAATTCATCCATATGATAATGTTTTAAAAAGATTTGGCTCGCAGGCCATCTAATCGCAAAATTCAAAAATGTCTGCGGCGGCACTGGATATTGTGTCACGGATCTGGTTGACAGTCTCGGTGTCTTCCTCAGCTGATCCGGGCATAATCGGAATATTCTTTTTGTCATTAAGTACTGCCATGCCACAAGCCTTCACTACAATGTACTGCTCCCTGGCTGCCGATTTAGACTCCTCAAAGTTTGAGCGAGCGGTCGCTTCGGCTTTTCTTGCTTTTTCTAATTCTTGTTCCAAGGATTTGACCCTTGAAACCGCTTTAGAGGCAGCAGTCTTTGCCGATTCGACCTCTTGCTTCATCTTCAGGAATTTTTTGTTCTGAGCATTGGCGTCTTGAGTGAGCGCCTTGAGTTCTGCCTCTGCATCCTTAAGAGCTTCCGTCTGATGAAGCCAATCCAATGCAGCATCGAAGTCGGCTTTCTTTTCCTCGAGAGGCAGCAACTTCTGGATGGCTGAGGCCACCTGCTCTGGGAGAACTTCTTTGATAGAATCGGCAATATCCCGTATGGCAGAAGGGTTATCCAGGAAAGCCGATTCGGTACCAATCAGTGCCCACATCTGCTTTAGCTTTGCAACAGTGTCTGGCGAAAACCGATTGTTGTTGGTTGGTTCCACGGCAGTGGCTCAATGGTGACGACTGGAGGCGATGGAGTTTTGATCGGGGATGAAAGAATGTCCAGGTCGTCGTCAAGCCAGTCCATGCTGGACGGATCGAAATTTAGCTTATCGGTTTTACCCCCGTCGTATGTTATTACCTGCGTGGACAACACAGTTACCCGGACTGGGCTGCGAAGCAGAAACATATACTGGAAAGAAAGATTTTAAAGTTACAAGGGATCGGAATTTGAGAATTTTATAAGAGTGGATAAGATATTCCGATTACATCTTGGGGGTTGAAGGCTGGTGGCGTCTGCGATGCCGGCAGGGGAGCAGGTGTAGTGTCCTTTTTCTTCTAGACAGGAGAAGTGTCCTGAAATCAAAATTCCGATAAGCAGAAAGCCGAAGGGAAGTTATGGGAATTTAAGGAAAATCAAGTGCTTACTGTGTCACATACAGACTCGGTGCTATCGGGTGTACGCACCTTTTGGGGTCTTGGCTTCTTAGCGGCCAATTTCTTCCTTTGGCCGGTTTCACCTTCGGGTCTCCCTGTTTATCAGAAGTGATTAAGAAATCGGGTTTTATGGAATTATATATCATAAGCCGATTATACCTCTTTTCTTGGGCTGTTGGGAAGACCCTTGAGTGAAAGCCGATGCAGACTTTGCCGTCGAATGAACGCGTCCGGCTTCCTCACCAACAAGTTTGGCTCTGGGGTGTTTGTCTCCGCTCTGAAAAGAGAAATAGCACAAGGTTAGCCATCGGAAAAGAGAACAGTATGAGTTAGTGAACACACACAAGTTTAGTAACCTCGCTGTTAGAAGACGACGCGTGATTTTGAGAATCTGTTCTTTCATCTGAGTCCGATGAAGAAGGTCCTGACTCAGAAGAATTTTTCTCTTTGTCGTCGTCATCATCGAAATCATCAGAATCGGAGCTATCATTGCTGCTTTCTTCCGATTCTGATTGGAGCTCTGCCATACCAGCAATTTTCGACCAGTTGGTTTTGCAAATCTCCTTCTTGCCAGTGAACCGTTCGATTAAGGTTGTAGCTCCGCCTTCTATTGCGTAGATGTTTTTGGCAATAGACTCCCACCAGATGCCAAATTTCGGAGAAGTGTCAGACCACATTATGAATTCCATCGGCATTTCGGAATCTATATGTGCAGCTGATAAAATTCCATATGCTGATTGAGAGTTGAGATATTCTCCAGGTGGCGGTATATAAATAAATCGGGAATATCCTGTCCCAGATTAAATTGCCGAACGACCATGGCATGATGATAGAACTCATATGAAGGTTTTTTGATATGAGTTCTCGTACTCAAGATGGCAAAAAAGATGCCCGAAGAGATGAATTCTTTATATGCCAATAAGGCTTCGCCCCTTAAAGTATTGTCCAATCGAAAAAATAACGGAACCGGATATTTGTCCAAATCAGTATATGGGTTAAATTGCTCTGGACCATATTCCGACTCAGACATTGTGAAGAATGCAGCCAAGGAATGAGAGAGGTCCTCTTGGTTTAGCCGCCTTCTATTGCAGTTGACTGAGGTCATCTCTCCATAAGATCTGCAGAGGCGCTCAGTGCCATCGGATTCTTCTTCATTTGGAAATTCTAGGCTGAAGTCCAATTCTCCTATGGAGTTGTATATTTGGAGCTTCAAAAACAAACAGATGAACCAGAAAGGACCACCTAGATTTTCTAATGAGTAATCGGTTTTCTTGGAGCAGAAACCTTCCCTGATCTCATGCATCATCCGATAGGTTGCTCCTAGCAAGTATTTTCCGATTGCTAGCTTCTGCCCTGATGCTAGTGCTTCGGCTACTCCTTAGTAAACCTTGCTGGGCTAAGGGATTGGCCACAGAAAAAGAACCTATCCAGCCACATGTTCAAAAAGGCGATGTGCTCTTCGTCCTCGACGTCGCCTATTTGCTGATGGGTGCTAATATAGCGCTGCCATCCAAAGTTTTTCTCGGGAACCAACTTCAGAGTGGCAGATAGATCAAATGCCGATAGCATTTCACCATCGGGACTGAGACCGGTTAACATAGCTACGTCCAAAAGCATAGGGCTTATTGGTCCCATTGGAAAGAGGAAAGCATTGGCTGTGTCGCACCAGAAATAAGCCGATGCTGCCATGAAGGGTTCATCTGCTGGAGGAAGGTGTAAGGAAAGAAGGATGGCATCGGTAATTCCTAACTTGTTCCATTGTTCCTTTTTCTGACCATAGACCCGAATGAGCCAGTCCTTGTATCCCTTGATCGGGCTACGCCAGGATCGGAATGCCGAATTCCAACTGTTTATACTAAGCTCATCAGCAAACAACGGGAGCCTTGCTACCGAGTGATCTATGAAGGCTGTTGGATCTCTCTCCCCTATCGGTCCCAAAGAAAACAGAGCTTCAGAATCTGAGCATCGGAATAGTACCTGAGACATATTGCCGATTGGGAGTTGAGCGGAAAGTAGTTGTGAGCTGGGAATCCTGAATGCTCCGAAAATCCGATGCAGGAGGCTCGTGCGCAGGGGAATGGGTGAAAGTGACAGCGAGTGACCGCCTATCTATAGTTGTGGTAAAACTAGGGTTTTTACCGGGGGTTTTGATGTTACTGTTTCGGCCCATATCGCGTGGTGGGCTGACACGTGTTCTCAGAATAGGCCGGAAGCGAAGACTACATGGGTAAAATTGTGAAAAATTCTAAGATGATTTGGCAACATCCAATTTTAAGTGAAAGTTCGGCTAATGAGAAAACCCATTGCCAAACTTAGGGGCATGTTGACACCCAAATTTGGCTGGAAAATCAGATATTGTGAAGTGGCTAATTATATCAG
>SPJY01017892.1:0-10194 GCA_005191435.1 Raddia distichophylla
GCGCCGGAGCTGGGCGAGCTTGAGAAGGAGCAGGCGACGGCCATGGCGCAACATTTGCTTGTCGCTGCAGATAGGTACGGATTGGAGAGGCTAAAGGCGATATGCGAAGAGAAATTGTGTGGTGCCATTAGTTTGGACACGGTTGCGACGATGTTGGCCCTGGCGGAGCAGCATGGATGCTTAAAGCTTAAGGTTAGGTGCATGGAGTTTGTGGTGGCTACCCCTAAGAATCTTGACGCAATCACTGCAACAGAGAGTTACAAGCGTCTCATGGCGAGCTGCCCATCGCTTTGTACTGACATTCTCAAGGTCATGGCTGGGAGGAACAAGTAATTGATCAATGTAATGGTACTTGAAGAATAATGATTGACTCCTTTGGTTTGTTTCTGTTTGTGCCTAGTGCTTACTACAGAAATAAAGTGCGCCAGGGATGCTACACTGTGGTAAGTTTTTTTTAGAAAATGGAAGCTTTATTGATCTTAGACAATTACATCGAGAGATACAATCACACTAAGACCACTTCCGGCCTCTGCATAGCCAGGATGCACACAGCCTAAAAATAATAAAGAAAAAAAAACGACATAACAACAAATATCACGCCGAAGCAAACTACTCCATAACATAGTCTTCAAAATCATGCCCCATCATAGCAACACTTAGATCACGAGAGGGTCCTCCAAAAGCAACGTCTCCAAGAAGAAAATGACACGCAAGCGTGCCACCGCAGCCATGATCCAACCAGCAAAGGATAGAGCATAGGTTTTCACCTTGTAGAGAAATTCATCGAACTCCAGACAATGCCTTCAACAAGGGGAGACAAACATTGCCATTATTGCTAGATACAACCAACTAAGGCCAGATCTAGGGATTTCTCCCCGGAGTTGACGAACTGGTACCAAAAAGCACCACCCAAACGAAGTTCCCAGTGCTACCTCCCCCAACTTTCCAAGCCAGTTGCCGCCATACCTCCCAAGCTTGGCCAACTGCAAACAGCCACGAACTCCACGACAAGCATACCATCTTCAGTCACACACCCACGACAACAGTGTCGTGAAATAGCCACCAGGCACACGCCCAAAATCCGCAGGATTAAACTGAAGACGGGATGAGTCACACATGTAAGCGATTCTGTAAGTCGATACCAAGGTGACTCAGGTCTGTGGTTCGGTATGGATAACTTCGTATAGCATACATTATACGAAGTTATACGACAACGCTAATTTGGTAGTATATATATACGTGTCGGCTACAGTGACTCACTCTTTGATTCACCGAGCCGCACACCGAAGGATGAAGCCACCGCCCGCAGCCAACCGCTAAACCCTTGGGCCAAGGGCGCTGCACCACCACGCACTTGCCGGCGACGAGGAAGGGCGCCGTCGCACGAGGGTCCGCCAAGCCGCCGCCGAGACAATGGCGAGGAGCCACAGGCCAGGAAGGATTTGCGCTGCCGGCCACCAGATCCGGGCACGAGGACGCCAGATCGGGCCATCCCGCAGCCGGCCCCGGCGCCCCGAGACCTCGACAGAGCCGGCGACCCGCCGCCGCACACCGAGCCTTTACCAACCACTCACCTGCCATGGCGAGGAGGAGAGAAGAGGGAGAGGGAGAGCAGGGCCCGCCGCCACCGCGCGGAGGAGGAAGAGGCGACGGCGGCGGCGAGGAACGAGGCAGCGGCTGCGGGTTTCTGGAGGCGGCGGCGAGGTCGGCTCGAGTCGCCTCGTGTAAGTTGAAGGGCAACAATTTATATTAGGCTTGGCTTAGTACGACTTTGTACGTATTGGCTATGAAAATTTGCTGCTGCGTTCTGTATTTGGATGGTCTTAGTACAAGCTTCTTTTTCCTACCAGTCAAATGGTTCATGTTTGTAGTTGACTTTTACTAGTTGTACAAACGGTTGCTTGCACTATCCACCTGGCACCTGCCGCTATTTCTCGGCATGTAGCCCGTGATTCGACTGACGCAAACCTACACCAAATTGCATTTGGCGCTGCCCTTGTCTGCACAAATGGCACTTCTTGCTTCGTGACCATGAAGACCACCGTCTCCTGCACTGTTGTCTGTTCATTTTCTTTTTGGTCAGGTGCATCCCAGCTCGGTGATATTCAGACCCAAAAAATGCAACCAACGTTTGGGTAAAAAATTGGAATTTTTGGATGCGAAAAAAGAAATAAATCTTTTAGAGCATGTCCTCTTAAAACTTGAGTCCTATATACTCCGTTTAAATTTACAAATTTTCTAAATTTTTTAAGCTTATAAAGATATGTTGATTCTAACGATGAGCCCTAAAACTTAGTCTTATATTTAATACGCATCCATTTGAGACCATAAAAGGATTGTAGTTAACTATGGGTACTCTATCTAGGGAATGTCGACCAATCCTATTTTAAGACTTCTTGTCAGAGTTTTTTTTAGAAAAATCTTAAATTAAAATCTTAGTATCTAGTATATAGGATCACGGTTGAAAACTGCTCTTAGACCTGAAGATGCAATTTCAGATACAACCGGGTCTATATATGAGCCATCCTTCGGCCCTACTCCCCGCCCTCCCAACCGTGTCTCATCCGCAATCACCACCTTCCTCCGGGGAAATTGCTCAAATGACACTCTTTAAAATTCGCATTTGCTCAAATGACACTTGGAGCCACTTTCAATTACTCAGATGGTCCCACATGTCATACTCACATGAGAATTGGCACATAAATTCAGTGTCATTTGGGCAATTTTCCCCTTCTAATACATGCTTACTCTACTCAATAACACCTCTGATGCCACACTGCCAACAGCTACAACAACGGGACGTCGGGCCACACTCAACCCTTGGATCTATGGCTACCTCCACCGCACCGGTTGGTAACTGGAAGGAAGCACATCGCCTGAGGCCTTAATGCCTATAGGATTATGGCTCGATGACCTGCCACATCACTACGTCAAAACCACATGATGGGTTATAACCCTAAATAGTGATGGATAAAGCAACCGTCACCTCGGACAGGTCACTAATGTGTCATCATTAGTGACGGATTTTAACCCATCACTAACTACATAACTAGTGACGGGTTACACTAGAGAACCGGCGGCCGGCGAGTGGGTGAGCGCTCGCCGGCGCCAGCACTAGCGGCACGACATGCGGCCATAAAAGTACAAGCATAGAAAACCACTTGCTGTTAGGTGAGAAAAAGCTAGAAGAAAAAGTACAACGCATGGCTGACATAAAGGAAGAAAGAAAAAAAAGAGGGCATCGCAGTGGGTCCTATCATGTGCGTGGGCCGTGTCGCTCACGGTGCATGTGCATCCGATGATTGGGATTCTTGCTCCCGAGCATTTTCCTAGATTTATAGGGTATATTTATTTCTTCTCTAATACCCTCAATAGCTCTTTATTTGCGTGAAATTAACAAATTTTTTCCGTTAACATTTTGCTCGCTTCTTCTTTGAAAAATACAGTAGGGTTTACCCACGTACATATGTTACTCAAAATAGATATGTACATGGTGTGAGCCGGATCATGAGAAAAAGAGAGAGAAAGAAAACAAGCAGCATGAAATTATTGAAGTTCTAACGTACAGAGTCGTTGAATATTCCGGATCGACCTGCATTGCCTTGTGAAATGCATGGTGAAGGCAACCATTTAACGGAGGACTGTCGCTCCATTGTAGCAATAAAAGAGTACATTGCGAAGTTGCAAGAAAAGAGAAACAAACAGATTAGATAAATAGTGCCCGTTCAATAGCTGCATATTGAAGCACGAGCGGAGAACCAGAACGAAGGGTGATAAACATGATCTTCAGAGGGTCCAAGTTGGCAGACAAACAAAGGCTATGCGTATTCCAGAAGTACGCCACGTTCACCTCACAAAGATAGCCGCTCCTATCAACGAAAATTCATGGGCTCCGAAGGCAAAGCCAGAGGGTTAAACGAAAAAATGTCGTTAATAGGATTGCCAGGCCACAAGGAGATAACATTAGGAGTTGAGTTGTTAGAAGAGCTAGAAGCTAGCCCAATGCAGACATTAGTAAAAAGTCAACATTTCTTTGCATGGGCATCTGAAGAAGCGGAGGGTGTTCCGCCAAGCATTATTGAACAAGCATTAGAGATGAAACCAAATTGTACTTCGCGAAAACAAATGTTAAGGAAGATGTGTGAAGAAAGGAAAAGAGCAACAAAGGTTGAAGTGCAAAAGTTAAATGAAGTGAATGTCACAAAAGAAGCAATGCATACAGAATGGCTAGCCAATGTAGTGCTAGTAAAAACAGTAGAGCCTAGAGAATGTGTGTTGATTTCAAAGACCTCAACAATGCGTGCCCGAAAAATAATTTCTTTTTGCCAAGGATTGACCAGTTGGTGGACTCGACATCGGAGTGTGAATGTTGAGATTCCTAGATACATACTCGGGTTATCATTAGGTATACATGAGAAGGGAAAATTATTATAAAATAACATTTGTAACACATCTCAACACTTATTGTTTCACAACAATGCCCTTCGATTTGAGAAATGCAGAAGCAAATTTTGGTAGGCTGAGAGTGAAGGCACTATCAAAGCAGTTGGGAAGAAATGTTGAGGCTTATGTAAATGACATTGTTGTCAAATCTAAAAAGGAAACCGACCATCAAAAAGACTTGTGAGAAACCTTTGACAATCTGAGAAGTGAAGATGAAATTGAACCCAGCAAAATGTGTCTTTGTAGTCCGTGCAGGCAAGTTGCTCATATTCTTGGTTTTTAAAAGAGGGGGAATTAAACCCAGAAAAGATACGAGCAATGTAGGGGATGAACCCACCAAAAAACATGCAAAGTATGAAGACTGGTAGGGGGCTGGAAGCATTAAATTAATAGGTTCTTTCCAAGGTCAGCGGAGAAGAATGCCCCATTCTTCAAAGCCTTGCGAGGATCGGAACCATTTAATTGGATAGCAAAATGTGAGCAAGCATTCCAAGATATGAAAGAGTACATCACAAAGTTACCTTTGTTGCAATGCCCAAAACAGAGTAATCAATTATTGCTATACTTGGCGACAGCTGAGCACATAGTTAGCGGGGTACTGGTATGGGAGGAAAAAAATAGCGGCGTCTAGT
The DNA here is from genome assembly GCA_005191435.1 of Raddia distichophylla. NCBI lineage: Eukaryota > Viridiplantae > Streptophyta > Magnoliopsida > Poales > Poaceae > Raddia > Raddia distichophylla. The sequence continues at coordinate 5,076 of SPJY01017892.1, forward strand.
CTATTTTGTCTCCGAATTGTTCCAAGGTTTGAAGACAAGGTACAAGCATATGATGTGAAGACAATGTACAAGCATATATAAAAAGCAAGTCAAACAAAATGGATCTGAATCTCAAGCCTACCTTGAGAAGCTCTCCAAATTCAGTCATTTCAGCTAATCAGCCATTCAGATCAGCCCAAAAGAATAGAACCTAAGTGTCTAAACTTAGAGGTGCTAGTAGGCCATGAGGTGTACCAGATCCATATGAGTGAGCGGAGATCAAAATATCCATTTGGGGCTCCGATTGGATGAGCGAAGCCCAATTGTCCATTTAGGACTTCACTACAAGATTAATCTAGTTTGAAGCTCCACCTGGCACAAGGAGATGGCGAGGGGCAAAGCCCGGTGACGTAGCTCCTTGGTCCCCACATCAAAAGAAGGGACATTATTTTAATCTTTCTAGTAATTTTACGCGGTAGCATGTCCAGACTACCCCTTGTTTGGGTGTGTGTGGCTTTACCTAAAAATACAGTCTCTATCTTGCTAAAAATATACTATTTGACTTGATCAATGATAGTCTCGCTGTTATGGAGGGCTAGAGACCAACCGGATCTTCTTCGCTAGTCGTTTTAGAGACCACATCCTTACCAAGAAGGTTTAGAGGAGAGGATGCGAGCGGTAGTTGATGGTGCGGATGGTGAGTCCACGAGCTAGGGTTTGAAGGAGAGTAGGTGAAGGTGAGAGGAGGGGATTGAATAAAGCATCTAGTATGTTTTATGGATTATTTTGATTTATACATGAATTAAGGTCATGATGAATTTGAGAAAGGAGTGAGAGAAAATGATCTAGAGATAATTTTTTATGTACCAATGAAGAAATTTAGATCGCTAAAAAAATTGGGCTATACAAGAAAACCACTAATATAGTACTCCCTCTGTCCCAATATGGAGGGCGTATAAAAATTTTCATCAAGACCAAGAAATGGTGTTTAAGAGAGTAGATCATCTTTAATTATCTCATTACTCGAAGCATCAAGATGTTTACAAATTAATCTTTGATGTTTTGCTTCCGTGCATGCAAGCATGCATCTCCTTCCAATGCGCTTAATTAATACCTGAATAGCTAAAGCTAGCAACAACATACACTTCATAGTGTGAATAGCTCAACTAGCAGTTAATTGCTCATGTTTTTCCCAAGTGAGTAACGAGGAGACGCCTTATAATATGTGACAACTAAAAAAAAATTATGCTACCTATATATTGGGACGGAGGGAGTAGCATATAGGATCATGTTTAAGCAAGACAAGCTACTTCTTATCGCTCCCCATGAGCTCAAGAGCGGGCTCCACAAAAACGACGCATTTGTTTTCTTGGTCTTCAAGCTAGATCGCCATAGGGGACAATGTGATAGAACCAATTCAGATTCCACTTGCTTTCCCACCGGTTCTTTGTAACAGGGGTCGGTGTGCAAAGAACCCAGTCCTTTGCGAGGTTGGAAACTCAAGCACCCATAGCAGCTTTGGGCCTAGTCGTTCTTTTTCTTCTTTGGCTGCCAGCGAGCGCTATGAATGGAGGCAAAAAAACGCGTGGAGTATGTTAAACCCCGTGCAAGCAGGGCGACCACTTAAAACTGCTAAGACGCACTATGGCATTCGGATTGCAGTATTAGAGCTCAGCATCATACAATAGAACAACCTCCGGTAAGAAAGTTGAGGTGGAAATGCAGAGATCAATATAAAAAAAGGAACTAAACACTAAAGCCTCACTGGGCCGAGAACTAGGCTCCGTGTTGCCCTTGGGAGAATGCACAAGCTTGGGGGTTTAAGCCACAATTAGCGTAGAAAGATTTCAAGAAATAATTGGTGGCAAGGATGCGACCCAACTCGGTGAAATATGTACTACCGGTGGCCAAAGCACTAGCGGAGGTGGATTTTCCCCTACGAGCCATCTAAGCGACAAGTAAGGAAAAATAGAAGCAGCAAGCAAAGCAACAACGGAAAAAGCGAGCAAATGAACTTGTTAGTGTGTCAATAACTTAAGAGGCACGGGTGTTGCTTTTATAGCAACCAACCAAGGAAAGAAACGTGAAGACATAATAAGCGCGCATTTATCGTAACTCGAGCCAAGCGACTTCACGAGATAGATGAAACGATGAAACGACGATGGAAGCTCAACTATCAGACCATGCCAAAAGAAATAGACTGAGAGCATGTGGTCAGGCCGAAGCATGCATGGTCAAGGGAGCGTGGTGCAGCTGACCCTTAACCATAAGGGGTTCATGTCGTGGCAGTGTACCAGGTACACCATTCGTCATGCGTTATGCAGTTGAGTTTTTGACCTCCGAATAGTTGAGTTAGAGGTGTCAACGACAACGCCTCTTGCAATTGGCGATCAACGGGTGTCGCGTTCTGTCCTAGAAGGGTGTTGCATCCTTCTGACGGGAGCAGCCTTCGCGCGGGTTGTCCAGAAACTAGAGTGTAGCTTATGAACCCCGACATCATGATAACTCTCTTTCTTTGTGCGTAAGTGTCTAAAGTTGGAGGTGGTAGTAAGCCCTAAGGTGTACGAGCTCCTTATGAGTGAGCGGAGGTCAAATATCCATTCGGCACTTAGATTGGACGAGTGTAGCTCAAATGGTCATTTGGGGCTTCGCTAGAAGATGGATCTAGTTTGAAGCTCCACTTGGCACAAGGAGATGGCGAGGGCAAAGTTTGGTGACGTTGCTCTTTGGTCTTCACAACAAAACCAGGGACATCTTTGTAATCTTTCTTGTAATTTTGTTCAGTCGCATGCCCAAACTCTATAAGGACAAGGCTATCCCCTCATTTGGAGGTGTATGGCATTACGTAATAATATAGTCTATAGCTTACTAAAAAAATACTATTTGATTCGATCAACGATGGTCTCGCTGTTATGGTGGGCTAGAGACTAATTGGATCTTGCTCGCTAGTCATTTTAGAGACTATATACTCTCCAAGAAGGATCACTGGAGAGGATGCGAGTGGCAGCCAGCGGTGCGGCGAGTGAGTTTGTGAGCTAGGGTTTGAAGGATAGGAGGTGAAGGTGAGAGATGGGGATTGACTAAAGCATCAAGTATGTCTTAGGGTATTTTAATTTCATACATGAATTAAGGTCATGATGAATTTGAGAAAAGAATGAGAGAAAGTAATTAATAGATACTTTTTTATGTGACGATGAAGAATTTTACTCCCTCTGTATCAAAATGTTTGTCACTTTTGACTTTTGAACAAATGTTTGACCATTCGTCTTATTCAAAAAATTAGCACAAATATGTAAAAAAATAAGTCCTACTTAAAATATATTTAGTGATAAAACAAGTCACAACAAAATAAATAACATTTACATAATTTTTTTGAATAAGACGAATGGTCAAACATTTATTCAAAAGTTAAAAGTGACAAACATTTTGATACGGAGGGAGTATATGGCTAAAAAATAGGGATATACAAGAAAACCCCTCGTTAATATAGTAGCATATAGGAGTATGTTTAGGTCATTCACAATATACATGATTTATGTTTTTCAACGGAGGGAGCATGACACCGTGATATTAGCAAATAATATGAGTACCTCAAGAATTAAGGCCCTATTTGAACAAAAAGTTTTTCAAAATCATGGTTGTTTGCAAATTATTTTATCAAAATACCATGGTTTTATCCAACCCCATTAAAACAATATATTTCTTGAAACTATCAACTTTTTTGTTACAAAGTTTTTTTTACTAAAGTATTGACCATGACTAAAGAAGAAAAGTCAAAACTTTATCTTAGATCGAAGTTTTCAATACTCCAAAAATACCATAGTTTTCAATTAGCACAATTACAGAGTTTTATGCATGGCAACCAAGCACCTCATGAAATAAAATGCAAGGTGTTGTCTCGAAACTATGTAAATACTTTGATTCCAAACAGGCGCTTAGCCATATACTCCCTCTGTCCCACATAGTGTGCATTTGTAGCATTCAAAATTTGTCCTACAAAGAATGCTTTTGTAACTTTTGGACCATCTAGATGGGTCCATTTGATTGATTAATTGTTTTTCCCTTTCCAAGGTGCATGCACATTTAATTGTTTTTTTCCTTTCCAGAATGCATGCACAATTAATTGTCTGGTTTTTTCCTTTCCAAGGTGCATGTGCATGGTTGTTAATAGCTTTAGCGGCAGCTACGTCATTTCTCATTGCTACGATAATATGTCTAAAAAATTCTAGAAATGCACTCTTTATAGGACAGAGGGAGTACAACATAAAAGGGTTCTAAAGTTTACCGGGAAATCTCCAAGAAATCAAGATCAACAAATGGGCCGCGCAGGTACATAAATACTCCTACATGCATCCTCGTATATATAAGGCCTTAATTGGGTTCTTGGGGAATAAGCAGACATTCCTCGGGATGCAAAGTTGGTGGATCCAGCTAGTCAACAAAATGGTCCATGTAACCTCTCAAATTACAGTACTAAACTTAAATTTAGCTCATGGGAAACAAACAAACCGAGAAACTTTCCACATTGGGAATTGCGGATGAGATGCAAATTTTGGCGCATGCACAGCATCGATCGTAAACACTCCCTCCACAGTTACTCATACTTCGACAGACTGCCCAACACAAGGATCGCGCATGCTCTATAAGTACTACCCTTTATAAGGTTTGTGCCACACTTGCATCTCTCAAAGCCCCCAGAAACAACACTACTGCCCACCCTTCTTCCCTTCCCTTCTCCCGAACGCCATGCAGAACGCCTGCATAAACCTCACGGAGGCTGCGCGCTCCGAGCAGCTGTTCAAGATCAACGGGCACACCGCCATGCGGCGAAAGCCGTCTTGCGCCGCCTCCAGGATGTGGACCGTCGGTGGGTTCGACTGGAAAATCCAGTACTACTACTACAGCAATTGTTGTTTCCGGCTCATCTTGGTTAGCGCCGCGAGCGAAGTGGACGCGTCCTTCAGCTGCCGCCTCGTGGATCCCAACGCAAAGCTGGCCCCATCCCAGGAGAAGAGCGCCACGGCCACGTTCGGTCAGAACAGCTTCGTCGATGTCGGTCTCACGTCGGGAGACGAGCTGAGCAGGGCAGGCTACCTGAAAGACGACTACTTCCTCGTGCGATGCGCGGTCACCGTTTTCC
>SPJY01017915.1:0-17916 GCA_005191435.1 Raddia distichophylla
AGACTCATGTTCTGGGTGTACTTTGGGAACAAGTTTCCTTCACTCAAAAGAGGTATCCGAAGAATCCCACACAAGTGCATTTATCTTTGAGTATGTGGATGCTTGCATTGAAGAAATAGGTCATGAACATGTGGTGCAAGTTGTTACGGATAATGCATCTAATAACATGGGTGCAAAAGATTTATTACTTGAAAAGAGACCTAATGTTTTTTGGAGCTCATGTGCAACCCATACAATTAACTTGATGCTTCAAGCTATTGGAAACATGCCAAAGTACAAAAAAGTAATTGATAATGCTAGGTCTTTAACCGTCTTCATATATGCACACCATAAGACCTTAGCCTTGATGAGGAAGTTCACAAAGAGAAGAGACATAGTTAGACCCGGGGTAACTAGATTTGCATCGGCCTTTCTTACCTTGCAAAGTTTGATTGAGAAGAAGAGCGAACTAAAGAGTATGGTGGTTAGTTCGGAATGGGAAGAGTGTTCTTCCACCAAAACACGCAAGGGAAAGGTGGCAACGGGCACAATATTGAGTGCGGGCTTTTGGAAAGGAGTTAATCAACTTTTGAAGGTATAACCAAACCTACCTATTGCTGTCCGCTATTTGTTTTTGTTATATTTGCTGCTTACTAATGTTGTTTATTGCTATTACATGAAGGTTTTTGAGCCATTGGTGGAAGTTCTTCGTATGGTCGATGGAGATGGTCCATCCATGGCCTTTCTTTATGGAGAACTTTTGGAGGCAAAGAATAAGATGAAGCAAGCCATGAACAACTTGGAGGCCAACTACACATTGGTTATGACTGAAATTGGAAAAAAAATGGAAGGGAGACTTGATTGTCCATTGCACATGGCTTGCTATATGTTGAATCCATATTATAGCTACCGTGATAGAACCATTTTTCAAAGGGATGATATAAACAATGGCTTTCAAGAATGTGTGGAACAATTCTATCATGGCGACATAGATGCAATGGATGCCGCTAGCAATGTGGAATTTGATCTTTTTAAAGATCAAGTTGGTGCCTTTGGAAGAACTATTGCTCAACTTGGATGCAAAAAAATAAATTTTAGTCCCGGTAAATAAACCATTACTAAGTTTTTGTTGGCTTGTTGAATGCATACTATTATATCTTACTAGCTCATATATTTATTCCTGTGTTGTAGCTAATTGGTGGACTAAGTATGGAGGTAGTACTCCAAATTTGCAAAGGATGGCTATAAGGATCCTCTCATTGACATCTAGTTCTTCGGGTTGTGAGAGGAATTGGAGCACTTTTGATATGGTAATTCACTAATTCTCAACACTAAATAATGGTGTCATTATTTTACTATTTTATAATTGTTATTTCATCCATATTGTTATCTAAATGATATTGTAGGTGCACACTAAGAGAAGGAATAGGCTAGATGCTCAACGTGTGAGCAATCTAGTCTATGTCCAATTCAATGCAAGATTGATGAACAAGAAAGAGAGATGTAACAAGAAAAATGTTGATGTTCTTATAGCAAATGATGCCACTAATGCTCAAGATTGGATAATAGAATGTGAAGAGGATGTTGAGCCAATTGATGAGGAAAGTGAAGCCATGCAACCTCGTAGGAGCAAAAGAGTGAGAGAGCTATATGAAGATGACTTCAAGTCCGATTCCGAGGTTGAAGATACAAATGATGATGATGTCGAGTTCGAACCTGATCCGGAAGAGGTGATACCAACGAAGGATTATGGACAAGAGGATGAAGAGTGAGACTTGGCTCATTTTATCATCATATGATTATGCTTGCTTGTTGCTAGTTGCTACTATGTTGTGTGAGAACTACGTTTATTTATGTGTGCTTGTGTGGACATGATTTGTGACTTGTGAGAAACTGAGAACTTTGTTTACTCATGTGTGCTTGTGAGAACTATGCTTATCTATTTGTGCTTGTGGGATATTAATTATTATTCATGCCTTTCGATATGACTTTTGTCCATCATGCACTTGCGCTTTTCGTAAATTCATATTTCATATATATGAAATATTAAGTCTCATACATATATATTTACCGAATAATTAACCGAGTAATTGCTACCGAGTAATTCCGAGTACTCCCGAGTAAACCGAGTACTCGCTACTCCCTACCTCGCCGACCGCTTAGCGCATAGCGAGTTCTGGAACCATGATGAAGTCACAGAAACAGCAACCACGACGTTCTCAACACACAAGAAACAACTAGGGCTCCTTTCTTCCTTTTTTTTTCTGCGATTATTTTTTTTCAATGCCCTAAACTGAAACACAACTCAAAAGGACTCCAGAGAGATATTCACCACACACACTTTTCTTTTTTTTTTGACCAGGGGTAATAAGGTAATTAAAAGCACCATCTCTCTTTTTTTGACCACACACTCTCTCTCTCTCTCTAGTCCTTTATTTGAGCACCAATACTTGCTGGCTTTGCTGATTGCAACAGAGGACGTGGAGAGAAAAGAGAGATGGTGATGCGGACCAAGTTTACCCCCTTTTCTGTTCGGTGCGGCTCTTTTGATTGCACCTGCCTTTTCTTTTTCTTGCAACCGAGCCGGAGGGATGGGGGTGGCGTATGTGGCTCGGTTTGGAAAACCAGCAAAGGATATGACCTGGTTATTGGTGTGTGTTCAAACCGAAAGGGAAGGTGGAGTTTGTTACCTACTCTGATACCACTTGATGCGCACTAGGTCGAACAAGATGAATTAAACAAAGATAAAGGGTGTTCTCACCAGGCAACCGTTGCTCTGATACCACTTGATGCGCACTAGGTCGACCCGATCTTCTGATGAGAACGATACGTCGATTTGGTGTAGTGACGACGCTACTAATCCACGGGATCAGCAACCGAACAATCGCAATGTCACCACACGAGGTGATCAACCGAGCAAGGCACGATTGATCCTTGAACCTGCTAGCAATCGGGAACAAGCAAGAACAATATGATAACTGATAAATCAACACAAAAAAGGGTGAGGTTCTGTTTCTCGTCACGGGTGGTCTAGTCGACACACGTGAACACGAGGAGGGACACACACGGGGTCAACCAAAACACAACAAAACCTAAACCACAACATATGACCGCGGCGGCCATATATAGAGTGGCGACCAGCAAAGGGGCGCCGTCCACCACCCTAGGGTCGGCCACCACCAAAACCCTAAGATACATGGGCCATAGGCCCAAAGATAAGGTGACGCAGCACCCTGAAATTGTGGCACGTGAGCTTCTTCGGTCTTTCCCCAACGCTGCTGGACTAATTTTGATGTTGGGCCAGATCCATTGGAAAGCTGATCTCCAAAGCTTTCCAACGAGTGGTCACACACCGAAATTAGAGTTCGGGAGCCCGAGTTACGCCCGTTTGGAGTCGACGGCCTGCTGGATGGCCGAACCGGATTTTCTACTCTCTTGGGCTTCCATATGGGCGTTCCTTGGTGCGTGGACCTTCCGCGGGGTGCACGCTTGATGTGCTGATCCTTTGTCTTGGGCTTGAAAGGCGGAGCTCCTGGATTTAGGCCCCTAGGTGATGACGGAGTCGTAGCGTGAAGTGTGGGCGAAGTAGACCGTGCGGTCGGAGAGGAAGTAGACGAAGTAGAGGCAGCGATCATATCCTTCATGTTGATGTCCTCATCACAAATTTCTCGATTGCTCGCAGGGATTAAGATCGATCGTGTTGGTCACGGTTGATAACTCTCGAGTTGGTGGTATTGCGATTGCCGGTTTCTTGCCCTCGCTGGTTGATAGCCGAATATCACAACATGTTCATCTTGCAAATCGACGTATCGTTCTCTCCAGAAGATCGGGCCGACCTTGTGCGCACCATACATAAGACTCATGTATTGGGTGTTTCAAACCGTTACGACACTACACAAAAGTGCTGCAAACCGAGTCCCGGGGTGCATTTAATGCACCAGTTCTGGCCACCGAAATCACAGTGAAGTTTTTCGTGACAAACATGCCCAATCCACCTCTTGTACGTAAGACTCATGTTCTGGGTGTTTCAAGCCATTCCGTCACTGCACAGAAATCGGTGCAAACCGACGCCAGTAGTTAGATTTGATCCGGGTTGTTTCCCTTTCGACAATGAAGCTTATCCCCATCGTCTCACTGGCCGACCTTGACCCCTGTTATTTTTGTGTCATATCTAGTATTGCCTCGATTTGGATGGAATGATATTTTTGGGATTGGCCAAATTTGACTCCTTGATAGTCAGATTAGTACCATAGAATTGCATGGGCCAAAAAAAACTCAATGGGAGCATATATGCATTGCTAGTCTTCTTTTTCTCTTAACAATTTGCCCCAAATAAACATATGTTAATCACATCTAGCTCTTTTTGGAGTGATACACCCAATGCCTATCTTTTCGAAGCTCTCACTATTAGCCCAAGTCTCCTTGACATTGCAATGATTTGCGGACTGAGGCTGGATGGTCCACAACTAATTTCGCACCACTATACCCCCCTCCCCAATTCAAGCTGATCGCCAACAAAAGTATAGGATGGCATTCATATATTTATTCAAACATCAAAATCAGCCCTGCTGGGGATCACAAACAAGGTGCATTTCTCAATATGTGGCTTGACCTTTTTTCTTTTGCGGCTCTTGTCTCATCCCAACCCAAGTCTAGCAAGCTTTAGCTGAACACCTACCAGTAGGTGATCACTTTGCCCTTGACAAATTGTTGTTAAGTGAGACTTACCACATGATAAATCGCATGAAAAGAAGATTGGTCTCTTGTTGTGGTATTGTTGGCAATTTATGAGGCCCTTTCCAATTTGTCGGCTATGGTATATTATCCAAATTAGCCGATACATCCCACGCTAATTGTTCTTGTTGACCAATTTCCAAATCGTGACAGCCTTGGCTTGATAGGAGCCGACATTAGAGATAGCCAATCTTTTGGTGAAGTATTGGCCACACTAGATGCTTGTAAATTAGTAGACTCCAATGTTGCAATTTTTGTTGGTCATTTATTTGATCTGAATATGGAGTATTTTAGACAAAGTCTTTTCCATTATACCAATTCTTTTCTTAGGCTAGAATGTCTCCACTCTATCACCACTAAGGTTATCGTTATGCACTTGATTTCTCCAAGTGTTCTCTTAGTCGGCTTGAGATCTCGTTCTTGCACCATTAGCCCTTCCTTTGAACTCTTTATCCCCTCCATCTATGCCAAAAAGATGGGTTTAGGCCAAGTTCCTCCTCAGCTATCCATGCTGCCGCTCTAAGGTTTTTTTCTTTTCAGCTTAACACTTTAACAGCTTAACGACCTAACTACGTTTTGAAAACACATATGCTTTAGGTTTTTTGAATTAGTTTTTTTTCCTGTTTCAAAGATGGGTCTTAACGATTTAAAAAGTAAGTCAAACGAAATGAATCTGAATCTTGAGACAACCTTGAGAAGCTCTCAAAATTCAGTCATTTCATCCGTTCAGCTGTTTAGCCGTTTAGATCAGCTCAAAAGAACATGACCTAAAGCCGAGGGGACCTCTCAAGAGCCAAGTCAATACAACCAATTCACTATTGAATGATGGCATCCTAGACTTTAATCTCTAGAGCTGTTCTTTAGGAGACTTTGATACTTAGTGGAAAACAATTTGTTTTTACATCTATCCACTAGTTGTATCAAAGAGAAGTCTAGTTGATCACTTCCTACCTCACTTGGTAGAGCCAATGTCTCAATCCGGATCTTCATCAGACACTTATGACTCTATCCACACTCCTCATTCAGTCAATGTTTCTCAGGTAACACCTTAACTGTCTCATATCATGATCGAAACGTATGTATTTAAAACATTTACTAAAATGGAATGATGCCCCCAACTTTCATCGTCAGCTATCCAAGAGGATCACTTCCTCACACGTCCTCCCAAGCTCCAACTAAATTCTTGATCCTGACATTTCTTTTATTTTGGATTAACATATGTCAAAGATGTACTAACCTTAAAACTAAAAAGGATGCAAAAACCACATTCAACAACATGATCTGCTTCAACCACCCATGCCCCATCTCCAAGTCTATCTGGAAAGTTTGACGATTTCTCCTATGTCAAGGGGTTGCCATTGCAGCATCTCTCTTCCAAACTACTTCTACATCTCCAACATAACCTACCAATCAATAGGTAGATGAACACCTCCATCTCTATTTTTTCATAACCATCTTCTAACAATTGTTGCTCCCCTTTAGGTCATAGCCAAATTAACATCCAATGATTTCATCAAAGAGTTGTTAGACTCTGATGAAGAAGCTAAATCAGCCCTACCCAAGTCTCCACCAAGCAATGCTGGCAAATTGCTAATAAGCTGGCCGTCAGGGATCCAGTCATCAGAACTAATCTGCTCCAACTTTTGAAAAGCAACCAAGTTAAACTTCAGGCTATAGCTGAGAATGACAAAAGGACCAAAGCCAATTTTGACAACTTAAAGCAGTCGACCAAAATGATGATGGCTAAGAAGAAAGTTTTGGAAGAACAGTTGGCCAAACTCCAAGCCTCCATTGAGAAAAATGAAATTGCTCTTTAGGTTGGCAAAGAGAAACTCGAAGCCAACCACACTAAGGCCACCAACCTAAAGTTGTCAGTGAAGAAAGAACCTGGCTCTGAAGAAGATGACCAAATCACTATATCCAAGTACAACTTTGCATTGACCGAGGCAACATCAAACTTGAGGATCTTATTAACAAATAGATCATCAACATTAATGCAACCAATGTTGTAAACTTCTAACTTTAACTCTGTAATACTTTGCCCTTTATCACAATATTTGATCTTTGCCTTATTTCCCCCATTTTTCTTCACCATCAGAAACACCACTTCCCATTCGACTTGTATGTGTTAAGCATGCCGCCAGCATTCATCCCGAGACAAGATCAAACTCTCCATGATATTCATAGTCGCATCAGTTATAGCTTCCTTATTCATAGGCAAAGTGAATTCGGAATTATCTTCCCATCAAAAGATAACTTGTATCCACGTGCTTCAGATTATTAGCCTAGAGTTCGCCACCAACATGCTATCACGTCAATCTAACAACCCTCTTATCCATTCCCAAAGTTGATAAGCTTGACTTATTGCCTATCACTTAGACGGCTTCAGCAACCTACCTAAGCTCCGACCCAAATGCTAAGATAGTATTTTTTCAGGTATTTCCCATTAATAGATTTAGTAATTACTTCTCCTTCCAGCATCTCCAAAATATAAGAATTTTCTGGCACTTGCCGATTAATGTCATACAACCCTTCCCATGTAGGAGACCATTTTTCCAAATTTATTATCTTTGTAACCAATTGGCACTATAGTCTTCCATACCAAATTGGTTTCATTAAAATGCTTGGCGCCCACCTTTTTGTTATGATGCCTACCAACTCTCTGTTTATTTTTCTCTGATGATATATATTATCTATCATAAGATTTTTGTATTCATCGGTAGTCATTTCATCTTAGTCAGTTCATCTTGTTTGTTGATACGAAACGAGCCGATGCTTACTTCTAATGGCGATACCATTTCTTGCACACAAACCAATTGATGAGGAGATACTTTAGTTGTTCCGTGGAACGAAATTCGATATGCCCATAATGACTCGATCAGAGCAGTGTGCCATGTCCTTGGCTTTTCATCTATCTTTCTTTTAGTTAACTTAATCAATTCTTTGTTGGACGATTAAACCTAACTGTTTGCTTGGAGATAATAAGGTGATGAATTCAACACTTCAATACCCAATTTTAATGCAAAGTCTTGAAAGGCCTCATACATGAGCACAATACCTTTATTGGTTGTTATGGTTTGAGGAATACCAAACCAGTTGATTGCTTCAATGGTTGTAACTTTTTCCTCAGTGGAATTGCTTAAACTCACTTTGTAAAATAATCAGTAGCAGCCAAGATGTATTTATGTCCCTTAGATGATGCATGCTAAATTTGACTAGTTATATAAATATACCACCCTCTATAGATCCACAACTTTTTTTATTGCATTCATAGCTGATGCTGGAGCAATCTGGACAAGTCCAAACTTTTGACAATCTTGATAACCTTTACAATATATGAAGCAATCTTCTAACATTGTTGCCTAAAAATATTCAATTCTTCTAATAAGCCATTTCATGTTATGAGCCAATTGATGTGTCCCACCAATTCTTTTGTGGACTTCTCCCATGACAATTTTAGCTTCATCGGGACTTAGCTATTTCAAGAGAATCCCAACCATGGCCCGATGATGTAATACACCTTCCAGTAGGACATATTTTGAAGCCTTCCTTTCTTAAATTATTGTCCTTAGTACTGCATAGGTCATTCAAATAGCAGATTATCTTTTTCCACCAATCAACCTCTTCTGACGCAGTAATACACCTAGTCCCCATCGTCTTGTAGCCAGACGCACTCTGTTGGCAAGCCTTAGCTTCCCAATAATGCTCCCTGCATATGATGAATCTTATAGAATATTAATGTATTGATTATATCCAAGTATTCATTCAAATATCAATTGAGTACTTGATCTCGACATAATTGCCTGAATTGTTCAACCACCGGCAACAAATCTCGAAATACTTCAACAACATCAGCCGCTATGACCATAAAAATTGCAATCCATTGAGTTGGGCACAATAGTCAACCGGGTTGTTGGAATATATCATCTCTTCTTAAATAGAAAAAACAAATCTTTTGTCAAGAAACAAATCCAATGAAAAATGTCCGAGGGACTATGTTGACTACATTCACATCTTTAGGATAATGATTAGCAACAAATTCGAATAGAACTTGCCCTTTAACTGTTTTAGCCGATTCGCAAGTGTGGTCATACTTAGTTAAGAGAATGGCCCATATTTGCGATCGTCCTTTCAACAATGGAGAAGTCAACATGTATTTTATGACATCGGATTTGCATACTACTTTACACTCAGCAACAAATATGTAATGCTTAAATCCGTGCAAGCAAAATACAAGCACAAACAAAGTTTCTGGATAGAAGCTTACCTAGTTTCAACATCAATAAGTCGACGACTTAAATAGAATACAACTCTTTCTTATCCATTAACTTCTTGTGCCAACACAACTCCAATCAAGCCCTCTTCAGCCTATATATAAATTTTGAAATGGTATACCAAGCTGTGGAACAATGAGTACTAGAGGATTGGCTAAATACTATTTTAACATCATCAAAATCCTTCCATTGAGTTGGCTCATAGAATAATTATTGATTGGCATTCAACTTCAATAGTAGCGCAGAAGCCACAATTCTTCTCGACAAGTTTGATATGAACCTCCTCATACCAATCAACTTTTTGTGAAACCATGGGAGAGTTGGTGAGCATGTGGAGGTCCTCTCATGCTGGTGATGAGTATATTTGACATTGAGGCTTGTGTTTTTGGTTGAGAGATCTGTTTTGGTCCTTGTCATTTTGGAGTAATTCGGTTTGTTCTTAGGGCTTTGAGTGTGCAGAGTGTCGATCTACTAGTGCCATGCGTGTTAGCTAACGGGAAGCCTTTTTGGGGTTGTCCTTTGCATTGCATGTATTGCATATTTACTTATGGTGCAAATGGTTAGTGCGGTGCTACGTAACAGTTTGTTGGTCCGTGTTGTTGCAAGACTTGGAGGCTAGGTTGTGGTGAGGCATGGCGAAGACGGGTGAGGCCAGGTACGAATACCGCGGTGGGGCATGCTGATGACGGGTGAGACCGAGGAGGTGAGATACAGTGGTGAGGAACTAAAGACAGGTGAGGTGAGGTGAGGTGGTGAGGACTGGCTTTATACCATGGTGTGGTGGTCCGAAGATGGTTGAGGCCGAGGAGTAGCTGTGACGGTACAGACAAGGTACCTGAATGAAACTATTGCACAGGTTTGATTAAGATAGCTTCCACGACTGTAGGAGGTGAGTATGTGCATGTTTCAATGGAGTTGTATTGGTTGGTTTACTATGGTCCTCGTACCCGGAGATCGTGCGTTTTCTATTGGTGTGTAGGTGACCAGGTTGGAACGGAGTCGGCTATGGGGACCGGTGAGGTGGACTGTGAAAGGAAACACAGGGATGCTACTCCAACATAGAATCAAATTTTGTGGAGACCAATTCCCTTTAAAAGAATTGCCCAAAATTAATCCCCCAAAATGATAATTACCCCATTCCAAAATTGGTACAAATCTATACTTTATTATCATTGAAAAATTATAATACCAACTTGTGGTAAATAATAAATTACTTCTAGCTCTAAGTTTGTGGTATATAGGAAAACTAGATTTGTTAGCCGTAGTGATCCATATCCTTCAAGGGAAAAGATAAATTTCAAATCTACAGAGGGGAAAGGGTTCTGTTAATTTAAAATGAATAGTTCCTGATTAACGGGTAAGTACTACAATCATACTTGTAGGTTTCTATGGGAACATGGATATATCTATGTGCAACAAGTATCAGAGAAAGATTATGGCTATATTATATGTGATATCAATGCAAAATTTCAAATAAAGACTTGTTATTTGTTTAAACCATGTTATAAAACATTTATATGGATTTTAAACAAGTTCTATCTTATTGTCACCAGATCTTATCCTAATCACCATTTTTCAAAGCATAAATCGTTGTTGAATGAATATGCATCACCCAATTGACACAACTTCATAATCACCAAAGTAAGGTCCATCAATGCACTTAAAATGGCCAATAACACAGATGTGTGGTAATTTTATGTCATTCCCATTCTGAATAACTCATGGTTTTGCGATTTCCCCGCATACCTAGCGCAGAATTGAGAAAATAACCTCAACGATGCTGAGTTCCGTACAATCACCACGATAACCATGCTGGTGACTCACTTTCTTAAGCATTGCATAAGACCGCTCAAGCATTAACTACAAGGATTGAAAATAGAGTCGACTGCCAGTTGAAGTCTCAACAGCCAACATGCAGCCATCGATACATGTCCATTAGTATTCACGACCACTAAAGAACCATTGAGAAGGAGTATTCAGCGGGGTCACTCTCGAAGGCTTATATGGTAGCCGTCGAGACAGCTTGGAGGAGGCCCCACGGCAGCGTCCTAGGCATGACGGAGTCTACTTGTGTCGACGGTACCCGTTAGGCCATCGACAAAGGCTGCACTGGCCTGTATCTACGGCCGCACCGTGGCCGTCAAGACAACGTAGTATGAAAACATTTTAACTCCTGCCGTTTTTTAAATTGCGATGTGGTTTAAATATTATTTCAAATTTCCTTGAGTTTTTTATGATATTAAATTAAATACTACGAATGCGGTGTTGATGATATGTTTTTTGCTATGCTTTTTGTTATGTTACAATTGAATAATATACGACGTAGCTTTTAAATGTACTAAAGTAATGTTTGAATTTCAATAATTAATTTTCAAAATTTGAAAATTTAATATTTTTTATCAGATGAGGTTATCGATTAGTGAATACAGAACAATATATAAATTTAAACTTTTTAGGGCATATAATTTAAATTCAAACGTGGTGATTGACCATGCAGAACACATGAAATATTAAACTTTTACCTCAAATTCTTCGGAAACCTTCAATTTACAAAGGAGTCACCACACCGGAAGCTCAAAAAAATTTGATTTTTTTTCCATTCTTGTAATTTCATGTAGGAAACAACATGGAATGGCTTGAACATTTCAAATGAATTTTTTGAAGTTTTAAAATTTTGAAATAGAGTTGTTTGACCATTTAGGCCCTTTAACGGGTGTTGCCCTCGAGACAGGTAATTTTCTCGACGGACACAGGAGAAGCTATTGAGACAAAGCATCTACCTCGACGGTAGTCAATAGTTTCCCTCGAGAGAGACAGTCTCGATGGCTTCTCCTCTGGTCGTCGAGACAACTTTCCACGTCGACAGTCTCGATTGTCGCTAGGAAAACCATCGACACTGGACATAGGATGCGCCTATTACCGGGGTCTTCTCGATGACCAACACAAAACCGTCGACACTGAGCCCAGAGAAGGGTTGTATCGACAGCCGGGATTGGGCCGTCCAGACTGTCACATTGTTGGATTCGCCCGCTACCGGGCCTATCTCGACGACTTTCCCGTGGTCATGGAGATTGCCACGGTTTAGATCTGGGGCAAGGGCTCGGGATACTTTGCATTTTTGCCTAAGTCCCTGAAATGTTTGCCCTCGCCGCCGCACCACGTCGCTCCGCCACGCCTCCTCGCCGCGTCGTCGCCCCGTCCCCGCCCCGTCGCCGTCGCATCCCTGTCGCCCCGTCGCCGCCACCCGACCCCTCGCTGCCATCTAGTTGCTGTAGACCAGTTGCTACCGACCCGTCGCCTCCCCGTCGCACCGGCCCGCTTGATGCGCACTTAGGTCGGCCCGATCTTCTGATGAGAACGATACGTCGATTTGGTGTAGTGACGACGCTACTAATCCACGGGATCAGCAACCAAACAATCACAATGTCACCACACGAATCGATCAACCAAGCGAGGCACGATTGATCCTTGAACCGGCTAGCAATCGAGAACAAGTAAGAACAAGATGATAACTGATAAATCAACTCATGAAAGGGTAAGGTTCTGTTTCTTGTCACGGGTGGTCCAATCGACACACGCGAACACGAGGAGGGATGCACACAGGGTGAACCAAAAAAACAAAACCTAAGGATAGAAGAGAACCAGCGGCCACATATATAGTAGCGGCCAGGGTACTGGGGCACCCAAGGGGAGAGCCACCACCAAACCCTAGTGATACATGACCATAGGCCCACAAATACGGTGACGCACCACGCTGAGTTTCTGGCCTGAAACATTGTTCTGCATTTTCGCAATGCTCTTGGAAGAATTTAGATATGGGGCTGGATCCAATGGAAATCTTATCTCCTAAGCTTTCCAACGAGTGGTCGCACGCTGAAATCGGAGGTCAGGAGCACGAGTTACGCCCGTTTGAAGTTGACGTGCTGCTGGATGGCCGAACCGGAGTTTTTGGCGTCTTGGGTTTCCATATGGGCTGTCCTTTATTCGTCGTGGCCTCGCGAGTTTTGGACTTGCTGCACTGCTTCTTCGGAGAAGGCTTGAAAGGCTGGGCTCTAGGATTAAGGCCTCCCGGCGATGAAGATCTTGCTGCATCGATTGTAGGCGGCAAAGATGGAGCGGCATCAGTAGTCGTTGGAGTGGTCGGAGAGGAAGTAGGGGCAACGGTCACACTGATCGTATCCATGCTGGTGATGTCCTCATCATTTGCCCCTTCTTGAATTGGAGTCGTCCTCGACTCCTTTTTATGCTCCTGCAAAAGGTTAGTGACAACATAGGGCAAAGAAACATGTGTTTCCAACACAATATCAACGGAAGTCACAATTTTATCTAAACGAACTACCTCCTTTATCTTTGTTTCAGTGTTTTGTGCACTACTAGCAATTTTATCACCCTCCTGTTCATGATTTTTAGTTCCCTTCTGTTTATCTTTAATTAGTTCAGTAGGATTCATGGGTTACAAAACCACTTTCTTTCCATTAAATATGAAGGAATATTGATTTTTTCTACCATAGTGAATAGTTTCTACATTATATAACCAAGGTCTACCTAATAAAAGTGAGCATGCTTCTATAGGTAAGACATGACAATCAACAATATCATGGTAAGAACCCATAAAGAAAGGTACTAGCATAGTTTTTATTACCTAAACCTTACCACAAGAATTGAACCATTCAATCGAGTAAGATTGCTGAATTGGAGTCGTGGTCAAGCCAAGCTTCTCGACCATGATTTGGCTTGCGAAGTTGCTGCAATTGCCTCCATCAATGATGACATGCACTGCACATTTTTGCACAGCAAACTTAGTTTGAAATAAATTGTTGCGTTGAGTTTGACTAGCATGCTCCGGTGGTGCACTAAGTACATGTTGAGACATAAGGCTCATGTATTTGTCCGTCATTGCAGCCCTCGGGTGCACACTATCTTGTTTATTCTTGCTTGTAGGGTTTGTCACAGGAATAGCAAGCACATACTTATATTTACTAATTGAAGTACACTTACTATCCTTCTTTTAAGACGATGCAGGCCCAATTCTTTCTTCAATGGCGTTTTCTCATTATTCGTCGTAGAAAGATTCCAATTCTCAACAAGTATCTTTAGTTTATCCCAGACTTCTTGACGCTCACTCCTAGGCTCCACATGTATCGCATAGGAATGACGAAGATGTTCCCACATGAGCTTCCTTTCTCCAAATGGACCTGTCATTGTTAGTAGTAGACAAAAAAATACACAAAGGAATGTATAAAACCCTAGCTACTAAATAGGTGCTGGAATTGACAAGTCTATCACACTCGAAGCCCCTGCAGCTTGTCAAAATCAATCAGTGGATGACGGTAATCTGCACTCAGGGGTGACAAAGCAATTGCAAGGTACTTTACCTGTGGTTAGTAGTATGTGGAGTTTCGACAGGTATCAATATGTAGCACGGAAATACTATAACCACACTAGTTAATACAAGTTGAGTAAGTGTTCAACGGCAGTACTATGCTGGTACAAGGCTAGACCATAATAGAGACGTGAGCCTAATCACAGGCGTCGTCACGAGAATCCGACTAGTACACTTCAAAACAAGCTCAATTTTTTCACTTCTTTAGAGTGGCTTTTTGTTTCTTTTTATCTGCACTTGCCTTTTCTTGTTTTTATAGTGCGGCTTTTTCTTTGCACTTACCTCTTTTTTCAACTTTTTAAACAGGATAGCACAAGAATCAATCTTTTAGGTGCCATTACGGACCCCAAACACTCCGAATCCAAGCAATACTTGTATACAAAAGTTGTAGAGGATCCTCTAATCTTTCCAAAACATCCAAGATAATCAAAATCCAAGTTTATATGAGTGAGATATCAGCAAAATACCGAACTGGATAGAAGTGGATACGAAACCAGCCTAACAAATATGACAGGTTTTCTTATCGTTAGAGGCCGAATTGAGAAATATTAATTTCGACTATGGCAATGTTGGATCTGATAGAAAATTTCGAGATCTTTCCAACGACCACAAGAATGTTCAAATCCGAGTTTGTATGCAAAAGTTATGACTATTTTACTGCACAATCACAAAATTGCACACGAGGACGAATTGGAAACGGTTTTGTAGTTTCCTTTTTGGGCTTGGCTGAGATTGGGAGGAGTGGGGCTCAACCAGGGGGATGTGGAATGTGTTTTGGTAGGTGGAAAGTGTGAGACTCTTTCAAGGTAACCAATCCGTTTTTTGGGAAGATATGATCGGGTGGGATATAGCAGGACAGCTATGACTAAAAACACAATGAACACTGTGACAAAAACATGACTCGAACACAAAATTCTAAAGATCAAACGCTAAGACCAGCAATGACTCGATGATGCAACACAAATTCAACAAGAATTGAACTATTGCAGAAAAAGCTAGGGTTAAACAGGGCTTGGATGAAGGGTATACACACGATAATCTTTTTTTTTTTGCTATTTTTAGGACTCTAGGATGAACAAGAACAGATCTAAAACCAAGAATAGATGTTCTCACCAGGCAACCGTCGCTCTGATACCACTTGATGCGCATTTAGGTCAGCCCGATCTTCTAATGAGAACAATACGTCGATTTGGTGTAGTGATGACGCTACTAATCCACGGGATCAACAACCGAACAATCGCAATGTCACCACACGAATCGATCAGCCGAGCGAGGTACAATTGATCCTTGAATCTTCTAGCAATCAAGAAGAAGCAAGAACAAGATGATAACTGATAAATCAACACATGAATGGGTGAGGTTCTGTTTCTTGTCACGGGTGGTCTTGTCAACACACGAGAACACGAGGAAGGACGCACACCGGGTCAACCAAAACACAACAAAACTTAAGGATAGAAGAGAACCGGCTGCCACATATATAGCGGCGGTCAGGGGTAGTGGGGCGCACAAGGGGAGATCCACCACCAAACCCTAGTGATACATGGGCCATAGCCCAAAAATACGGTGACGCAGCACCCTGAGTTTCTAGCCCGAAACATTGTTCTGCATTTTCTTGACTCTCCTGGAAGAGTTTATATGTGGGGCAGGATCCAATGGAAATCTTAACTCCTAAGCTTTCCAACGAGTGGTCGCACGCTGAAATCAGAGGTTGGGAGCCCGAGTTACGCCCGTTTGAAGTTGACGTGCTGCAGGTGGCCGAACCAAAGTTTTTGGCGTCTTGGGTTTCCATATGGGTTGTCCTTTATTCTTCGAGGCCTAGCAAGTTTTGGACTTGCTGCGCCGCTTCATCGAAGAAGGATTGAAAGGCTGGCCTTTAGGATTCAGACCTCCCGACGATGAAGATCTTGCTGCATCGATCATAGGCGGCAAAGATGGAGCGGCATCTGTAATCATTGGAGTAGTCGGAGAGGAAGGAGGGGCAGCGGTCACACTAATCATATCCATCCTTGTGACACCCTCATCATCGGTTCAACGCCACCGCCCACAGCCTCCCTGTCGCCGCCTTCCCGTCGCCCCTCACCATAGCCGCCTTCCCGGCGCCGCCCCGCTGTCGTCGCCGCCGCATACTCCACCCACCTGAAGGAACCTAAGGCCGAGAGGGGGTGAATCGGACTATTTAAATTTTTACTTTTGTTGCACTTAGTCACTTAGGCAAGCTAAGGCACACAGCAAGCGCGTGGAATCCTACACAAGTCTAGTAGGCGGAAGCAATCAAAACACAAGTGTAGGAGGCACGAAGGCACTCGCAGGGAGTGGATATCAAGATGCGGTAAGTAAATGAGACAGAGAGGCACAAACAGATCTTTTAACCGAAGTTGGGTGCTCAACACATGAACACCTACGTCTCCGTTGAGGAAACTTCTCACACATAGAAGTCGGGACTCTCTCGTCCCTAACCCTCAATCCACTCGTGGTAGCTCTTCACCAACACATGGTAGGAAAGCTCCAAACCTTCATACGAATCGGCAGCCTCCACATGCAAAGGATCCCGAAACAACAACTTCACAAACGAAGCCGACCTCGAGCACACCGAGGATTTAGCATATCTCTGACGCACGGAGAGGAAGCACCGTCAGAAGCACGATGACCTTCACGAAGAAGGGTTTGCTTGTGGTACGGTTGATGGAGCTTGGCGATGACGACGTCTCCCGATAGCAAGAATCCCAAGAGCACAAGACCGGAGACACCACAACTCACTCAACCCTCATCCCACCATGGAGGATGGCAAGACAACCATGGGAGAGGGCTCGAACCTTGGGGCTGACGAGGAGGAGACTAGGGGATGCTCTCTTCTTCTTTCTCACTCCCTCTCCCTCGCTCTCTCACTCAATCTCTCAAGCACATGGAACCCTAGGTGGAGGGGGAACCATGGGAGGAGCTCTCTCACTTGGGGAAAGGTGGCTAGGGTTGCAAATGAGCCTCTCAATCCTCTCCCACGACCAGGAATCCCCTTATATACTCCCCCACTTCGAAACCCTAGAAAATAGATCTCAGATCTAAACTCAAGCCCTAGGCCGGACAACCCCCGGACAACTCCCGGATAGTCCGGACGAAGGCAAGCGCTCCCTGTAGAAAATGCAATTCGAGACAGAGGGGACACAACAGGGTCCGGATAGTCCGGACTCCCAGGCCGGACAGTCCCGCCGAAGGCATGCGCTCGCTGGAAAAATAAATTTGCAAGCTGGGGAGGAAAGCACTTGAGCCAGACAGTCCGGCCAATAGGGCCGGACAGTCTGGCCTAAGGCATAATTTCGTCAGCTTCCCAGTCCCCAGGCTGCTGAAGGCTTCCTGAATTTATATGATTTTTTTTGTTGCTCAAATGAAAAAGTTGTCAACACAAAAAATATGCACCTTGACATTCTCTATAACTTTCATGTTTTGATGTTTTTAATCCGAGCACAAAAAGTCTCTCAAAACTGCGAAATACCCAGATCTGCCACGGTGGCCGAACCGAGCCACTTGGGCTGGACTGTCCGGGCCCATGGG
>SPJY01017927.1:0-13805 GCA_005191435.1 Raddia distichophylla
GCATCTGGCTGGCGGTGAGAGTCGCCGGAGAACGTGCCGGCCGTCGGGTGTGGCCGAGCTATCAAAGCTGTAGACCTGTATGAGCTGATATTATTAAGTTGCTATACCTTATAATTGTCATTAAAAGTTAAAAATATTACTGATGTTTATTATTCTGTGCGATTAATTTTATCTATACCAATATGAAGTTTTTCAAAAAAAAAATACGAGCTTCAAATACAATCTAAAATAGACGGGTCTCATACAGTTTGAAATGATCATTTTGCATCCTTTGAATGAGATACTTGTTGCATCAGGGCAGCGGGTGCATTCTTGCTTCAGTATCAAGTTTCAGCGGCTAGTTATGCTATTTAATTGTGGCCACCCGAAAGCAACATTTTAATAAGATTAACAACATTCAAGAAACTTGTTGTGTGTGTGGGGGTGGGACGGAAATCCTCTGCCGTTGTTAGTCTAACGGCAGCGCGTGCCTTTACTACTGAGCAGCGAGTAGCGAGCAGCTCGCAGGCCGCCGTCCGCTCCCGCGCAGCTCGCAACGCAGCTCCCGCACACGGCCCAGACGTCGCAGCTCCCGCGCACGGCCCATCCGAGAGAAGCTTTGATCTGCGCGGGAGGGATAAAAAAACGCGTACAGAAAGGCGGGAGGACTCACCTCGCTACTTTTCTGGAGACTATGTAACTCCCAGCGCAAGACGATTCTCTCCGTAAAAAAAGATCGTTTCGTGTAAGGTATTGCCAATTATCCCTAATCACCCTTTATAGATGTTCTTTTTATGGCCGATTATCTTTAATTTTTTCATGATCGAGGCTTCGTGATGTGTTTTTTTTTGGAGTATTTAGACATATTTCAGGCTTTTACATGTTTGACATGCAAGTTGATTCTTGATATGATTTAGAAGAATGGCATCACATCAATTTGATTCATCACCAACATCATTGGAGACAAATAAGGATGACACACCGGTACTACCGGATTCCTCTCTTGAGGAAAAATCTGCTCAATTCAAGCCCGCTAATAAGTTGGTGCCTTATCTCTATTTTTATTGGCATTTTGTACCTACCGATTCATCTTCAGTTACATTTTAACATGATAATCTGCATCTTATTTTGCAGCGTACATACGGATTCATCTTCAGTTACATTTTAACATGGTAAAAAATAGTACTTTGTCTCTAATTTAAAAATTTTGGTCCTTTTTTCCTAATGTTTCTTTTTAAATTTGAATACCATATTCTTATGCGGAGTGACTCTAATGGCGAAGATTTTGCTAATGAAAGTTTACTTCAAGAAAGAGAGAAATGATGGACAGATCTTTTGATAACAAGGCTAGCTTTTGTCAAAACTGGTGTTAGAGTTCCTTTTGGAGGAATCCTTTTGATGACATAGATGGTGGCTAGCTTTTATCAATATTGGTGATAACCTTTTAGTTTGATTTGGCCACTTCTTGTATTATCTAAAGTCTAAATATGTGTCAATTGAATGTGACTTGAGGTATATATGTGGTAGAGAAATAGTTCAGTACAAGATCTCTAAAATTTCATCTGAACTCTGATAATATGAACCTGTCAAACCTGCTCTATAATATTTTTATAAATGTTATGAATCCATTTTAATCACTTTGATAATATTTTGTGCATGCAAGAGCTTAGATTTTGCATGCAAATAGATGCTACACTGTTTATTTTGTCACTCTGTAGCCGTGCTGTACTGAACCCAGCAGAAAATCAAGGCTTGGCCTTGGGTGGGCTTTGCTGCGTGCTGAAACTGGGCCGGGCGGGAGCGCAGAGCGGCATGGAAGCAGCTTTAGTAGTAAAGGCATGCGTTGCCGTTAGAGTAACAACGACAGATGATTTTTATCCAGTCCGTCCCGCGTCTCCCACTGCCGCCTCCGCTATAAAGCACTCAGCGCCGTCACCTATAGGGTTTATCGGGTTTCGCCTCGGCTCTCCTCCTTCGCCGCGAAGCTTCTTGGGCGATGAGCAAGGGTAACAACGCGGCTGGCCTCTCCGCTGTCGACGCTGCCGTCCCCACCATGGCCGGTGAGTTCTACGCCCCCCGCTGCGTTTCGTCGCTGCTGGTCGCTTCGTTCTATTGGTAGTTGGGTGAACCCCTCTTATTGTTCGTGGCGGTGGTTTTTGATGCAGCGCTCACGCTGGAGAAGAAGGCCGGCCTCGTGGAGCCGCTGAAGGTATCGCGATCTTTTCCCCTGCGATCAGTTGGGTTCTGGGGCGTCTGTGTGGTGGTGTTTGGTTTGATTCGACGATACATCTGTGCAGACGGGCCTGCTCAACAGCCTCGCACCCAAGGTCAGGAAGCGCGTCGAGGCGCTGAGGGAGATTCAGGTAGCAGAAACGCTTTCACATTATGTTGCTGATGTTTAGAATTCCATGGTGTTGTTGTTTGCGCATTGATTTGATTGATGCCGTATTATATTTTATATGCTTTGGACTTATTGATTGCATCTGATTAAGTGTGAATGGTGTGGTTAGTATCTTTTGGAATGCATACTGCTATTGCATGCGCAATTGGCTTGGAGTTACCATGGCAGGCTGCCGGCATTACTCTATAACTAGAGCTTGAGCCTATCATTTTTTTTGCACAGCCACATCTATTGCTGGTTCCTTAATACTCTGGTTTAAGAGTTGTGTAGGGCTGTAGGCTGTAGGTGTAGGGTAACGATATACTGTTTGATCCTCCAGTATATCAGTGATCTTTTTTGGTTTCTTCAAGATAATTATTTCCACCTAGCTGGTGGTCAAATTTTAATCCCAATTTTTAATTTTGTTTAGTTGATTCTATGCTATATTTAGTTACCCTCTTTATTCTAATGTGGCAATTTCAAAACAAAATATACGGTACAAAGTGGGATATACCTGCAAGGATGCAAATATCACGCATGTCTTTTGAAGTTCTCTTTTGGATTATTTTGCCTTGTTTAAAACATGAAGTTCTCTTTTGGATTGTTTAAGTTGATGGCTATACACTCTGTGAAGCCTTTTGTACTAATTATATATAAAAGGATCCCAATGAAGAAGAAAAAACCAAAGTGTAAAAAAAAGAAAAAATAGTAAATGCTTATTTTGACAGATGTTTTTTTGAAAGAAAAGGCGAGTTGCCAATTTTCATACAAAAGGAGGAGTGAATATCTCAAAGGGTTTATTTTGACAGATGTGACTTGCCTGTCTTCTAGTGGGATAAATAATAATCATGAGGATCCTGTAGTTTGAGACTTGGAACACTTGATTGGGCCATGCCATTATAGCTTAGCTTAATCGATACTGTTGGTGACTGTGAAATGCATGTTCCTATTCGCAGTGCATATTAATTCACTGGACGTGGCTCCCCAATTTTTTATATTCCTCAAATCAACCGAAGAATTTGTGTATAAAACTATATACGATGGTACTTTGTGAAGTGCTATGTGTACATTTTTTAAAATGGAATACCACAGTTGTTCCTTGTGGTGGATTTCTTATCTATGTTTACATGTTTCAGAGGCAGCATGATCAGCTGAAAGAAAAATTCTTTGAGGAAAGACTTGCTCTAGAAACTAGGTATCAGAAGCTTTATGATCCACTGTACTCAAAGGTATATCATCTATTTCATCTTGGGTCTTTTGGTGAATTTTGTTTTGTACATGTTTCGCGATTTGCTCGTCCCCACTCTGTTTATTTCCTTAGCATCCCCAATAGGCACTGCATCACCAGCCTGCAAGTTACTGTAACTCGCGAGCTGAGCAGCCTATGGGAAGCAGCGTTGTGACTGTAGTTCAAAATTCCCGCCTAGATGAACAGTAACTAGCGCAGTGATGCAGTGTGTGATGCAGTGGCTGCTGGCCATGCTTATATTTGGCACCTTCCTGTACACCCCAACAGGCACTGCATCACCAGCCTGCAAGTTACTGTAACTCGCGAGCGAAGCAGCCTGTGGGAAGCAGCGTTGTGACTATAGTTCAAAATTCCCGCCCAGATGAACAGTAACTAGCGCAGTGATGCAGTGGCTGCTGGCCATGCTTATATTTGACACCTTCCTGTACATTCACAATTTCTTAAATAAACTTATCTCAAATCAATAAACTTATCTCAAATCATTAGAAGGAAGCACAACTGCCGCTATAGGGTATTATTATATTAGCATTTTAAGTATTGGATGATGATTTTTTTTTCTGTAATCCAGATAGTGTAACATGCCAAGCAACATTGTCCACCACGTTGCTGATATACTGTTTAAATAATCTGTCCTGTCAAGTGACTTTACTGTGCTTGAAAAATTGCAGCGTTGTGAAATTGTGACTGGTGTGGTTGAGGTAGATGGCATCGTACAAGGTGGAGATGAAATCCCTACAGAGCAGAAAGGTGATGTATTTTTCGTTTGTACTATATATATACTTTGGATGGTTTGGTTTAATGCTAAAACAATTTTGATCCTTGTTAAACTTTTGTTCACTATGCTTTCCTGCAGAGGAAAAGGGTGTTTCGAATTTCTGGCTTAATGCAATGAAGAACAATGACATCCTGGTTGAGGAGGTGAGGTCATACGAGATTTTAAATCCCCCCTTCCTCTAGCATTAATTTCTTTGTTGCCAAAGATTATTGTAGTGAATTACTCTTTTCTTTCTTTTGTTTAGATCCATGAGAGGGATGAAGAAGCTCTGAAGTACCTCAAGGACATCAAATGGTGTAGACCTAATGATATGGAGGGTTTCAAGATTGACTTTTTCTTTGATACCAATCCCTTCTTAAAAAATTCTGTGCTGACAAAAACATATTACATTGTTGATGATGGAGAACCCATTCTAGCGAAAGCAATCTGGTATATGATCATTTTGTTTGTACACAGTTGCTTCGTCGTTGAGGAAAAAAAAATATGTACATCTCATATTGGCAAAATGTTTTATTTTTCAGGACAGAAATTGAATGGCATGCAGGAAAGTGTCCGACACAAAAGGTGCTACAAAAGAAACCAAATAAGAGTTCGAAGAATTCAAAACCTATCACAAAGACCGAAGATTGCGAGAGTTTCTTTAACTTCTTCAGTCCCCCTCAAGTTCCTGAAGAGGGGATTGATAATGACGGTGTTAGTTGGTGGCGACTATTTGTTTGTGGATATGCCTTATGTTTAATGATGCTTATCTTATTTCTGATCACTATCCATTGTTTTTCCTCAACAGGCTCAACAATTGCAAAACCAAATGGAGCATGACTACGATGTTGGGTAAAAATTCAATTGTTGACTTCATTTAAATATGCTTTGCATGCACTTCTGTTATGCACCATATTGAAGTAGAAGATTCTTTAAAATATTTGTGAAATAGCATTTCTTATATTTTGGGGTGATTCTGAGTGAACTTTGTTTGATGGCCAGAGCTATCATCAGAGACAAGATAATCCCACATGCCGTTTCATGGTTCACTGGAGAGGCTATTCAAGATGAAGACTACGAATCCATATTAGGTGGTGGTTATGAAGAATATTATCTCGCATTCTCAACAATTAGCGTGTCTAAATTTAGAATAAGATACCGTATTGTAATAGATATCCTACCCCATATTCCCCCCCCCCCCCCCACCCACCCTCCAAATATAACCTTTTGGTTTGATTTGGCCACTTCTTGTTATCTAAAGTCTGAATATGTGTCACTTGAAAGTCTGTGACCTGAAGTATATATGTGGTGGAGAAATAGTTCAGTACAAGATCTCGAAAATTTCACCTGAACTCTGATAATATGAACCTGTCAAACCTGTTCTATAATATTTCTATAGATGTTATGAATCCATTTTAATCACTTTGAGAATATTTTGTGCATGCAAGAGCTTCGATTTTGCATGCAAATAGATGCTACACAGTTTTTTTTGTCACTCTGTAGCCGTGTTGTACTGAGCCAAGCAGAAAATCAAGCTTTGGTCTTGGTGGGCTTTGCTGCGTGCTGAAACTGGGCCGTTCGGGAGCGGACAGCGGCCTGCGAGCTGCGCGGGAGCGGACGGCGGCCTGCGACCTGCTCGCTCCTCGCTGCTCAGTAGTAAAGGCACGCGCTGCCGTTAGACTAACAACGGCAGAGGATTTCCGTCCGGGGGGGGGGGGGGGGGGATTGTTCTAGTACTGTGCACATGATATTTTACGATACAGTCAAAAAAGTTCGCCGTTAAATGTGTTCAGATATATGCACAACCACCACATGTTTGATTAACCTGGAGCAGGGGCCGTGCGGGGATTAGGGCAATAGTGACAGCGGTCAACGGATGAAAGTTGTTGAAATTTTTAATCTAAAAAAATTATGTTCATTTTGAGAGACATCTTGAAAACCCCTCAAAAATGAAAAAATTGTTTTAAAAACTTTAAGAACAACTATTTAAAACCCCACAAAATGACTACAAAAGTATTACATCATTTGGTTTGTAAAAAAGACAAAATTTTATTTAGTTTAATTTAATTTAAGCTAAAAAGACATGGTCCAAGGAGCAGTGACAACAACTATGTGGGAGCGGCGCCCAACAGCTAGGTCTCAAAGGACACGACGACGGCTACAACATGCACAAGCAATCGATCTCACCACGACAAAACACTGGATCCATCTAGCAATATAATTATTCTCTCAAAGGGGCACACCGGACAACTCAAATAATAGCTAAAACCATTTTAAGTGCAATTAAGTGGACAAAATGGCATATTGTTAAGATGAAATTGTTTGGATTAGCAAATAAAGCATTGCAACCTTTGGAATTGCAAATAGGGAATTTTCTCAGAAATAATTACATTCATGCCACCAAAAAAGTTTCTGGTTTTAAAAAACGCTACCGTAAAATATCATAATAATGTCATTGTAAACTTATGTATTCAATTAAATGCACCTAAGTTGGATGCCATTCTAACATTTATCCAAGTGTCTATGACATATGGTTGCGCACAAAAGGTGACTCAACTTTGAAGCTGTCGGGGATAAAATTACGACCCATTGCCATGGCCCACTCCTTGACAGCCCAATCGAGCAGCCTACCAGGGCCCAGCTTTCTGAAAGGTTCTATCTGGCCCATATGCATCATGCCGAACCGCTTCCTGGCTGGCGTGATGTGTAACGGCCAAGACATCGTGTTTGAGTCCGTCTCGAACAGGAGTTCTGCGTGGCTACGTGAAGACCCGGATGTTGGTTTCCCGGATTGGAATAGGAGCCGTGATCCCCAAAAATTGGAGTATACCTTATCTGCCGTGGGCGTATTTGGCATGGTACGAGTTCGTTACAATTTCGTAGTTAGCCCGGCTCGATATTCCTCGGTAGATCGGTTTGTCTACACTATATAAACAGGGCCCCTACGGCGTGTGGAGGGGACCTAAGGCGTCCAATATCACTTTGTTGTATACTACTCGCCGAGACCTGCTGATCTCGTCGAGTCCCACCTTGTAATCATATTCGATATATAAGAAAGGCTGGACGTAGAGCTATTATCTCTCTCGAGAGGTCTGAATCAGGATAAAAACCCATGTCTCCCTGTTCGTTGTTGTTCGTCTTGTTAGGCGTGTCTCCTATCTCCCTCTTGAAGAACCTTAGTTGACTTGGGTCAATATCCCAACCGTCGACAGAAGCATTCAAATGATTTTCCCATACAAATTGAGATTCCTCGTAGAAATGTCATCGCAGCCTTGTTACCTCAGCTATACTTCAAAAGTACCCTCTTATAGGCCTTGTTTGTTTCAGATTAAATTAAATTAAATGAAAATTTATTATTTTTGTATAAGTCAAATGATGTAATGTTTTGTAGTCATTTTTGTGGGGTTTTAAATAGTTCTTATTAAAGTTTGTAAAATATTTTTTCATAATTTTTTGAACTCGTTAAAACATATTTTGAGGGGCTTACAAATTTGCTACAGTAAAACACAACTCAACATTAATCTGAAATAAACAAGGCCATAGATCCAAGTTTGATGGGCGCAAAAACAATTTTCAGGTGCGGGATAAGTGAGACAAAGCTACACCTTTAGGCCTTGTTTGTTTAAGAAGTACTTTAAGAGGTACTTTAAGAAGTACTTTAAGAGGTACTTTAAGAGGTAGGGCACTGGTCTAACCTTTTGAATTCTTGCTACAAAATATTGTCTCATTCCCAACCAAACGACCCTAGCTGCGGATCCGGCCCAATATAATATGGGCTTCTAGGACTCCCAAATGCGTGCCAAACGCGACAACGTTATTGGGTCCAGCCCAAATACAATCTATATAAAAGCCCTTCGTACTGGTCGCCACTCGCCACTAGCCCCTGCTCGCTCTGCCGCCGGAACCCTACAGGCCGCCGCCGCCGCCGCCGCCGCCGGCGATCTCCTTTCGTCTCTTGTGATTCTCACCCCTCCCCTCCTCCCAGGTGAGCCATTCTCATGTTTATTGCCGCGTTTGCGCAACTCCTGCCGTCTCGTTTGACACTCCATCGCTCGATTTGTTTGTGAGCCGCGCTTTGTGTTCTGATTTTGTGAGCTAAACGCTAGCGATTTCGACCAAACCCGGTGAAAGATAATTGCCGATCGCTAGGTGATTTTTGCTGTAAAGCTCTGGTACTACTATCATGTTCAATTTGGTACTACTATCGTGCTCAATGCTGACCCAAAGGCCAAAATCACAGTAGCTTTGGCGATACAATCCGAGTGTCCAGCTCTATTGCTCGCAAAGCATATGGTCACTTTCAACTCTCTCAGCACCAGTGTGGTCACGTTTTTGTTGATAAGTGTGTTTATTTCACTGGAGACTAAATGCTCATGTATGTCCTAGGTCTTGGAGGTAGTGACATGTTTATGTTTATAGCTTAACTGGGTTGCCGTTATCTAAATGGAGCATCTGACATTTGCGGTGACCTCATGTTAAAAGACTTGTGCTTGCGATATGATGTTAATGCTTGATACTTGATTAGTGGCCCAATTGGCAATCTATGCTAGCTTCTTAGAGCGGAGGCATACGCATGGGAACTCCGATTATTTGGAAACTGTATAAATTTGATCGTTGATTTGTCACAAAATATGCACAAAGAATTAGTTGACAGCTTGACATGACACACCTGCAATGGTTGGTTGTGACAGATAATTTATTTTCTTCAACTTGGATATAAGACGATAGACAATTTTGTAGTTGTGGAAACTTCATATGAAGATTCTTGGTAATTTGAACCCTGTAATTATGTATACTCCATGGTTGTCCCATGGAGCCATGGAGGTTTTTGTGTATACATCTCAAGAACAAGTTCGATCAAGGATGTCTACTTGTTTTTTCTACTGTTTAGAAACTTCTAATCTTCATGCTCATGCCTTTGAGGACCTTCATTAATTATCTGGACTGATTGTGCTTTATTTTGAACCATGTAGTCTTCCAAGATTTTCATGTAACCCAATGCTCCTTTTCATGTATTTCAGCGGAAATGGTGAGAGTCAGTGTCCTCAACGATGCCCTCAAGTGCATGTACAATGCTGAGAAGCGTGGCAAGAGACAAGTTATGATCAGGCCATCATCAAAGGTCATAATCAAGTTCCTCATTGTCATGCAAAGGCATGGTAATTGTTCTTTCAGTCAGCATATATACACTTATTTTGTAATCCTAAACTTCAAAACTACTGCAGGGTTGTTCCCTTGACTGATGGTGTTGTTATTTTTACTACAGGATACATTGGTGAATTTGAGTTTGTTGATGATCA
This sequence comes from Raddia distichophylla, assembly GCA_005191435.1. NCBI lineage: Eukaryota > Viridiplantae > Streptophyta > Magnoliopsida > Poales > Poaceae > Raddia > Raddia distichophylla. The sequence goes on from SPJY01017927.1 coordinate 9,663, forward strand.
CAGATCTGGTAAAATTGTGGTTGAACTGAATGGAAGGCTGAACAAGTGTGGTGTCATCAGTCCACGCTTTGATGTTGGAGTAAAGGAAATTGAGTCCTGGACTGCAAGGCTACTTCCCTCACGCCAGGTTTTCTTTAAAAAATATTTTAACATCTTATCTTTAAATACCAGCCACCTTAACGTGCCTCAATCTTTTGGCATTGTTTCCTGAGAATTTTTGTCTGCATTCTGCAGTTTGGCTACATCGTCCTCACTACCTCTGCTGGTATAATGGATCATGAAGAGGCCAGGAGAAAAAATGTGGGAGGCAAGGTTCTGGGATTCTTCTATTAGGAGGATTTCTTCTCCATTAAAACTCTACTTGGAAGATTTATATGACAGTAGATTTATTCTCCCAGTAGATGTCATACTAGCAGAAGAGCTGCGCATCCAAATAGTAAACTAAAGAACGTGCTAAGGTCACCTATGTCTGAATTGCCGCCAGTTGGCTTTTATCAGCTTGTTTACTTTTACTTGGTCATTGCGTTTCCTGCCCTGATTTCCTTGGTTGATGCATGGGAGCTGCTGTATTCTCGCATGCTTGTTTCTGATGCTGCGTGATTTTGTGAACTTTCTCAAGTCACTGGAAATGTTCCTTAAGTTCTCATGCAGCTCGATTTTTGCAAACCTTTCACAGGACATATCCCTTTGGCTGTAACTTTGTCTTGTTAGATGTATGGCTGAATTCTGAAATGGGAAAACATCATAATATATATATTTTCGTTTAAGTGCTAATGCTTTGAGATTGGCGTTCCCCATTTTCCAGATTCCATCTCTTCCCGTACGTTCCTGTACGATGATTGATGCTGGTTTTGTTGTGTTGGAAACATCGCGGTTTAAGCAAAATTGACAAAAATTCACTATGAATATAACAAAACTACCATAAATTAAATTCAAAATCATGAATTCTCCAAATATAAGCAACAATGTAAATAAATTCATGATCAACATTAACTTGGAAAACATGGAAGTCACTAATCCAATCAAACCAGCATAAAGCTCAGGTTAGAATGAATATACTTTGCTCTCAGATTGCAATTAAAGGGCTGCTAAAGTTAATTAGCCATCTAGCAGTTAATTGGGCAATAAATCACAGATAATATATAAATCAAGAAAATAAAGCTTTAAACCATCGAACAGTACTGCTCAAATCCAAAAGATGTCAAAAACTTCTCTATGTGTATAACCAAGTAATCACATAATGTAGTAGAGTTTAATGAATCAAAGTGGCAGTTCGGCTAGACCAAAGACAGCCACAAGACTGAACCGAACAGCAACACAAATGCACACTGCACTAACTAGTAGGTAGACAACACAGTACTAGTTCTTCAAGTTGACAAATATAAAAGGGCAGCAGTTTAATTGATCAATTAAATTAATCAACAACTATCAAATCATACACAAGGATGCACCAAATTAAAGGACCAAGAGCCGTACTAAACTAGGTGTACCAAGTCTTTAATTCACAAATTTATAAGCTTCAAACATATGCAATCATCATCAAGCATAATAGAGCCCACCGAACAGTGCACAGATCCTAATCGGAATTAGCCCCTATTCAAATGAATAGGTCCTCAAATCACCGATTGACCTGCTGCACTAAGAGCATCCCCAGCCCATTCCTAGTCACCCACCAACATCAGTGGCTAACAGAGCCCGCGCCTGCCAGCCCAGCCGTGCGCACTCTGCAGGATTCAAAAAATTTCCCGCTCTCTTGCCGGCTAATGCAGGCCATCGCCTGACAGAGAGCCTCGTGCTCATGCTCTAAGGAGGTAACCGAAGCACTTACGTAGCGTCGGATTCGAGCCGACAAGGAAGGCAACGAAGAAAGATAAAGCGCGAGCAACTTGCTGTCCCAGAAAACAGATCGTCGGGCTACACCGTGTAACCACCGACGAGTTGATCCGGAGATACAATGCCTATCACCCCACCATGAACAAAGCCGAGGTGGAGACCTGAAGAGCAGAGAAGGAGCAGCACAGGGACTCGGCGTCCAAACCCGTGGCCACCAGGTACCCGAGTCGAAGAGGGGCAGCACCACCACCACCACGAGAACCACTGCCGGTCGGCAAACCGACGGGTGACGAGTAGCAGCGGAGTGCACAAAGAAAGAGGGGAAGGTGAGCTCATACCAGCACACCAAGCACACTAGAAGGTAACTGGCTAAATAGAGAGAGCGATAAGCACAGAGGAGCAACAAAACGCGCGAGAAAACCGGCGAGCCAGCCACACGTTGCACGCGCCTTGCGCCTCCGCGAGCTGCGGAGCGGCAACTGTCGCCGCCAGCAGCAGCGCTGCTGCTGCTCGTCTGCTCCCCTAGGGCAGCAGCGGATGCCCTCTCCCTCTTATTCACCGAATGGGCCAAGCCCAAAGGCCCAGCAAAAAGCCCAACATGTTGTTATTGGTGATCATTTACCTTTACCGTGCATATTAGTGAATATAAACGAAAGATCCAACGGATGATATTGATTTTTATTTTTTATACTACCACGGTGCTAGTATGTGTTTGTGGGAGGCTCATAGGATACTCATTGGATAGAAGATCAAAATTATGCTAACATTCTAGTATATTTGTTATTGTCTAGCATAAAAATGTCCTAAACATATGCATCGCGTCCCACTGCACATATGAGGTCAGTCTGTTCTTTGACGCGAGACAAAACGCCTCTTGCTAATTGAATTGTCCACCGCAAATCAATTCAGATCATTTAGGTAAATTAAATTGTCCAGTGCGAATCTTTTCCACTTGCTAAGACAAATTTAGCCAATTTGAACTGTCCACTGAGAAATTAATGTTCTAGCTTTTAAACTAGGTATGGTCGCTGCTAAGAAAAAGCCAATTTGAACTGTCCACCGCGAAATTAATGTTCTAACTGTTAAACTAGGTATGGCCTATAAGCACTACCTCCGTTTTTTTTATTTGACGCTTTTGACTTTTTGATACGCCTTTGACCATTCGTCTTATTCAAATTATTTTTTAAATATCATTTATTTTGTTGTGGTTTGTTTTATCAATAGAGGTACTTTGAATATGTCCTATTTTTTGCATCTTTGCACTAAATTTTTGAATAAGACGAATGGTTAAAGACGTGTCAAAAAGTCAAAGGCGTCAAATAAAAAAAAACGGAGGGAGTATGTCTCTAGGTTGGGGCTGTCTTGTTTGCAAGTTTTTTATATAACGGATAATCTCTCTTTTGTTCGAAATCCTCTTACACAGGACAAATAAGTCCTTGTAGAGAATTTCAATAACAACATCTAAAGACCTAATGAGCTCAGAAGCTTCTTCCTAAAATCTCACTGTTGGCGACTAGATCTAGCACCATCGGGCAACAGGAGATGCTTGCAAGCTCCTCCTCCTCTTCTCCAGGCCCAACCACATGGCGATGGACAGGAAATTTGAAACTAAGCAAGCATTCGGAGACGGCCATGAACGACAAGGCGTAGGGTTCCATCTCGGACACATAGGAAGAAGACACAACCACAAAATGACAAAGGCGTCGTCAACACCAGCCGACGAGGACAAGACCACCAACAAAGGATTCTCACCAAAAGAACCCGCACTACACCATTCCATTCTCCTACTAGCGACAAGCACCAGATAATGTCCCCAACGATGGACATCCCACATTTTCCATTGGAGCCGAGAAAACTCACCCTTCTTCCTTCTAATCCCACATTTGCCATTTGACGTCTTGACCAACAACCTTCCGTCACAAAAACCGAAGCCCGCGAAGCACTTAAAACTTGAACAAGCCTTTGCCTACGCAGATACAAAATGCTTAAACCTAGATGAAACCTATACTTATCTGTGTGCACTACCTGGCCCAAACCCGCCATCCTCCTCCTTGGTAGTGACCCAAAGGCCAACGTTGCCGAGGGAATATAAGATAGATCTAAGCGGAGAAGCTCTCCACTGCACTCGCCTTCCCGGTTGCCTTCTCGGTTGTTCCACAACCCTATACTTTTTTATTGTTTACAAGGTTTTTGACCTTGGATATATATATGGCTTTTAAGCTATGTACGTAGATGTAGACCTTTGGACACTCATGGGTTACCCTAAAAGTTTCATAAACAGATAAATGCCTGTCGGCACCCGATTTACAA
>SPJY01017965.1:0-10104 GCA_005191435.1 Raddia distichophylla
GGGCCGTCGCTCAACGGATAGAAGTTACTCTAGGGACAACAGGCTGATCTTCCCCAAGAGTCCACATCGACGGGAAGGTTTGGCGGCATGCAGATATTTTGGAAGTCGTCCACCAAATCAGGGTGGGAATCACGGTGGGGCCAAGCCAACGGCATGCAGATAATTTGGAACATATGGCTAGGGTGTTGCCTATCAGAGCATCCCCAGCAGGTTACGGGAGGGCGGCTTCAAAAGGCGAGGCGAGTGCATGTGGTTCTATATTTCTCTCTTCCATCACATGTTCTAGTGGGATGGAGCAAGCTGTGCTATTTGACCATGTCTTACACTCCTCGCACTAGCAATATGGTATTAAAGAAAGCTCACATGCATGCCTCCATGACATGGGCCTTTGAGATTTTTTAGAAATTATTTCTGATTTAAATGGGCTTTTGGCCCAAATGATTCAATATTAATTTTACCTGCTTATAGTTTTTTTTTTTGATAAAATGCGGCACTTTATAGATCAAGGAACATCATTACAAAGTACCTCCCGGATACACTCCGGGGTTACAGAGCGAAGGACCTTAAAACAAGATTGCTCGGCAGAGCGAGCAAGGGTGTGAGCCGCAACATTGGACAAGCGATTAACATGCATAAAAGAACAGTCCAGAAGGGATCGAGCTGAGTTCTTTATGTCCCCGATCACACAGGCAACAGAGGAGCGGTCTCTAGTCGGAGATTGAAGACGGGAGATGACCGAAAGACAGTCCGACGCTAGGATGACCTTGTGGAAACCCTCCTCCTTGGCAAGAGATAAAGCTTGCCGTATCGCCAAGGCTTCGGTCAGCTCAGGAGAGAAGTCCCCCAGGAGTAGATCATTGAAGGCCAATAAACAGTTACCACCATTGTCACGCATAACAACGCCAATGCCCACCTTTGAGGATCGAAAGATGGCGGCGTTAGTGTTGATGAAGATTGTTCCAGCCGGCGGTGGACTCCATCTGGGCAAAGAGGAAAGAGGGTCACACCTAGAGGCATTCACACTCTTAGAGCACTGCTGCGTAAAGAGATCAACAAAAGCAAAAATCTTTGCGGCAAGCCGACGCGGATGCAGGGACAAATTGTTTTTTTCGCCTCATTTCTAGCATCCCATAAGTGCCAAAAGGAGATAGCAAGAACAGAATTCTGTAATTTTGAACCATGACGTAAGAACTCCGCTATCCACTGCTTCATATTAGAAAGAAAACTCACTCCCAAACTGATGTGGAACCGTTCCTTGACTGCATCCCAAACAGCACGGGCATAGGAGCAGAAGAGAAAAACATGTTCAATGGAGTCATCTCTACTGCGGAAAGGACACCCCTCCAAGGTAGGGATATGGCGACGCCTGAGCTGAGACCCTGTCGGCAAGCAATCATGAGCAGCACGCCACAAATTAATCTTCATCTTTCCTGGGGCATTGATCTTCCAAAGGTCCGACCAGATCTTGAGGTTGTCGTCCAAGGCCGAAGGAAGACCCCGTCCATTGGAACTCTGGGCAGAAAGAAAGAGATCGGATTTTGCCATGTTATAAGCTGATCGAACTGTGTAAAGACCCCGCTTGTCCAATGGCCAAGAAGCAAAATCTCATCACCACCAGAAAGGCTGATAGGAATCTTCAAGATTTCCTTGACAACCTCCTCTTCAAAGAGCGCATTGATAGTGTCCAAATCCCAGGAACGACCATCTTCGGCCATCAAGAAATCCACCGAAGCATCCTGCGGAATAGGATAAGAGGTCGCACATTCTCACCTCTAAAACCTGGGATCCAGTTGTCCCTCAGAACTTTGATAGACTTGCCATTTCCTACACCCCAGCGCACTCCCTTCTTCAGAAGCTCTCTACCAAAGAGTATGCTGCGCCAAGTGAAGGACGATGATCTTGGCTGAGAAGCAAACCAAAAGGTTGAATTCGGGTAGTATCTTCCCTTAAGAACCCGAGAGCACAAGGAGGAGGGTTCAGTAAGAAGCCACCAACCCTGCTTGCCCAGCATAGCTTGATTGACGGTGACAAAGTCTCTGAAGCCCATGCCACCAAGAGACTTGGGAGTAGACAACCATTCCCACGAACGCCAGTGCAACTTTTGTTTACCATCTTGAAACCTCCACCAATGGTCAGCCACACACCTCCTCAATTTGTCACAAATAGAAATGGGGATCTGGAAGCAACTCATAACATAATTGGGGATAGCCTGAGCCACTGACTTAAGCATGACCTCCTTTCCCGCCCTAGACAGTGGCCAGGCAGAACACCCATTCACCCGTTTCCAGACTCTATCCGGCAGGGACTTGAAAGACTTAGTTGAGGACCTTCCGATCACAGAAGGCATGCCAAGGTACGAGTCATTCAAGATCTCACAAGACACCCAAAGGCACCCCTTGACCTCTTCCCTAACAGCCAGAGGACAAAAGTTACCAAAGAAAATCGAAGATTTCGCTAGGTTGATCCTTTGGCCAGAAGCACGACAATAGGACTCCAGGGTGGAGTTCAAAGACTGGACACTCCGCCGGTCACTCCTCGCAAAGAAGATACTATCATCTGCAAAGAGTAAGTGAGAGATTGAAGGGCCCTGACGACCGTTTTTTATTCCCTTCAAGACACCATTAGCCTCCCTCAAATGCAGTAAACAAGAAAGCCCCTCAGTACACAACAGGAAGAGGTAAGGACTAATGGGATCGCCTTGTCTTAGCCCCCTGGAAGGCACCACCGAAGGGGTAAGCTCCCCATTGATGCGGATGGAATATCTCACCAAGGTAACACACCGCATGACCGCATCGATCCACCCTTGCGCGAAACCAAGCTTCGAGAGGCATCCCTGAAGGTAGGTCCACTCAATCCGATCATAGGCCTTCATCATATCAATTTTGAGGGCAAAAAAAGGCTTCTTTGAACGTTGCTTTCGGATAGAGTGTAAACATTCAAAAGCAACCAAAGCGTTGTTTGTGATCAGACGTCCCGACACGAATGCACTTTGGAATTCAGAGACAATATCCGGCAAAAACAATTTCAAGCGGTTCGCCAAAACTTTCGAAGCAATTTTGTAAAGGACGTTGTATAAGCTAATAGGCCAAAAATTGGAGAGTCTTTCAGCATTGTTTACCTTAGGGATGAGGACGATGACGGAGTCGCAAAACCCCTCTGGGATAACCTCACCCCCCAAGAAACCCCGAATAGCATTGCAGATGTCCATTTTGATAAAATCCCAATGAGTTTGGAAGAAAAGGGCAGGAAAACCATCCAGCCCGGGATCCTTAGTAGGTCCCATTTGGAAGAGAGCAACCTTAATCTCCTCGTTAGAGTATGGCTCACACAGCTCTTTATTAACAAGATCGTCAACCTTGATAGGAATAGCTACCAACACTTCATCGATTGCCTCACACGGTTCAGAGGTGAAGAGATCCTAATAAAAGTCCATAGCCATGCGCTTAATACCCACTTGGTCATAACATTTGGATCCATCTTCCCTGGTCAGCACCTTGATTTTGTTGGTCCGGCGCCTCGCCGGAACACGCACGTGGAAAAAAGCAGTATTTCGGTCTCCTTCACGGAGCCACTCAACCCGCGAACGCTGTCGCGCCATGATTTCCTCCTTTTCAAACAGATCACAGAGCTGACGCTCAAGAAAGGTTTTCTCTTGGATCACTGCATCATCCACAGCAAAAAGGCGGAGGGTTTTCAACCTCTTCTCAAGAAAAAGAATCTTTTTTCTAACTGAACCAAAAGTCGTCCTACACCAGGCACCGAGCCGAGTAGAGACCAAACGGAGATTCTTCCAAGAATGGTGTAGAGGGTTGGAATCGCCACCCCTACCTTGCCAAGTACTCTCCACAACCTCCTTGTAGCTGTCCTCCAGAAGCCAAGCTGCTTCAAAACGGAAAGTCCACTGACTCTGGGGTCGTTTACGAGCAACAATTGAGTCCGACAAAAGCACAAGGATAGCATAGTGATCGGATGACGAGGTCACCAAATTCTCCACCCAACAACCATCGAAACGGTGTGAGAAGTCTCCATTCGCCACTGCCCGGTCTAAACGGACCTTAATGTTATTCGGGCCATGTCGCCTGTTGGACCAAGTAAATTTCGGACCCACAAAACCGAGAACAAGCAGACCACACACATCCAAGCAATTTCTGAACTGCGCCATTTGTAACTCAGAGCGATCCCTCGCCCCCCGGTGCTCGTCGGCACATAGCACCTCATTGAAATCTCCGCAGCAAAGCCAAGGACCTGACCATTGTCGCTGGAGGCATCGAAGAAGATCCCAGAAAACATGTCGGAGATCACGCTTGGGCTCGCCATACACGCAGGTCAACCGCCAAGGCGAGAGTTCTCCGAAGATACCACAGCATCAATACAATGTTGGTTGTAACCTCGAACCGAAACCGAGACAGAGGTTGACCAAAAGAGAGCAAGACCGCCACTGAGACCTTCACAGTCGACGGCAAAAGAGCAAGAGAAGCCCAAAGACCACATCACATTCCTAATCTTTGAAACCCCCATCTTCGTCTCCGAGAGGAAGAGGAGGGAGGGTCGGTAATTCTTCACCAGCCAGCGAAGCTCGCCTACTGTCGCGTCCGACCCCAAGCCACGACAGTTCCAGCTTAAAAGATTCATTGTGTCTGACGGGACTGCTCCGCAGTTGCCACCTGATCCGCCGATCGAGTGAGAGCCAGTCTCTTCGTCTTGATGGTGTCAAAGTCATTGATCTCCTCCACATCCAGCCCCAATCTGGAGTTAGTCGCCACCTTAGAGGAGAGAACAAGAGCCAAATGCTGGTTGTCGTCCCCCCAGATCTGCAGAAACCTCACCAGAGCAGAGAGCTTTAGCTGACTTCCTCTTGTGACCAGACACCACTGCCACCTTCTCTGGATCTGGGAAAATTTCCTTGGCAGCCGCCCGTCGGCCTCGGCTAGATCGACCACCTCGGCCACCTCCTTTCTCCCTCCCAACAGCCTTAACCGGGAGGTAACCTCAGGTTCCCTCTCTGATTCTTCAGGCGTGGAGACTTTCTTAAAGCGATTAATCGACCCACTCGGTCGAGCCGATCCAGCAGAGGACCCCTTTGGCTCACCGCCTGATGCATCCCCTCCCGTAGAGGTCGACGCATTACCAGACCTGGCACTACCAGATTTCTTACTTAAGTCCTCAAACACGCAAAGATGCTTGGCTGCATAAGGTAGGTTGCCCTCCTCATCTCGTTCTGCCGGCGTCGGGCAAACCAAAAAAGAATGGCCCAACATACCACAAGAGAAGCAAAACAGCGGCAGACGTTCGTATCTTACTTCAAAAGATTCCAGAGACTTGTCCCGAGAGGAGAAAACAGTGACAAAGCGGGGGAGTGGCTCCTCCACATTGATCTCAACCCGAACACGCATGAAGCCACCCCAGCAACAACCCCGCTCATCAGCATCCACCCTTAACACGATTCCTAGAGGTTTTGCCACCTCCGCCCCTCTCCGAGCATTCATCAATTTGTAGGGAAGGGCATAGATTCTAGCCCAAATGGCCAGCCTATCAAAACGGACTTGCAGCGGCTTGAAATCTGCATCGTACTTCTTCAGAAGGACAGCATGCTTGCCAACCATCCAAGGTTCTCGATCGAGCACCCAGTCCCTGTCAACCCTAGATCCAAATTCCGCCAAGAACATATTGTCTCCCACCGAATTGAACCCTTCAGGTTACCCCAAGCAGGGCGCATTGCCGACGAAATCGTCTGAGTGTGAAGGACGCTGGGAGCCAAGACCTTACCCACCAGCGCCCGGTCAGGAGCGACCAGATCAACCTCTTCTTCATCGTCCAAGATCACCGCCTTTGCCTCCGCTGCTGTGAGTGTAGGCGAGCCATCATCTCCGCCATTCGGTCGCTAGGACCCGAGCTCCTAGCACCAGCTTCATTCGCCGCCGCCATCTTGGATTTGCCCCTGTCAGCCGTAGCCGCACCCAGAATGGGAGCCGCTGCCTCCTGGGTTGGATCCGCCATGGTCGCATCCTGGACTCCCACCGCCGCCCCTCGTGCCTCAGCCATCCCCGTAGCCAAGGGACTCCCCGCCGTGGAACCAAGGGTGGGCAGCGATGCTAGGAACGCCCCGAAATCACCCCGAATCCCACGAACAGGAGCCCCACGAGCGCCAAGGTACAGAGAAAGGGCAGATCTGGAGGGTGGGGAGGGAGAGGGGTGGATTCGCCGGAGGAATCAATGGATCAGGCGAGGTTTTCCCCCTGTTTACCTGCTTATAGTTACATAATTATACGCGATGTATGGCGTCAATAGTGACGTATGTGTCTTGCTCTTGGGGAACGCCACTGTCCATATGCATATATGCTCTTGGGGAAAGCCTGCCTAAGCACGACGTCGACGCCTAGCTAACTCAGGTTCTTTCGTTCCTTGCATTATGGAGTATAGTTTATCAAAACAAAAATAGCTTTTATTTTCTAGTCAATCTAGCTAGCTTCACTGATAACTCCCAAGGAAAACATATATATATATTCTAATTCTAATCAATCTTTTCTTCCCGGGCCCCTGCATGCTTAGTGCCTGCTCAATCTAGCTAACTTAGTGTAGTACTACTGCCTGTAATCCATGTGCCATGCAGTGGCTCATCTACGTAGTTTGACGCATTAGACAAAGTATATATCGATATCCCCCCTTGTAGATGCAGGCACGCAGCAATAAATTTATACATGCGACCAGCTCACATAGAAAATTGTCATACATATATGCGTACACTGATCTGATGAGCATGCATTCATGGATCTCTCATCTATAAGAAAGCTTACGCAACAAGAGCAGCTGAAACGAGCATGCATATGTGCATTGCATATACACATACATATGATATAAATAAACTACAATGATATGATACATCACCAACTCATCATGCATGAGAGTAGTGAGGGTGATATATCAGCTGACGGCTCCACAGACGCACCCGCTCCGGTTCCTCTCCTCCTCCTCATCATTATCCCTCTCCCTGTGGTATTGCTACATCGATCGATCGCTTGCTGTGACAACAACATCAAGATCATCACTCTGCACTACAAAAGAAACTTGGGCTGCATCGTTGAATAACCTTTCCTGTCATGGCAAGCAGGAGCTCGAAACTTTTCTTGCTAGGGGGGGCTTCACATATAAAGCTGGACGGCACAGTCGCTTCCCTGGCTTTTAGTAGTTGAATTAAGGGCCCTCCTTCATTTACATTTCGGTTCCATTTAATTTGATTGAGCCAAAAGTTAAGAGCTTTTAAAAAAAGGCACTTCAGGGCTAAAAAGTTATTAAAAAACATTTTTTAGATTTTGAATAAAACCCTATACCCAAAACAATTATTATAAAACGTTACAATGAATAGTACTCCGTAAAAAAAAAATTCTAGCTTAACCGAACAAAACGAAACCAAACTTTGAACTAAATTAAGAGGGTCTTAGTCGGTGCACTGCAAAAGAAGTCGTTTGTAGTACCTCTCGGGAGTCGATCAAGATCCACCACATCCCCCGTTTGGGAATATTGGCTTGCTCTACCAAGTACACGAAGGAGTTTTGAACTATTGATATGTGAAGCTAGCGACCTCCTCCTCCTCTCTCGGTCGGTAATTGCTCGGCCATTGAATTGGTTCATCAAGCCACGCATCCTCCGGTCGACGGGTGGCTCGCCGGAGTTGTCTCCTCTCGCGGCCGTGGGTGGCCGGTGCATATATTAATTTGACTTGGCAAATTAGCACGTTCGATCGTCAAGCGATCGAGGCTCACATGTGTTGGCGACCGTCTTTCATGCCGAGTAGCATATATATAGCATATGGCTCGTCGACGCCTAAACTAATCAGTTCTCGATCGAGATGGTTAACTAGAAGCAAGGCTACCGTTGACTTCGTCGATCAAGTGTTGGACGCAAAAAAAAAAAATTAAGCATGTTAATCCCGTAATTAATCAATTAAATAATTTTTGCGGATAATTAATTAAGATGATAAGTGTTCGTGACAAACTTAGTTTTATCCCTTTGTACGTGCCCATCTCTATCTCTCTCCCCTATAAAAGCATAGCCAGACGTAGCACAGAGGTTCGGCGATCACCCGGCTGATGCCCCGGGGGAGAGGAGCTCCCTCGTGATCTTTCCGGCGGGGATTGCATCCACGCACACCATGGCGGCGGCACCAGTGTCCACGGCGGCCAGGAACGAGTCGGCATGATTTCATTAGGAAGCACGTACGACAGAAACACACGGCAGATTGAAATTGGAGGCAACATTATAAAATACGAAGAAAGCCGAGGCCGATCGATCAAGAATCAAAGATCAATCTACAATCCATCGTCTTCTAGACGCACGCAAGCAAAAGCCCGATCTGCTACTGCAATCAGCATGCTACACACATGATTATCACGTCCATGGTGGCCACCGTCCGACGCCGTCGCACCGCGCTGCCGTGGCCGACGAACCCGCGCTATCTCTTCAACAACAAGGCGGCGTCCCTGCATCCTTCTCGGTGGCGTCCCGGTCTCCTCTCCACCAAGTCGACGGCGGCACGGCGGCCCTTCAGATCGACCTCTCGGCGCACGGCTACGGTTCCATCTCCACATCTACACGGCCTCCAGCGCCTCCACCTCGGCGTCCATGGCAACCCACGCGGTGGCGGCGCCCAGGACGATGTTGCGGCGGCGCCCAGGACGGCACGGCGTGGCGGCGATCTTCCCCAACCATCAGCGGCCGGCGGCGCCGCCTTCTCTTCCTCGACCCAGCACGGCGGCGGGATCATCCTCTCCAACGCACGGGTGGCAGTGTGCTCCCCCGATCCCGATCTACAACGGCGGCGGCGTCATCTGCCATCAGCATATGGGTGGCCGGCGAGCTCCCCCGATCCCGGTCAGCAGCGCTGCACATGGGTGGCAAGCGTGCTCCCCCGTCCTCAGTTTGCAATGGCAGCAGCCGGCGTATCTTCTCCAGTCCATGGGTGGCAGCATGCTCCCCCGTCCGCGATTTGCTCAAGCGACGATTCATCACGCATGGGTGGCAGTGTGCTCCCCAATCCCAGTCAATGACGGCGCGCATGGGTGGCCGGCGGGCTCCCCGATCCCAATCAGCAAAGACGGCGCACTCCACGGCCATGGCAACTCGCAAGACGGCATAAAGTGGCGGCGGCGGCGCGACATCCTCAGGCGAGCGACCTTGCCAACATGAGCTACCTCAAGGCCGTCATCAAGGAGACACTCCGTCTGCATCCCCCAGCACCACTCCTTGCACCTCACCTCTCCATGGACAACATCCACCTCGACGGATACAAGGTTCCCGCCAAAATACCGGTGCTTGTTAATGCTTGGGCTCTTGGCAGGGATGCAAGCATATGGGAGGATGCCGAGGTGTTCAAGCCTGAGAGGTTTATGGATACATCCATCAATTTCAAGGGGAGCGACTTCCAATTCCTACCATTTGGTGCTGGACGAAGGATGTGCCCTGGCCTTAACTTTTCGATATCCACTCTTGAGATCATGCTTGGAAACCTCATGTACCATTTCGACTGGAAACTCCCGGCAGGGATGCAAGAGAAGGGCATCGATATGAAAGAGGGGTTTTCGTTGACGGTGCACCGCAAGGAAAAACTGCTGCTTGTCCCAAAATTAGTGCATGCCTAACAAGGCTAGCTAGCAACATATATGTTAATTGTATTGTATATGATAGCTAGATACGATCAGAGAATTCATTTGTTAGTTGTATGTACACATATATGCATGATTAAGTAGTTGCTCGAGTGTTAATATATTTTTTGCCACAAACAATTATATTTAATGCCTAGAGGATTATGGTGTTCTTAGAAAAAATAAACATACATCAAATACAAAAAAAAATAAACTTAGATATGTATGCAATTAAATTTTGATTTTGAGATCGTGCTCAAAATTTTGTAACCACTATAGGAAAAACACAACTTTTTGACAGCCAAAGAGACTCTCAACAGCCAGCGTCAAGTCGTCCACCAAATCACGGTGGGGCCAAGCCAACGGCATGCAGATATTTTGGAACATATGGCTAGGGTGTTGCCTATTAGAAGCCAACGGCATGCAGATATTTTGGAATTCCTCAGGCCAGACGGACATTGGTCCT
>SPJY01017966.1:0-15005 GCA_005191435.1 Raddia distichophylla
CCGGCTATTTAATTGCATGGTGTGGATGTAGGTTGGGGGCGGCGTCGACAGAGGGACGGGAGCGCCGACAGAGGCAGGGCAAGGCACGACGGCAGGGGCGGTGGGGATAGGGGCATCGGTGACGTCGGGGCGAGGGAGGCGGTTGCGGCAGGGTGGGGCAAGAAGGCAGGGGCGGTGGGGATAGGGGCATCGGTGACGTTGGGGCAAGGGCGGCAGTGGCGTCGGGATGGGGCGGAGGGCAGCGACGGAGGCTGGGGCGACAGCGGCTCCGGGACCTGGGGGCAGCTCTGGGCCGATCTGGTCGACGGGGCCGCCCGACGTCGGCGTCAGGGACTATGGTGTGTCGGAGGTTGGACGTGAGGACGCCGACGGCTGGTCACAGATCTAGGTCAATGTCGGCGTGCGCCAACCGTCGTGGCCGCGTGCCGCGCTGCACGCCGTCCCCGCACCAGCCCGCCGTCGAGTGCACACCGTATATATATACACGATCGCGCTATGCTACTCTTAGGAGTAGCTACGCGTGGTTCGGAGGCTGGTTCGGTGTCTGATTCAAATCAGTAACATTAACCGCCTTGCATGCATGCACATCCATTTTCTACGAAAAGGGATTAAAATGGAGCATCCGAATGCATTAGTTAGCCATGTAAAAGAATATTTTCTTCCTTTTTAACATATTTTTTTATTTGAAACTTAGATTGTCGAACGGTTTTCACCATCGCGTTACTTATATTTTTTTCCCTGAAACAAGACCGGACTTGAAACTCAGATTGCCAAATGGATTTCACCATTGCGTTACTTATATTTTTTCCAACGAACACAAGACCAGACTTGATGCACAGCGTGAAGGGGACGGGACCGACTGGGGATTGGGGAACGAGGGGAGTGAGAGTCTAGGGATAAATTTGTGGGTTCACTTGTCAACCTCTCCATTTCGGGTCCGGGTGTAGGTACCCTTGGGTCCAACACTGGACTCAGACCTAGACTTGGACCCGAAGCAAAATATCCATGGGTCGAAAGATGGACCCGGACTCTGACCCTTCGGGTTGGGTACCCGTGGGTACCCAAACCTATGAGTATTTTTGCCATCCCTATATCAAGACCATCAAATTGAGTGGCGTGGGTCAGTGAATTGATTTTCCTGAAATGCCATTGCCTTGCCTAGAACCTCCTAACTGAAATCCACCCTCCTAGCCCCGGTATGATTTCCTAATGATCATGGCAGCGGCCTTTTGCGAGAGCGAACTAGCTAAGAGCATGCCCAACCTCTATATTTTCCCTATCTCATCACTATTAATCAACTTTTTAATCCTTACCCTATCCTTCCCTACATTTTCCTCTTTTATATTTCAATACCTACTGATTGCTACAGTGATTTGAGCGCCAAATAAGGTAGCATTGGGCATGCCCTAATGCCAGCTCGTTCGGAACTCAGGGCCCATGAAATTTTATAGTCCAGCCCAAGCCCAATAGCACTTAACCCTAATTTCCACCACACTCCTCTTCCTCACCAGTCCTCCTCCCCCTGTGTGGCTGTGCTGCCTAGCCGCTCCGTCTGTCTCCCCACCGCACCTCCTCCCCCACAAGGCCCCACCCCTGCCGCTGCTCCCTCTCTCCCGCCGGCCAACGCACCTCATCCCGCCGTACGTATGTATATAGTCTTTGTATCTTGCCCATAATCAGTACGCCATGTACTTAATATTTTCCTGTGTATAAATATGCATGGCTGATTACTCCACCTAGCTTAAACATAATCGGCTATCTTATCATGATCGGCTATTAACTAGCATATATGCACGTGTATATATAAGCCGATCCATGCCTCCATTAACGTACATACAAAAGCCGATTGTATCATATGAACTCTTCTTTGATTGGCTATCTAATCTTTTGTATATATATATATACGCATGCATAAAAGCCGATCATGATCTTTTCCAAATGTTAGCCGATCAACTAATAATGACATCCAAGTATATGCCGATCTAACTCCTTTTTTAGCCGAATATGCTGTTTTTCACCCTCTTTTGGCCACTAAAATAACCGTATTTTTGTGCCAAATTTGGGTGTCAACAGGTTCTTTTTGCTGTTCCATCTATATGTTTTTAGTAGATTCCAAATTTCATCACATCCTGGTTTGAACTTACAAGGAAAGACATGACCTCCTCATCATTTGAAATAATTTACCCTGCCGTGCCAAAACAAGATAACAAGTAAGTATGCAGTTCCATGTATTTTTTTCCTTTCATAATTCATACTTTGCAAATTTTCATACTTTGCAATAATCAAATTTTCATTGCCTTACTGCATTAAAATTTCTATGCGGTCTTAATATGTTCTCAAGTTCAATGTTCTTGTGAGCAGTACCAAACTTAATATGTTTTCAGTTTTTGAAATCTGAATTTTCAAACATGGAAAACTGAATTTTCAAAAACCTGTTGCACTGAAATTTTTCTTTTCGTACTAAAATTTGTGTCCAAAAATCAGATGCCCAATCCAACCGCATATTTGCATGTCTATAGATTTGCAAGTCTGAAATTTCAGACATGGAAAAACTGAATTTTTACTAACTTGTCCAACTGGAAATTGTGTGCATTTTATACTGAAATTTGTTTGTATATGTTCTGAAAAAAATTCATCTAGGCCATGTCCTGCTTATAAGATGCCCCACCTTGCTGCATGTCCCAAATTTCATAATTGAAAATCTCAATTTTCAGTCATGGAAAACTAAATTTTCATAAACATGTTCCACTGAAAACTCTGTTTATTTTGTACTGAATTTTTTGTGGGTATATGTACTGAAATCAGATGCTGCTCCATCTTTGCATGTTTATTGAAGTTTACAGATTTTTTTCAGAATTGCACATTGGAATTTTCACTCTTGGGAAAAGTATTTTCAAAATCATGCAGTACTGAAAATTCTGTATATTTGCACTGAAATTTGTGTTTTCACAATTCAATTTTTCACATACGCAAAAACTAAATGTTCCGGTGAGCAATTTGCACCCTAGCTGTGTTTTGTGCATGCTATGTTGAATTTTTCAGGTTTAGAATTCATTTTTTCAGATACGCAAAACTGAAATTTCAAAAAACTGTTGAACTGAATTTTGTGTATTTTTGTCTTGAATTTTTCAAGATAACAAGTAAGTATGCAGTTCCATGTATTTTTTACCTTTTCCATTAAATCCTTGATTTCGTTTCCATTTTTGTTTTTTTACATCTCTTTTTGTTTCATATACTATAGTCTTAAAAACTGTTATCCGTTCCTGTTTTGGCTGCAGCCACGATTGTGGGTTTTCGTTATGAAATTCATGGACCTGTGGAACAGCGTTAGAGATCAGCTGGTAGAAAAATTCAGTCCAAAGGACATGCCGAACATACGCATTAAGTTGGCAAACGATCTTTTCTGTTCAGTCCATAACAGTGATGAGCAAGCAAAGGTTTCCGTCTGGAATTTTATACGGTAAGCCTTTATTATCCAATGTGCAGTTGTTAAGTTTTCTATTTCTTTTCTTTTATGTTTTGCATTGACTTCTATGACAATCCCTGAATTTATATCCTTATTTTTTAAACTATAGGTGATAGATGCAAGGAACTGCATATTTATAAATGTTTCTGCGCCCCATACTTTTTTTTGCTAGTTCTGTCAATTGCTGCTACTAGTAATTACTGTCTCTCATTGGTTCCAATTAATATGTGTATTACTGAAGTACATGTTATGAAAATTGTGCTTTTTTTACCTAAGAAGTATGTGTGGAAGCATTGTTTTTGTCAAATCATAAGATCCATGTACAGCGTCCCCCTCATGTGTACATTTTCTGCTCATTACAACACATAACTCATGCATTGTAAAGCAAAGTATTGGATAAGTTTGCCAAATGTAGCAGCAAATAAAGATACAACCCATCAAAAAAACAAATATCATTCAGGTTCCCTTTAGGAATATCGATTCCATCTCTCTATCCTTCCATCCCAACTTGCTATTTTGTGTCGATGCCTTTGCTTGGTCCTGTCTCTGCATACCTTTGTTCATTGCTCTTCTGTCCTTTCATCCCCCTCTTTGTCATTTTTGAACCTGCAATGCATTTGCACTTCTCTTTTTTAGCTCTGAGTAAGAGAGTGTTTTTGTGTAATAGTGTATCTAATGTGTATTTACTTTTTCAGAAACAAATTGTGCTCACCTTTCCCTTCTCCATTTTCCGGGATGGGTTCCTTGCATGTCTTCACATTATGTCCAACATTTTGACATCTGCTACATCTTATTTGTTGCTTGCTTTTCAGCTGCTCCCTTATTGTCAATTTTCACGGTAGTGTTGCTGGGCGTCCTTTAGTAATGGCACATTGATCTTTTAGGCCGATGTTGCCTGATGTTTCTTCTTTGTCTTTCTCATTTCTCTTGTCGTCTTGCATGATCAGTAGCTGTTCCTCAAGATGTTCCAGATCATTGAACATTTACTCACTCATTGCTTTGTCTTTTGATGCAATATCAGCTAATGCAATCACCTTTCGTGATATAATATTGAAGATTAGATGGGTGTTGTTATCATCATAGTTCTCTTCGGCCATGTTCCCAATTGCCCTGCTACTTTCTGCATTTCTTGCAAGTGGTGTCCATCTGATCAAGAAATATTTATCTGGCAACTCAGCGATATTTAGCTGCGTCAAAACCCGGAGTATGTGTGATCACAATATCTCATCGTTATCCATTTTCCCACATATGCAATTGTATTCCTGGTTTTTAATGTCAATTTGCATGAAGTGCTTTCTGAGTTTAGTTGCATTGCTTCCTAGGTGTGATGCCTTATAAACTAAATAGGACCTCTCATGCTGCGGCTCTTCAACCTGATGTTTTGTTGTGTCTCTTAGCTGTTCTTGGAACTTGTAGAAAATCTTCTGGTTGTAAATTTTTGCTGCCTGTTTTTCAATCTGGTAGTCTGACCAATACTCCCGTGGCTTTGTATTTCTTGTAACTGCTTGCTGCTGCCTTTGATTCTCCTCATATGAATCAAAAATTCATTCGCATTCTTCAGCAAAGGTACACGAGCTGAATGTTGATCCTATGTTGTCCTTGAACACTGCGTTTGTCCCCTCGTTCCTTACTGTTGTATGCATAAAAGGGAAGAAATTATTTTTGAAGTACACTGGGACGAAACTCTTTCTGTTTTCCCACATTTCTTGCAAGTACTTCAAATGCCCAATGTTATGCTTATCTATCATCTGCTTCCAATCTTCTTCAAACTCTTCTCCAGTCAATGAGTTGTTGACAATGTCGTACAGCTCATCATGCACTCCTTTTCTGCTTAGGACGGCGGATGTTTTGTCAGCCAGCTTTTTTAGGACATGGAACAGTTAGTTCCTGTATGTGGTGTTTGGTAGAGTCAGTCTTATTGCTGCTCTCATTGCAAGCTCTTGATCTGTTATGATGGTCATAGGTTGCTTGTCACCCATGCATAGCAAGAAGGTCTCAAACAGCCAGCAAAAACTTTGTGTTGTTTCATCTTCAAGAAAACCGAAACCAAAAGGACAATTGTCTCCATAACCATTTACACCAACAAAGGGTGCGAATGGCATGTCGTACCTATTAGTTTTGTATGTAGTGTCGAAGCTGATACACTCCCCCAGGCTTCGTAATTCATCCTGTGCCTCCCCTCAGCCCAGAATACATTTAGTACTCTCCCTTCTTTGTTTGATTTGAACAAGTAGAAGAACAGTGGATCTGCAGCTTGTCTTTTCCCAAAGTATTCTACTAGTTTATCCATGTCGCTCTTCCTTGAATGCTTCATTATCCTTGTTATTTCATTGCTTACATCCTTCTTTGTGTATGGAACTGATGCCAGGTTGCCCCTTAGGTATGACAATATCGCCATCATCTTCCTCGTCAGCACTTGTGCTGTATCTAGTGTCTTTATTGGTGCTTTCTCTGCTGCTATCATGTTTCTATGTGAGAGGAGGAATTTCACCTCATTTGGTGGAGTCGAAGGGTGGTTGTGTGCCAAGTGTGCACGTATAATTCACCATGTCGAGCCAATCTTTATTAAGACGACTGTTGCTGGACAGGCTGTCACTTCCTCAATATTTCTTTTCCTTTTTGATGCAATTTCTATCCCTTTTGAGCTGTTTGCTATTTGCTTCTCAGTTGTTTTCCTTGACCTTTTGCAAGCAAGCGTTATCTTTGCAAGTGCATTTTTTCCCCTGGTTTTCTTGAGTGGTAGTTGTGCAATACAATCACAGAGAAGCCAGTTATCAAAATATAATTGGTGTTGAAATCTTGTCCTTTCTTCTCATCCTGAAAAACAAACCAACCTTTGGAACAAGTTCATTTTGTTCATCATCTACCTGCTCCCGGGCTTTAGCAATGTTTTCTTCTTGCATCAAAACTTCTGCAGCATCCCCATTCAGGTATTCCCTGCTATCTGTTCTTTCTTCGCGTTGAAAGTTTGCTCCATTATTAGCTGAGTTGTGTTATATATATTGTTCAGAATCTTGGAAATTAATATTGGAGCCAGCATTTCTGGGACCTTCTGCACTCATTTTGCTTGCTGGCTGCAGCTTGTCAATTTTCTACATTATGTTTCATCAAACAGGGAATTACATAAAATTTGTTTGACTTCCTTTTTTTGTAGATTTTAAATTTGTATAACCAAAAAGTTGAATCATATGTAGAGTTGTTTTTACCTCATATGGGGTGGGCTTTGTAGTAGCCTTGTGTAGTTCATTTGCGATATATCCATCTTGTACCTGTCATCTTTTGACAAGCCAATCCTGCTTGTTGTTGTGTACACCTACCATAAAAGCAAAATGCAAGATAGTCAACTTGTTGCCAATTGTCATATGTTAATGTTCTAGTACGTTTTTCTTACCTCATGGTTGCTTTCATAGTTTGTCTATTGCCAATCTTCTTTAGATGGATTGCACCATGTTTCTTCTGTGCTAGGTACCCCTGGATGAGCTTCTGAAATTGTTGTTTCACATTGATCAGGGTCTCCTTGCTGACTGTTTTGACTGAAGTTTGTTATCTTTTGAAGCATATCTGTGAATGTGTTGGTCCTTTCTTGTGATAGCATAACCTGTTTTGCACAACAAGTTAATATATATGTCTAGCCCTTTTTCTAGAATCGAATTATTTTTCTTTTTGGTTATTGATGTTTTGTTCTTCAGAGGAATCTTACAGTGTAGTTGTTGAATTCCTCTTCGACGCTGTTGTCATTCCACGGGGTTGTCTGCATGGTACATTATTGTAATAAGCCACTACTATTTCTTTTTGAAACATGCATGCATTGGACTATTTTTATTTTTTCATATACGTTTTTTCAGTACATGTTGAATGAATTTTTTTTACCTCAGGTAATCTGCTAGTTGTTTCCATCTGCATTGTATCTATAATGAAGAAATCATTCATGCAGTTCTCTTTTTCATCGTTGCTGAATGTCTGTTGCTATACGAAGTTATTACGGTCAAAACCAACTTACTGTGAAATTGTTGAAATATTCTCGCATGACCATTCGTCCATCATGTTCTGCATCAAAGGTTAACATCTGTCCAAGTAAAAAAATGCAAATGCAAACTTATTTTTGTCCATTAATCGAGATAAATACAATGTAAATTTAAACTAATTAGCTTTCCCCTTCACTTTCTTGCTTTGTGAGATTTGGCATCTCTTGTAGTTCCACCCTTTCAGACATAGGTAGCTTATTCTCCTTAATGCTTGCGGCTATGCCTTGTCCCCTGTTTGACAAAACAGGTGAGAATCATTTGCTGCAATTCTATAATATGAATCTTACATAATTATCCTTTCATAATTCATACTGAAATTTTTATGGGTATATGTACCGAAAGCAGATGCCGCTCCATGTTTGCATGTTTATTGAAGTTTACAGTTTTTTTCAGAATTGCACATCTGGAATTTTCACTCTTGGGAAATAGTATTTTCAGTAACATGCAGCACTGAAAATTCTATGTATTTGCGTTGAAATTTGTGTTTTCACAATTCAATTATTTCACATAGGCAAAAACTAAATGTTGAATTCGGTGAGCAGTTTGCACCCTAGCTGTGTTCTGTGCATGCTATGTTGAATTTTTCAGGTTTAGAGTTGTTTTTTTCAGATTCGCAAAACTGAAATTTCAAAAAACTGTTGAACTGAAATTTTGTGTATTTTTTGTTGAAATTTGTTTGCATAAATTCTAAAAAAAATTCAGAAAGGCCAAATTCCGCTGCACGCTTGCATGTCATTCTAATTCGACCTGCATGTGTATGGATTTATTTTTGGAACAGAAAAAATCGGCCTGCATGTGTATGGATTCGAATGCGGGTGGGTACCTTGTGTTTTCTTCGTCTCTTATTCCTTCTCTTGGCAGATCAACTCGTCTAGATCTGGGACTTTGGGAGGATCGCCATATGAAGTGGCTTGGGTAGGGCAATGAAGACGACGGGGGATTGAGTTTTTTTGTCGTTACATGCACGTGGGAAGGGGGTGGGTAGATTTACTTTTGGTGGAGTTGGGGGAAAACAAAATCGCCTGCGTTTAACAAAACGTGCAGGCGACTGCACAAACACAACCATGCAGGCGACTGCAACAAAGGCAGTCCCATAAACAAATGATGAATTGATTCATTTTGGATTAAAATTGGCTATGGTATGTCGTATGACATGAGGTCTTTGCAAAATATTTGTTGAGTTCATGCCATAATCTCATGCATCTCAGTGGTGCAGTACTAGTATTCGAAACTCATGGTTGGCATGAAAAAGGGGAGAACATTAGAAATTTTATGAAAAAAGCATGCAATAATAGATATTTTAAATATTTTCTATTGAGAAGGCATAGTTGAGACATCAATAGGTTATTTTGGGAAACATATGTCATTTAATATATTGCTCATATCTACGTGGTGGATGATTAGTAAAGTTATGTCAATATATTAGTCACTGGCATGCGACATTAATTCACATGAGTGTGTGTATGTATGACATATGACTAGAAGTCATTCATTTGTTTGAAACAAATGATTCCTAAATTAAATATGTACAGATGTCGTCTCCATGATGCTCAATGACGCAACATGGCCACGGTGTGTGGGGCATGGGTATACGACGGCGCCAGCTCGAACACAAATTGCTGGAGGATCATGGAGAGCGCCATCTTGGCCTCAAGTAGAGCAAAGTTCTGGCCGATGCAGGTGCGCGGCCCCCAGCCAAAGGGGAGGGACGCGCCTGGGTCGGACGCCTTGGAGATCCCCTCGGGGAACCTCTCCGGTCTGAACTCATTCCCGTCGTTTCCCCAGACTTCTGGTTCGTTTCCGATGAGCACGTCTACGGGGTACGTGACACCTCCGATCTCCATCTCCTTGTACGTTTTCCGAGAAAAAGCGACGACCGGCGGGCCGGTACAGCCGGAGAACCTCGTAGAGTATCATGGTTACCTGCTCCACCATCAGATGTCGTCTCCATTCCTACAGAATAGAATATCTTGCACTCCTCAATGACATCTTCGGTTGTCATTCTCAGGCTAGATTGTCCATTCTCGTCAGTTTGTCATGTTTCATTCTAGGTTTAATAGGATATATGCCGCTACTCAAACACTTAATTTGATAATTGACATCTTTTTTATAATTAGATATATGCCATCATAAAACCATATTTCTTCGATATATGCCACTCCATACGACACGTGTCCCTTTTTTTCGTCATATGTGACTTATATTTATGTATTTTGACCGCACCTCCGAGGCACCATCACCGTCGCGAGCTGGTCCGAGCACCGTCTTCTTCCTCCTCTGCCACTTTTCCCTACGCACAAGCTGCTCCGAGGCGTCGCTGCTGCCGCCTCATGATACAAAGGAGGAAGGTGCCACCTCTTGCCGCCCTTGCCGAAGACACGGCCTATCGCCACCCTCGCCGGAGCGCCGCCTCTTTCCGCCGGCCACGCCGTCCTCCTCCGCGCGCTTCTGACAGCCCTCATTGAAGCCTCTCGTCGCAGCTTTTGGAGGAGTGCGTCGCACTGGTGTCGTCGATGACGAACTTGTAGTCGCCGTCACGTCACGAAGCTCACCGTTGCAAGAGAAGGAGAGAAAGGAATAGGTGAGGATGGGGAGAGGAGGAAGGAGAGCTGGAGGTTGAAGATGAGGGCAAAATGGTCCAAATCCAAAAATACAAGTTAAAGTGGGATACGTGTCGAATAGAGTGGCATATATCGAAGAAATGCAGTTTCGTAATGGCATTTATCTTTTTATTGAATGAACGATGGCAATTCTCGAATTAAGGATTTAAGCTGTGGCATTTATCTTATTAACCCTTGATTCTTACAGTAAGCCGAGTAAGTCATCTTTGGTGCTTTCGCCTTCTTTCATTGCTTGAATTCTTTTCCCAGCTAGACCTCGTAGAATCGATTCAATCTCCGTGTTGACTCGATGCATCCTTCGGTTGTTTTTAAATATATGCCACTACTCAAACACTTAATTTGAGAATTGACATCATTTTTTTCTAATTGGATATATGCCATTATAAAACCACATTTCTTCGATATATGCCACTCCATACGACACGTGTCCCTTTTCATCATATATGACTTATATTCTTGTAATTTGACCGCACCTCCAAGGCACCATCGCCGTCGCGAGCTGGTCCAAGCACTGTCTTCTTCCTCCTCTGTCCTCTTTTCCCTGCGCGCAAGTTGCTCCGAGGCGTCGCTGCCACCGCCTCGCAATACAAAGGAGGAAGGCGCCATAGTTGAAGCCAGAGGCGCCACCTCTTGCCGCCCTCGCCGAAGACACGGCCTATCGCCGCCCTCGCCGGAGCTGTCGCCTCTCTCCGCCGGCCAAGCCGTCCTCCTCCGCACGCTTCTGCGTCGCAACTTTTGGAGGAGCGCGTCGCACTGGCGTCGTCGATGACGAGCTTGTGGTGCCGTCACGTCACGAAGCTCACCGTTGCAAGAGAAGGAGAGAAAGGAATAGGTGAGGTTGGGGAGAGGAGGAAGGAGAGCTGGAGGTTGAAGATGAGGGCAAAATGGTCCAAATCCAAAAATACAAGTTAACGTGGGATACGTGTCGCATGGAGTGGCATATATCGAAAAATGCAGTTTCGTAATGGCATTTATCTTATTATTGAATGAACGATGGCAATTCTCGAATTAAGGATTTGAGCAGTGGAATATATCCTATTAACCCTTAATTCTAACAGTAAGCCGAGTAAGTCATCTTTGGTGCTTTCGCCTTCTTTCATTGCTTGAACATCTTTTGTGCTTTCGCCTTCATTCATTGCTTGAATTCTTTTCCCAACTAGACCTCGTAGAATCGATTCAATCTCCGTGTTGACTTGATGCATCCTTCGGTTGTTTTTGGTTGGCAAGGACCTGAAAATTGTACGCCCCTTTACATTTACAGTAAACAATGGAAAGTTTTTTTTTTCCATCACAAACAGTTAGTGGTTCGGATTTACAGAATGACCCTATCTGTAAAATTAGTAGGAGTAAGATATTAATGAGGTTCAGGTACTACTGCTAACGTACTCACATGTAACCTGGAATGACGATCTTCTGAATGCTTGCCATGAGGCGCTCAGCTTGCTCGGCCTGCAGCTGGAAAATCCTTCGTCCTTCAAGGTAGTTAGGTAGCTACTGCCGAAAGCGGTGCGCGACATGACATCTCCGGTGAGGCTCTGGAGGTCCGGCCAGACATCCACTTCGCAGGAACCGTCGGTACCAAGTGACTGCGCCCATCTGACCCCAAGCTCTTCACAGCAAGCAGAAAACGCCGGCAGCATTAACGAGGTTCAGGTACTACTGTGCTAACTATATTAACGAGGTTCAGGTACTACTGTGCTAACGTACTCACATGTAACCTGGAATGACGATCATGCTTGCCATGAGGCGCTCAGCTTGCTCGGCCTGGAGCTGGAAAATCCTCGTCCTTCAAGGTAGTTAGGTAGCTACTGCCGAAAGCGGTGCGCGAAATGACATCTCCGGTGAGGCTCTGGAGGTCCGGCCAGACATCCACTTCGCAGGAACCGTCGGTACCAAGTGACTGCGTCCATCTGACCCCAAGCTCTTCACAGCAAGCAGAAAACGCTGGCAGCATGAGCTGCAAATCAAGCCATGCGCTCCAGGGATCAACCACACACACTCACAGTTAATACTAATTCACAAGAGTATAAAAGAAGATTAAAACTAGCTAGTACTATATGCATATGACTATATGAGTTACTGCATATATGTCTATATACCTTGAGCTTCTCGAGATGGAATGCAGGGCTGAGGATCCCATTTCTCGCCGTCGTAGCTCGCTAGGCCTTCAGCGAGCAGCCTGGCCGCCGGGAACTTGAGCTTCTCGAAGTGGCCGAACTTGTTGGACATCACATCCCTGGTCAGGGCAGGGTCGGCGATGGTCACCATGGGGATCGGGCCGAACCAAGAGATGCACGCCTTGCCGTGCGCCCGGATCTTGTTGTAGAGGAACGGCGCGACGTGCGGGCCGATGTCATGCCAGCGCAGCGGCAAAGGCCTCGACCACGCCTCCTTGTCTTCTGCCGGACGTTATGGCTGAGATCGCCGGTGAGAAAGCGGTACGACGTGCCGCGAAGGCCCTGCGCGCGCAGCGCC
Source organism: Raddia distichophylla (assembly GCA_005191435.1). Lineage (NCBI taxonomy): Eukaryota > Viridiplantae > Streptophyta > Magnoliopsida > Poales > Poaceae > Raddia > Raddia distichophylla. Next base: position 12,588 of record SPJY01017966.1, read on the forward strand.
TGCCACCACAGCTTGTCCAGCAACCGGGCTGCCTGCCAGAGAAGAACTAAGCCCAGGAGACCGCAGACCAGGAAGCTCCATGGCACTGCGGCTGGACTCATCGGTGCTCCAAGAATCATCGCTGTGGACTGTGGTCACTGGAGAACGGTGGTGAAGGACTGAGGTGGTATTTTGCCAATACGAGGGATTCTACCTAGGGACCAACTATTTGACAGGCGCATGCTATTTGTGTTTTTGTGCAGGCGCCTATCAAAATCCCCAGGTTGTAGACGATGTCAAAAATTCCACTATCGCAAAACATTTTTTCCAATAAATGGAAATGTGGAAAAACAGTAGAAATTTAGTGGAATTTTTTACGTCTGCACGATTTCGCAAATTATACGAGCAAAAAATCTCTCGACGTGAAAAATAGAAAACAAAATAAAATTTATAATAAATAGAAAACAAAATAAATCTATAATAAAGGGAAAACAAAATAAATCAATAATAGATCAGACCTCGCGCAAAAAATTCCACTATCGCAAAACATTTTTTCCAATAACTGAAAATGTGGAAAAACAGTAGAAATTTAGTGGAATTTTCACTAATTAAGTGCTAATTAAATAAAAAAATAGAAAAAAATAGAAAAATAAATAAAAAAATAGAAAAATATTTAAAATGGGTTGATTAGGATTTTATAAGAATTATGAAATTTTTTCTACGCAATTTGGACTCCGGATAAAATAGATACAAAAAAAAAATCTAAATGGGAAAAAATGAATCAATGCAACTACTAACTAGCAGCATCGCCGTGCGCCTGCATTCTACTAGCACTGTTGAGAAACGGACAGGTGTCTGTGTGTTTTGCTAAACCGCAGGCGCCTGCGAAATAGCAAAGCCGTTCTACCTATTGCCACACAGTGATTGTAACAAAATAAATTTCGTTGTTATAGCCAATGCTATTGCCACATAATATTTTATATGGTAATAGGTTTCCTATATCGCAACAAACGTGAATTGTTACATTATTTATTATTTTTGTTGCAATAAATTGAATGTATTGCAACGAAAGTTCCATTAACTAGCTACTATTACAACAAAAAAACTGTTGAAATAACTAACTTCTATCACAACAAAATTATATTGTTGTAATAATTTTTCACCTATTGCAACGATTATAGGTAGTTGATTATTGATATGGGTAGCAATGATTTTTATTTCGTTGCAATAAATACATATTGCAACAATATTGGTCATATTGCAATATTTATTTCGTTGCAATATGTTCATGAAGAAAGGTCAAAATGGAAACATGATATATTTTAGACAAGTAGTTATGAGGTGAGCTGGTTAGGTGAGATTACTTTAAGTCAAAAGGTTGTGGGTTCGAATTCTAGAATCTACGTATTTGTTTTTCTATGTAACTTATTAGTTGTTGCAATAAGTTTTTGCCATGAATTTTATTTTGTTGTATTATGATATTGTTATGAAATAAAATGTGTTTTAATAAGTTATAGCAACGATTTAAAACCGTGGCGATAAAGCTCATATAGTTGCAATAAAGAAATTTATTGTCACGATTTTGATATCGCTGCAACTTCTTATTACCAGGAGATTATTGCAATGATTTTAGTTTTGTTGCAATATACACATATTGTCATAATTTTAAGTTTAATGCAACAAAAATTGCAATATAGATGTGGCACAGGGACTGTCACTATCAGTCTGGAAGGCTGTGTATGGACTGTGACTGACCAGCAGATCCTCTGCCGTTGTATACTTACGGCAGAGTGCCGTTGAGTCACTGCACATAGGCCCAGAGGGTGGTGGACCCCACATGTCAGTGGCATAACGGCACTCTGCCATTACGGCAGATGATGCGCGCTCCTGTGCCTGTGTGTGGCCTTTAGGCATTTTGGGTCAAGCGGTCAGCCAGGCCTGCTCAATTGCTCGAAAGGAGCTTGGGTGGAGAAGAAGAAAAAAAAAGCCGACCTGGATGAGAGTGACCAGATCTTGGAGAATGCCGGACTGCCGGGTGGAATTGGGGAAATTATCTCGGTAGTCTGGGGCTCCGAGTATGCGTGCAATGTTACTCTGCTTAGAGCGTGACATGCACTAGCGGATTTTAGACAAAGATAAATACAAATCATAAACTTCGAAAACAATTTTTTTAAAATTTCAACAAATATTCTAGATTACACTTTATTTTTGTTTGAATTTTTTTGTTTGGTTTGGCTTCACGACCATTAAAAACCGAACTAGCGGCCTGACCTAACAAAATTCGAGGCAACCCCTGGGTGGCTTAAGTTTGGCCCGAGCACGATGGAAAGTGTAAGCTAGCTGTAATCGGGGCTTGGAGTGTGAATTTTATGGGTAGGTGCTATTGATCCCTAGCCAAGATCTGGCAAGCTCAGGCAGGGCAACCTTACAAGAAAGCGC
>SPJY01017970.1:0-13426 GCA_005191435.1 Raddia distichophylla
AGCGGAGAGCACGCCGTCAAGCATCTCCCTCTCTGATTCAGAGTCCGACGAGAGCACGGAGATCTGCAATTACCGGGAAGTCTTCGTCATGGCGCGGACGACCATCATTCGGCCTCTCAACACGGACCCGCGCTGCGCCGACGATCAGGACTACCTACAACAACGTCGCATCCGCGGACGCAATGTTCCGAACGAAGTGCGCACCGTGAAATTGAGGGATCAAGACGTCTACACCACTCCCCAAGCCAACATCGTCGCGTCCAAGACCCTCCTCAAGACCATCGCGCCTCAACTGCTGGAGGACAGCCCGCTCGTTCAGACCTTGGCCCGTGCAACGCCCATGGTTGATTTGGCGGCCATTCAGCTGAACGAGGCGCACACCACTCTCACCACGACGGCTCATAGCCGCTCTGGGTGCAATCGGAGCAGGGCGTGTGCTTCAACCGTCGGCGGATCTCATCCATCGGCAGGTCGTGACCTCCGCCATGAGATTGAAGCCAAAAGGAGGGAGCGCGCCGAAGGCGATCGACGCTCTCACAGCTATCGCAGTCGGCGCCACGACGATCACGCCGAAAGCACCGCCAGTCGGCGCGACCATCACCAAGACCCGTGGTGGGAGCATCGCAACAGATCCCCGCGGCGGCAGCTGCCTTGACCCTTGGTGGGGATTCGGGCTTTTACCCCTATCTACGCCAAGTGGTTTTACCGAACGGCTTTAACCTCAAAGGAATCGATAAGTTCAATGGCGAAAGGGATCCAAAGAACTGGCTACAGGTCTACGCCTTAGCAGTCAGCGCAGCAGGAGGAGATCAGAACGTGATGGCAAACTATCTGCCAGTCGCTCTGACCCCAACCGCTCAGACCTGGCTTACGGGACTCCTGAAGAACTCAATCAAGTCTTGGGACGACCTCCAGGAACAATTAATCGCCAATTTCCGGGGGACCTATGAAAGGCCCGCTGGGAGTTGAGAGATTGGACAGTTACATCGGCGCAAGAATGAGACTCTCCGTGAGTTTATCAAGCGCTTTACCAAGAAGAAGAATGAGATCCAGGACGTTTCAGAGCAAACGGTCATCGATGCCTTCTTCGCCGGATGCAAATCCGAGGAGTTAATCAGGCAGATGACTCGGGACCCCGCGTAATCTTAAGGCTATGTTCACAATGGCGGACCAAGAGGCCAACACTGAGGAAGCCATCATGAACCATCGTGTTGGCAACGACGGAGGCCCCATGAAGAAGCCCAACGATGAACAAAATAAGCCCAAGGACAAGAAGCGAAAAGGGGATGATATGGTCGCCAACGCGAGCGTTACCGACCAAAGCCCCCTAACGACAACGATTACAACAAGGTCATGCAAGCGGTATGTCCCTTTCACCCCTGTGGAAAACATGCTGCCAAAGACTGCCTTATTCTCCAGATGTTCCCGACAACACCAAGCAGCCGGCGGCCAAGGGAGGACACAGCAAGAAGCAAGATGGAGACTACCAAGACACTGAGCGTGAGATCAACTATATATTCGGGGGCTCGGATGCGTATGAGTCCAAGCGGAAGCAGAAGCTTACCACTCGGGAGGTCAACGCAATCATGCCCGTGGTCCCCAAGTATCTGCGCTAGTCAGAGGTACCCATCACCTTTGATCGATTAGACCACCTGAACCGGATTGCCTTCCCTGGGAGGTATCCTCTAGTGCTGGATCCGGTCGTTCGAGGAAACAAACTAAAGAGTGTCCTAGTCGACGGCGGGAGTGGGATTAACGTCCTCTTCGTCAAGACTCTAGATCAAATGAAGATTCCTCGCTCCGAGCTACGGCAGGGGTCATCTCCTTTTCATGGTGTGATTCCCGAAACGTCTGCGGTACCACTCTGGCAGGTCTCACTGCCTGTCATGTTTGGGACCAAGGACAATTATCGGACCGAGAGTCTCAGCTTTGAAGTAGCCGTTTTCAAGACGGCATATCATGCTATCTTGGGAAGGCTAGGGATCGCCAAGTTCATGGCCGTTCCTAACTACACTTATCTCCACATGAAGATGCCGGGTCCCAATGGTGTAATCACCATCCCCGACGATGTCAAGCAGTCCCTCGTTTGCGACAGCGAGAGCTGCGAGATGGCGCAAGCATTGGACACCTCGGCTGAGATGGAGGCGATTCGACGAGAAGTGGCATCCCTTCAGGAAGAAGGAGATATACCTGCCAAAAAGCAGGCAAAGACTTCCATCCAATCGGCCGAAGAAACCAAGAAAATACTGTTGGACTCGTCTGACCCGGCCAAGACAGCCGTGATTGGGACAGGGCTCAATAGTAAATAGGAAGATGCGCTCGTCGCTTTCCTCCGGGAAAACCAGGACGTGTTCGCTTGGAAGCCTTCGGACATGCCTGGTGTTCCGAGGGAGGTGATCGAGCACTCTCTCCACGTCGACGAAAAGGCGCGCCCAATCAAGCAGCGTCTGAGAAGATTTGCACCGGATTGGAAGGACGCAATTCGGGAGGAGATCACGAAGCTGCTGGCAGCACGATTCATCAAAGAAGTGTACCATCCCGAGTGGTTGGCCAACCCCGTCCTGGTGCAGAAGAAGAACAAGACATGGCGAATATGCGTCGACTATACGGACCTCAACAAGGCTTGTCCCAAGGATCCTTTTGGGCTTCCCCGCATAGACCAAGTGGTGGATTCCACCGCCGGGTGTGAGCTCCTAAGTTTTCTAGACGCCTACTCAGGCTACCATCAGATTAGTTTCAAAGAGGAAGATTGCATCAAGACGCCGTTTATTACGCCTTTTGGTGCTTTCTACTATATCACAATGCCGTTCGGGCTGAAAAACGCTGGTGCGACATATCAGCGCACCATACAGCGGTGTTTTCGCACTCAGCTCGGCCCCAACGTGGAGGCCTACGTCGACGACGTCGTCGTGAAGACACGAACAAAATCAGATCTCATAACTGATCTGACCAAAACTTTCCAGAGCCTAAGGGCATATCGGATGAAATTGAATCCCGAGAAGTGTGTTTTCGGGGTCCCACCTAGCCCAAGGTTGAGAAAAGGTCAGCCTTTGGTCTCCGGTTTATGTGCTTGTGCTCTCCGACGACCCCACGAGTCGAGGCTTCATCGACGTGTATGACTACGCCAAGCTCGTACCCGAGTACCTCATCGCCAAGACTGAACCGCGACGACCGCTACTTCGACAAAAGCCCGTAGCTTCCCTACGGCCACCGAAAACGTGTTTCCAGTGCTCTCCTTGGACGCGTCCTCGTTGTGCACAAGTCCTCCGACCGTGCGGGGGCAGGCTCTGCTTGTGGAGTTGGTGTGGCGGGATTCCCCGGGGTGTGGAGAATTGTCGTCGCCTCTTGTACTCGACTGCTTCCTCTCCATGCGTAGGTCAGACTTTCTAGTGCAAGTGAGCATTAGGGACGAGAGGGTTCCGGGTCCCCGTTAGCGCATGTGTTGTGCGCGGTGTGACCTTGCTCAACGGTGAGTAGGCGGGCATGTGTTGCGCGCCGAACATCGGTCAAACATATCGCTGTGTCCCCTATTTACTATTCTAGCATGTTTGGAGAATTGCCTGTGTTCCGTGTGCCATCGAGCCACGAGGAGTTGAGAGGAGTCGAGAATTGCCGCTTTGCTTCTGCTCGTGCACGTGCATACTAGACGGTGTAGGGCTCTTGCTTCTGCTGGCTCGCTAGTCTACTTCGTGCTCCGTTGCGCTTAACTCTGAACCTGCCTAACACAAGGTGTAATTGGTGTGTGTGCGATTAGAATAGAAAAGTGTTAAAATTGTTAAAAAAATCGCCAATCCCCCCTCTTGGCCTCGTATCCTTACAAGTGGTATCAGAGGCCAGGATCTTGTGCTAAAAGCATAACCGTTCACAAGATGGCAGACGGGGGCTACAGTGTAGCTGGCAATAGGATTCCTTTCTTCACGGGCACCCACTTTGACTATTGGAAAGGGTGAATGCAAGTGTACCTACAGTCGATAGGCACGGATGTGTGGAAGGTAGTTGAGAAGGGTGTCGGGTTTACGCTAGAGAAGGACGTAGAACCCACCGAAGTGCAAAGCAAGAAGCTAGAGTTAGATGCTAAGGCGAAAAATACCTTGTTTAGTGGTGTTAGCATGGAGGTGTACGATAGAGTGTCAAATCTCGCTCGTGCTCATGATATTTGGACCACGCTCATAGAAATTCATGAAGGGTCTAGTGCGGTGAAGCAAGGCAAGCTAGTTGTTGCTAGGGATAAGTTTGATCGCTTTGAAATGCTGCTTGGAGAAAATGAAAATGATATGTTTACCGGTCTTAACCCCCTAATCAACGAGTTGAAGGGCCTCGGAGCTTCTTTGCCCGATGATGAAATTTGCAGGAGAATGATTAGGGTGCTGCTGTTGGATTGGTACCGCGACATCGTCACCTACCTGTCAAACAGCGGTGGGATGGAAAAGATGTCTCCAACATCACTCTTGACAAGCTTACCTCCCACGAGATGCTGATTGCCAACCGCCTCAAGGTCCAAGCTGAACAAAGGGACAAATCAATTGCCCTCCAAGCAAGCTCCAACACCACCACCACTCGGGCCACCTCACCAAAGCGCCCAACAAGCCCTAAGCAGGCGCTTGTAGAAGAAGTGGTTGGTCTACTTGGCAAGAGCTTCGGTCTCAAGCGGCGAGACAAGTCCTCATATGCATCATATCGATGCTATAAGTGCTAAGAGAGGGGTCACATGGCTTCCATGTGCCCACGGAAGAGCTCTGCCAGGTACAAGGGCAATGGGAGTGATGATGACGAGCCCAAGGCAAAGGACAAGCAAAAAGCCATGGACAAGCAAAGGAGAAAGGCAAGAACCAAAGGCGTACCTTGCACAAGTCCGAGTTCAGGGGCACCTCTAAGAGCAGCAAGAAGGCTGCTTTTGTGGGAGAGTGGGTCACCGACAGCTCAGGTGGCTCACAAGGCTTAGGCGATGATGGTGACGAGACAGCTTTGGTCACCACCACCTTCCCTTCGTGTGTCGCGCCCGCTTTGACCTCACCAGAGTGGCATGAGGGCAATGTGTGCTATTGGTGGTCCCGAGATGAAGATGAGTATTCTTCTGATGGACCTCCTTCACTAATCATCCTTCAAGCGGCTGCTTCTTCCATTTCGGTCGCTGCACGAGCTGCTGCTTCCTCTCGACCACCAGCTGCACCAGGCGCTGCTACCTCTTCACATGGCCCGACCACCTCTACACCAGCACAGGTGGCTCCTTCAGGCTCTACTACTGGTCCACCAGCTCCTACCACAGCTGCGACAGCTTTTGCTACCTCAGGGTTGTGCCTTATGGCCAAGCCCTCCTCTAGCAAAGATTTTGACTCTTCCTCTCGATATGAAACTAATCCACTTACTGCTAGAGAATAAGAACTGCTAGGTTACTTTGATCAAGTAAAAGATTGCTACTATAAAGAAAAGCTTAGGGCTGATTCACTAGAGGATAGGATAGTTGCTCTCACTAAGAAACATGGCTCACTAGAAACTGAACATCTCTTGCTTACTAGCTCTAGCAAGTCCTTAGAGAAAAAGCTTAGTGAAAAGAAACTTGAAACTAGAATAATGACTGATTCTCAGGATGGATTGCTAGCTACTATTCAAGAGCTTAGAGATGAACTTGCAATGCTTAGCACACAGAAAACTGAACTTGCTGCTAGGATTGCCACACTTGACACTTTGCCTGTTGCACAATTGGTAGATCCTAGTACTTCACTTGCTGTTGTTGCTACTGTGTCTTCAGCTGAGCTTGTGCCTGTTTCTAGTGCTGCTGCTGTTTTACCTAAGGCTAGTGATAGTGCTACTTTGGCTGTCTTAACTGCTACTTTGCCAAGTGCTTTACCTGTGGTTCTTGCTAGCTCTGAGATTGTGCCAGTTAGTGTTGCTACTAGTGCTCCAGATGATTTGCCTATTGCCTCTGATATTGTTCGTAGTGCTAGTGCTGTTGCTACTGTTCTTTTGCCTATTGTTTCTCCTGCTAGCTCTAGCTTTACTTCTGAGTGTGCCATGATCATTGCTACTTCTAGTTCAAATGTTCCTCCTGCTACTACTAGAATCACTGCAATAGGTGCATCTTCTAGCAAGTCTCTAGTTTTAATTTCACCTGCTTGCATTACATCTAGTTCTAGTGGAGTTACACATGAGTGCACACTAGGCAACTGCAAATTTGCTCTAGCTGCTAGGGAGTTGGCAATAGAGAATGGTGAGCTTAAGTTGCAGCTTAGCAAGTTTGAGAAAGGCTTAGGCAAATGCTACGAGGGAAGCTTAGCCCTAGATAGGATACTTAAGGAGCAAAGACCTGCCTCTAGAAAGGATGGCTTGGGGTTCACCCCAGAGAAGCCAAAGAGGAAAAAGAACAGTGCTCCTCAGGCATCACAAATGCGCCAGAGCTACTACCACACACGGCCTAAGAGAAGACCACCTCCACAAACCTATAGAGAGTACTCTAGGAGCCGAGTTGAGAGCTACCAGTGGCAAGGGCGTCCTAGGAGGTATAGCTACTGGGAGGATAGGTCTAGGCACCAAGTTGGATGGGATAGATCCCCATGGCAAATCAAGGACATGGGATGGTCCTAGAGAGAGGTTCGGGTATGGGTCTAGGTACAACCCTAGGTTAGGTGCACAGAGGTACAGCTTCACTCCACCACCTCCACCTCCTAGGCACAACAGGTAGGTACACAAGACCATACCCACCTAGGTTTGAGAGATACCCCAACCGTCCAACACAAGCCCGTCCAGCTCAAACCCACTACAGACCACAGCCTTGGACTCAACCCAAGCCCAGAGAACTACACGTAGACATTGATCCCAACTATGTGCTGAGGAAGAACGAGAGGGGTCAAGTGTACGCTAGATACGTCGGGCCTTCTTGGGTAGATGAGTATAGGCCGCAAGTGTGGATTAAAAAGTCACTCTTGGATGCACTTTGTGAGACTAACACTGCTACAGGGAAACCTCGGGGACCCACAGTTTGGGTTCCCGGGTCACAAAAGTGATCCTTTGAGTGCAGGTGGGCAGCCGGAGTGGGGGGCGTCTTGGAGTCATTGAACAATCAAGACGACGTCCTCGGCTGCCGCACTAGGAGGTGGGAAGATGGAGTCTTCCACACCATGACCACTCGGCTGGAGGAGATGGGATTCAGGGGGAGCAAGCTCAAGCCCAGCACGTGTACCACTACTTCCTCTTCACCGCAGGTACATTGAGTTGTTGTCACACGTGGTATATTTCAGAGCTCTACCTGTTGTGATCCTGTGGTCCTGCACTTTAGTTTACACGTGGTAACATGTGTTGCTCTCATTGATGATCTAGTGGGCTGATTGCTGTGAGCTTAGCTTCTTACAATGCCTAGGATCTTGTGCTTGATGATTTTGTTGCCTAGGTGGTGTCTTGCATGGTCTCATTACTTCTAGTCCAGATTTATCATGACATGTCATTCCTGTGCATTCACTGCCTTGGGAGTTTTCTTTTGGCATTACCTTGTTGCATATGCCTTCATGTGGTATCTAGCACTTTGACCTAGGATGGTAGTCCAGTAGTGGATCATTTCAAGTGATATCTTTTGCATTGTTGGATCCCTCCAAGTATAATCTCCACAAATAATGACTTGTTTGTGCTTTAGTTGGTAAATAATTAAAATGAACCCACTAGTGTGAGCATTACTAGACTTTGCTTATTATACTTGTGCTAAGAATGGCTTAGATGCTCACTGTACGGATCTAGTGTGGTAGGCTAGAAGCTATTTTGTCACTTGTTCAATAGGAGCTAAAATCTAAATCTAAAATGGCCCTAGAACTTGTGATAAATGAACAATGGCTAGGTGGCTCAATAGTTGCTCTCACTTTAGGTTGATCTAGTTCTCATGGTTTATCTAATCTATCACTAGATCACAAATTCAAAACTTTGCTAAAATTTTAGCAACACTTCAAATGAGATGAACCAAAATAAAACCTTGTCATGTCATGTCTAGAATTTTAGTAATATGTAATGTGAGTACACTATGCTAGATTTGACACCACTTGACATCGTTTTGGAGCACCTTTGCAACATTAGGGAACTCTTACATATGCAATGTGCTTCACTCTAGCCTCGCAAATAAAAGAGTAAAAGTGCCATCAAAAGAGCCCAAAGAGGCCAACAAAAGATGCTCAGTAGAGCCAACTAAATAAATTAAATAATGAATAAGCAAGCTATATCTTGCAATGCGAGAAAGCGAAAAGTTGGGCCGTAGCATATGATTAGTTCTTTAGGTGTTGCACCAAAGTGATCAACGATCTCATATGCTATCTTTTCTAGCATTTGTAGCCATATTGCATAATATTGAGAATCCAAGCCTTACATGCCATTGATTTGCTAGAAAAAGAATTTGAAAAACAAATAAAGCGCTCAACTCAAAAATTGATTTGTAAGTCTCGCTTTTAGCCTAGCTATTTTGATTTGTTGATCTAGAATATCTTAGCTAGTGCTATTTCAACTTAATCAATTCTAGGTGTGAGCCTCTAGTGCATCATCTTACCATAGTTTATTATCTCATGTTCTAGGTATAATTCACTTGAATTGAACTAAATTGCTACTTTTGAACTTGTGACATTATGCCTAACCTTTTGCTCTATTGTGAACTATGGTGGGTGTTTTAAGCAATCTCACACTTGGATAATTTCCAAAGTCCATGTTTGCTCCTCACTATTTCTTTCATTTATATTCTCTCCATGTGCCATTGTTAGAAATTGTTGGAGAAAGGGGGAGACAACTTCATGCATAATGATAGGGGGAGATCATGGGAGCTCTTTAGCATGTATTTGCATCATTCCAATTTGCAATGCTACATGTGGTATTTAGAAAACTTGTGCTTTACACGTGGTATTTCATTCTTGTGGATAAGATGCATGTGCGTGGTGGGAGCTTTGGGAGAAATTGCAATTTGTTTTATGCTAGTTTTGGTCTTTGATGACAAAGGGGGAGAAGTTTGCCCATCTATCTCTCATGTGCTTAGACATATTTTGTTGTGGGGAGAAGTTTGCCCATCTATCTCTCATGTGCTTTGATATGAATTGTTTAGGGAGCTTAGTGTGAGGATGACAAAGGGGGGAGATTGGTGTACATGTCAAATGGGGAGGTTGTTATTGCTAGATTGTGCTTAATCAGCAATGTATTACATGTTGGTTTCACAAGTGGTATCTAGAGATGAAATAGACTTGGTGGGCTGAAAATGGGAGAGCTAGAAATTGCTTGAACTTTAGGGCGGGATGAGTGAACTAGAGCATGCTTAGATTGTTGATTGGCTTGTGCTTGTGCTTTCTTGTGCTCAGGCCTAGGATCTGCTTATATGTGTTACAAGTGGTATCTTATGTTCTTGTGCTAACCCAATGCTTGAGATGAATATTTTATTGCAATATTTTGGAGATAGATGTTGCAGGTTGTCATCAATTACCATAAAGGAGGAGATTGTAAGCTAATTAGGTTTTGATATTGATGACGAAGGCTAAGGACGCTTTTTCCTAGTTCTTCTTGATGTTTTATTTGCGTGATTCTGCGGTCCAAGCCGGCAACATCTACATCTAATACAAGCATCGACAAGTTCAAGCTCAAGATAACTTCAAGAGATCAAGCACATGAGCACATGTGCCATTGTCCAAATCTGTCCTAAGCCTAGCTAGCTATTGCCTAAGCTCAAGCCAAGATCTTTCCTTGTCAAGCCTTTGTGCTAGTCTAAACATTGGTGTGCCAGAGTTTCTCATCTTGCCATCTTGAGTCTAGCCAAGCCAAGACTAACCAAAACCAGTGCTTAACTGTCCTAGAGGCTACTAGATCAAAGCCCAAGCCTTAGAGTCACAAGGGGGAGGAGTGTAAGCCAAAACTGAGCTGTCTCAGGCTCACCGGACGTGTCCGACAAGCCATCCGACGCGTCCGGTAGATAGGTCACAGGACACACCCGAGAGCTAGCCAAATTTCAGTGTCCCAGGTCCTCATCGGACACGTTCGATGAGGTGCGTCCGAGCAGCCACATGCTCCTAGCGACTAAGTCCCCAAGCTCTCCGAAATGCAACCTCTCTGTCGGACGCGTCCGACGAGCCATCGGACACGTCCAATGAAGCACATCTTTTCAGCCTCATGCACTCCACCCTGCCACCCACACTACATCGGACGCGTTCGATGAACAGGTCCGAGTCCAGATCGACTCCATCTCCACCACACGTTTCTCTCTCGGGCTAATCTGCACCGTCCAAGTCTTAGGTTGGTTTGGGGGGGTATAAATACACGAAATTCTGATATTTCCAACTTGAGGCTTCCATTTGCAACCCACCTACCCCAAGAGTAGCAAGAGGAGAAGAGATAAGAGAGTGAGGCCTCCCATGGTGCTTCCACCACAAGCCACCATGTTCATCCACACTTAGAGCTCGGATTTGGGATGGAGAAGGTAGGAGGAAGGTGAGTCCCCTCCTAGGTGTTTCCCCTTGGTTTCTTGGTGTTCCCCCATGTACATGGTGTGTTCCCAAGTCCAAACTCTAGCCACCATGACCAAGAACCTTTGTGCTAGGGATTGTGAGAGAGTTGAGAGGGTGAGAAAGGGAAGAAGAAGAGGGAGAAGGCTAGAGTCCATCCTTGTGCTCCCTAGGATTCCCTTGTGTGCTCCCCGCACCTCCCTTGGTGCAACCCACCTAGCCCAAGGTTGAGAAAGGTGAGCCTTTGGTCTCCGTCTTATGTGCTTGTGCTCTCCGACGACCCCACGAGTCGAGGCTTCACCCACGTGTATGACTACGCCAAGCTCGTACCCAAGTACCTCATCGCCAAGACCGAACCGCGACGACCGCTACTTCGACAAAAGCCCGTAGCTTCTCTACAGCCATCGGAAACGCGTTTTCGGTGCTCTCCTTTGACGCGTCCTCGTTATGCACAAGTCCCCCGACCATGCGGGGGCCGGCTCCGTTTGTGGAGTTGGTGTGACGGGATTCTCCGGCGTGTGGAGGATTGTCGTTGCCTTTTGTACTCGACCGCTTCCTCTCTATGTGTAGGTGAGACTTTCTAGTGCAAGTGAGCATTAGGGACAAGAGGGTCCCGGGTCCCCATTAGTGCATGTGTTGTGCGCGGTGTGACCTTGCTCAACGGTGAGTAGGCGGGCATGTGTTGCACGCCGAACATCGGTCAAACATATCGTTGTGTCCTCTATTTACTATTCTAGCACCTTTGGAGAATTGCCTGTGTTTCGTGTGCCATCGAGCCACGAGGAGTTGAGAGGAGTCGAGAATTGCCACTTTGCTTCCACTCGTGCACGTGCATACTAGAACTGTGTAGCGCTCTCGCTTCCACTAGCTCGCTAGTCCAGTTCGTGCTCCGTTGCGCTTAACTCTGAACCTGCCTAACACAAGGTGTAATTGGCATGTGTGCGATTAGAATAGAAAAGTGTTAAAATTGTTAAAAAGCTGCTAATTCACCCCCTCTTGGCCTCGTATCCTTACACTCGCCCCCCGCCATCTCTTGATCGGCCCCCGCAGGAGCCGGCATCAATCGCGCCACCGCGATCTCCGCTACCTCAGCACGCTGGCGCATAAGATTCAGCTCACCAACAGAGATGGCGCCCAAGCGCGCCAAGACATCCTTCCTCTGGAGGCCGGGGCCCAGACGGATCTGCACCTTTGGCTGTCCTCCTCCCGCGGCGCACTGCGCGCGCTCTCTCACCTATTGCTCCACCTAGTCCGGGGTGGCATTAATCCAGCCCGCGAACGCTAGCGGGGCTACGCTGGGTAGGCAGACGTTCACCTAGATGCATGGCGTAAGCACTCGCACGGGCCAGTCCTAACCGGCCAGCAGCATACGCCGGTCAGGGACTGAGGGAGGATCCCTGATCGGGGTCTTCAAGTGGTCGGCGATCCCTCGACAGTCGACCAGCCTCCATTCGCGTGCCGTGTGCCCTTCAACGCGTAAGGGCATCACCAATAGCCATCTTGATATGGCGTTGGTACCCACCTTCAAGGTATCCACAACCTCGAGGGACGCGTCCATCTCCGCTATCCGCACGCCGGCCGACGGCGTCCCGCGGACCAGCCGCACCACCTTGTCCCACGGCTTTGGCTGGGCCGCCTACTTCTCCGTGGCCTCCAGAAACCGCGGTTGACTCCCATCGAAAGACACTTTCCCCCCGGCGGCGCCGGCTTGTCTCCCATAGACACGGGCAGCATCAGCTGCCCCTCGGGCTCCACCGGCTCCCCTTCAGACGCCACTGCCGCAGTAGGAGGGGTAGCACGTCCTCCGCCACCTTGGCGCTACGCACTGCGGACCAAGACGCTCGATCAGTAGGTCAGCAAGGCAACTTGAAATGACTTCAGATAGCATGGGAAACTTACGCGCCGGCTCAAGCTCTGTGCTCGCATGCGCCCCTGGGGTAGGGCTCAGGAAAAGCCCGGTCTTCAGCCCGCCGACCAGGCTCGTGGTCGGGGCAGCGGTTCCTTTTCCGGACCGGGTTGCACCGGCCTTCTTGCCGGCCTTCACCCCTGGCGCCTTCGCCAGCGCCGTGCTCGCCACGGCCACGATGTCTTCGTCGTCGCTGCCCAGAGCCTGCCAATATTGTCGCCTTTTCTTTTACGTGGGCGCCGCGCTCTACAATAAACGACGAGAGATGAGAGTGAGAATCCGCGCAGTCCTATGATTAAGCCCGTGTCACGCAAATACCTCATACCTGTGCAGGCGCCGAGCGCTTCTTGGCCTGCGTCACCACGACCCCAACCGGGTAACGCCACGGTGCCGCCGGCGCAGCTGGCGGCGGGACACCCTTAAGACTGTCCCCCAAGCCCGTCTGCGTCGCGCCTGTTGCGCCCTCTGGCATCGAGCTCTCCTCGCCCGCCGGCGGCGGCGGATGAGAGCGCCACCGGTCACCACTGCTAGACCGCCTGAAGGTAGGTGCTCCGCCAGTGTCTGCACATCCAAGGGCTCCCCTGCGGAGCCCGTATCATCTTTGGCCTCGTCGACCATCTTCAACATCTTCTGCACGGCGGCAGGTACTATCGGTTTCTGCGAAACCCCGTGTTCTGGGAATTCGTCAAACACCTGTCGCGCGCTTACCACAAACAGCCTGTCCGGGACATAGCCCTAGCCAAAAGAACTCTTCTCCATGGGCAAGAGCAGCCCGACGATCCTCGCCACCTCCTCGTCCGATAACTCCGTGGGACACACGGGTAGTCAGGACGTGTGCCAAGCAGAAATTCAAACAGAGCCCTTGAGCAGGTACTCACCCTGGTGAAAATCCCGGTCCGGATCCTCCCAACTACTCATGTCGGACGCGCACCGCCCACGGCGACGCAGCGGGCTGATCGGATGCCGGATGAAGCTCTTCGCGATCTCGTAACCCGTCAAGCCCTGCTCGGCGAGCCCCTTAATCTCGTACGCGATCACCTGATCCTCCGGCAGAGGCTAGCTGTCGACGGTTGAG
>SPJY01017982.1:0-11398 GCA_005191435.1 Raddia distichophylla
TAATTCAATCCCCGACAGTCAGCCTCGGGCAACTTGATCAAGATGGCTTCAATATTCATCTCGGAGGCGGAGTACTGCGCATCCGTGTTGATCACCACCGACTCCTTGCCAAGGTGCCCCGCTCACCAAATCGCCTCTACATCCTAAAGGTCGACATTGCTCGACCTGTGTGTCTGGCGGCGCAGGGAACGAACGCGGCGTGGCGGTGGCACGCACGCTTCGGTCATCTCAATTTCCGTGGCTTGCGTGAGCTGGCGCGAAGAGAAATGGTGACTGGGCTGCTGCAGATCGAGCATGTTGATCAAGTTTGCGACAGTTGCCTTGCAGGCAAGCAGCGGCGTTCGGCGTTCCCGTGCGAGGCCAAGTATCGGGCGTCAGAACGACTTGAGCTGGTTCACGGGGACCTCTGCGGACCCGTGACGCCGGCGACCCCAAGTGGCAACAAATATTTTCTTCTCTTGTCGACGACTTGAGCCGATATATGTGGCTCATACTACTGAAGACGAAGGATCAAGCGGCGTCTGCTATCATTCGGTTCCAGGCGGGAGCTGAAGTGCAGGCGGGAAGAAAATTGGGGACGCTGTGCACTGACCGTGGCGGTGAATTCACGGCGCAAGCTTTCAGTGATTACTATGCTGAGCAGGGCATCAACCGTCACCTCACCGCCCCTTATTCACCACATCAGAACGGGGTGGTGGAGAGGCGGAACCAGACCGTGATGGGAATGGCGAGAAGCATGATGAATGCGATGGCAATGCCGGGCTGGTTTTGGGGGGAGGCCGTGTCCACAGCGGTGTATGTGCTGAACCGAGCTCCAACTCAAAGCGTCGAAGGCAAGACACCGTATGAGGTATGGAACGGTTTGCGCCCACCAATTCATTTCTTTCGAGTTTTTGGATGTGTGGCGCATGTGAAAGCAATTGGGAAACATCTCAGCAAACTAGATGACCGGAGCACGCCCATGGTGTTTGTGGGCTATGAGCCGGGCACAAAGGGGTACCGGTTTTACAATCCGGTTTCCCGTCGTGTTGTCATCGCCGAGAATGCAGTGTTTCAAGAGGAGTGAGGCTGGAATTGGGGCGACGAAGCTGGAGCAGGGCCCAACGACGACATTGATCCATCTATGTTGAGCACGTCGTCATCAGTCTTGTTCATGTTGATCAAGAGAGCGCGGTGTCCACGAGCTCGCCACCGACGACTCTGATGAGTGTGGCAACGCCCACGTGCGTGTCTGAGCCCCGCACACTTGCTGCTATCTCCTCACTAGGCATTGAGTTCATCTCTCCTCCTGAAGGGGAGGTCGATCTGGACCATGATCAAGACGATGCTCCGCTCCGGTTCCGTGCTCTGGACAACGTCCTGGGTGAGGCACCTGTGCCTGGATACGCGGAGCTGGAGCTGGCTGAAAAACTCATGATGGTTTTCAACGACGAGCCAGCCACTGCCGAAGAAGCCAAGCAAAGCAAAGAGTGGAGGAATGCAATGCTCGAGGAGATGGTGTCAATAGAAGAAAATCAAACTTGGACATTGGTGGATCTTCCACAGGGGCAACGTGCTATTGGCTTGAAGTGGGTATTCAAACTCAAGCGTAATGAGCATGGCGAGGTTGTGAAGCACAAGGCCAGGCTCGTCGCGAAGGGTTTTGTGCAACGCCAGGGGATCGACTACGAGGAGGTGTTTGCTCCAGTGGCAAGGATGGAGACAATTCATGTGGTGCTGGCCGTGGCTGCACATCGTGGCTGGACGGTGCATCACATGGATGTGAAGTCCGTGTTCTTGAATGGCGATCTCGCTGAGGAAGTTTATGTCACGCAGCCACCGGGTTTCACTGCTGCTGGACATGAGACCAAGGTGCTTAAGCTGCGCAAGGCTCTATATGGGCTGCGTCAAGCCCCTCGGGCATGGAACGGCAAGCTGGATGCTAGCCTGCTCGCTCTGGGCTTCATCAGAAGCGAGTGTGAGCATGGGTTATACACGCGCAGCGGCAAGCGACCAAGGCTGGTGGTGGGAATCTATGTTGATGATCTCATCATCACGGGGGAGCACACCGGCGAGATCAATGCTTTCAAACTGGACATGAAGTCACTGTTTCGGATGAGTGATTTGGGATCACTCTCCTACTACCTCAGCATTGAAGTGAAGCAGGGTCGTCTCGGCATCAAGATTAGCCAAGCTGCATATGCTAAGAAACTGCTGGATAAATGGGGCATGGGGAATTGTAATCCGTGCACAACACCAATGGAGAATCGTCTCAAGCTATCAAAGAATTCATCCTCGCCTAGAGTCGATGAAACAGAGTATCGCAGTCTCATTGGGAGTTTGCGGTATTTGGTGCATACTCGGCCTGATCTTACCTTTGCTGTTGGATATTTGAGCAGGTTTATGGAAAGTCCGATGCAGGAGCATTTGGCTACGTTGAAGCACTTGCTCAGATATGTCACCGGCACAATTGATTACGGGATTGTGTATATGCGAGGTGATGATGAGCTTAAATTGGTGGGGTATAGTGACAGCGATTTGGGAGATATGGCCGACGGGAAGAGCACGTCGGGGATGATATTCTTCCTTGGGAATAGTCCTGTGACTTGGCAATCTCAGAAATAGAGAGTTGTTGCTCTGTCGTCGTGTGGGGCCGAGTATATTGCGGGTGCAACGGCGGCCTGCCAAGGTGTGTGGCTCCGGCGAGTTCTCGGGGATGTGATCGGATCTTCGATACCTTCACCTCAATTGATGATGGACAATATGTCTGCAATTGCTCTGAGTAAGAATCCCGTTCTACACGATCGTAGCAAGCACATTGACACTAAATTTCATTATATCCGTGGTTGTGTGGAAAAGGTGATGATCAGCTCGGAATGCACAAGCACTCATGAACAGCTAGCAGATATCTTGACGAAGCCGCTCGGGAGAATCAAATTTCAAGAACTCCGTGAGAGGATTGGCATCAACAAACTTAAATAATCGATGCTAGAATTAGGGGGAGAATGTTGATAATCCAAGCATCGTTTTAGTCTTAGTTGGTTCTCTGTTCTTTCTTCAGTTTCGTCAGTAGTGTTTCTGTTTTCAGTTGGAGCCCGGTTGATTTGTGATCAGGAGCGTCGTTAATAACGAGGTTCGACGCGTGCATATGTTCACGCGGGAATCAGTCTTTGCGCCCGCGTCGCGTGGCATGTCTTTGAGATGTGGGATGGCGCAGTTCGTTGGAGGCATGGCGCAAGACGCCGGCATCGTGGTCCAACGGCCATGTAATTTGTTTGTTGCTATTTAAGCTGAAAGATAGCGTCCAGAAAAGCGGTTCGTTACCGCACCAAACTGTGTGTCATTTCTCTTGTGTTCACGTGCGTTCTCCAGTGATCAATCTGATCCTACCTGAGCGACGGCGAGCAGAGAGATTCCGGTTAGTGCCGGAACAAGCCATACTTCAATGTTCCAGCTACATATCTCAGTATGCGCTTCATTGCTCCCAAGTGATCCTCTCGAGGCTTCTCCATGAACCTACTCGCATACCCCGCTGAGAAAGAAAGGTCTGGCCTTGTGTGTAACAAATACCTGAGGCTTCCTACTAGACTTCTGTAAACAGAAACGCTGTTGGCTGTGAGCAGCACAAAACTCTCTCTCTCACACTGCTCGTTTAGCTCTCTCTCTGTGTGACGATCCTTGGCTATGAACCTGGCTCAAAGATGTACCGAGTTTATGATCCTGATGCAAACAAGGTCCACATCACTCGCGACGCTGTGTTCGATGAATCAACACAATGGAACTGGAATTTATCTCAAGCTAAAGGTGCAAAAACTCATGAAGATGGTTTCATAGTGCAGTACACTATACATGAGCATGTAAGGACTTCATCATGTGCAGAACAAGCTACACTGGGCTCATCGGGTCACTCTCCTTGGACTGGAGGGGTGACGTCGGTGTCTTCATCAGCCTCATGTACAAACTTGAGTGCGACCAAGGTGAATTTTGTATCACCTCCAGCAAATTTCGAGTCCATGCTAAACGCCCAGGACAACCCCAATCTGCCGCACCGTTTCAAGACAGTGGACAATGTGACGCCAACCTCTGAACCCAACCAGGAGAGGCACAAACCACCACCAGGACATCCTCAAATCATTGACAGCACCGAGCTACTTCTCATACTTGCAGATAAAGAGCCGATAACGTTCGAGGAGGCCAAAAAACATTGGGACTGACTATTGCACAGTCAGCTGTTTTTTTTTAACAATCAGTCGATTTTCTGAACCGTTGGATTGAGATCCAACGGCCCAGATCAACCCGCGCCCCCACTCTCTCTCTCTTACTTTCCCCATTTCCCCTCCCCCTCCACCGCCCGACCCCGACTCCTCCACATCCCGATCCGGCTGCTCCTCCTCCTCCCCCGCCGCCTCCGCCACCGCCCGCGGCCGGCGCCGGCGCCGGCGCCTAGCCGCCCCGCCACCCAACCTCCCGCCGCCGACGCTTCCCCGCCCACCCTAACCCGGCCGCCGCCTCCACCCCCCGCCACCCCCGCCCCAACCCCCCTCCCCCCCCCCCCCCGCCCCGCCCCGGCGGGCCCCCCGGCCCAGCCCGTGCTGCTGGCGGCACCCCGAACCCGAACCCTAACCCTAACCCTAACCCTAAGCCCGGCGGCGCGGCGGCGGGAGAGGAGGAGCTCGCCGGCGGGGAGGAAGATGGCCGGCGGCGCGCGGGTAAGTGACAAATCTACTGAAATCCCCCTCGGATTTCAGTCGACTGTTGATTAGCAATTTCCAAAAACATTAGAGTTGGCAGCAAGCAATGCTCGAGGAGATGAACTCTATTGAGGAGAACAAGACCTGGTGTTTTTATGATCTTCCAAAAGGTCACCGAGCGATCGGTTTGAAGTGGATGTACCGCATCAAGAAGGATGCAAACGGAGCAATTACCAAGGCGAAGGCTCGTCTGGTAGCAAAGGGCTATGTGCAGCAACCTGGAGTTGATTTTGATGAAGTGTTCGCTCCGGTTGCATTTCCAGATTCTGTCCGATTACTCATAGCTTTCGCTGCTCTCAAGGGATGGGTATTTCATCACTTGGATGTCAAGTCAGCCTTCCTAATTGGTGAATTCAAACAAGAAGTTTATGTCGAACAACCGCCAGGATTTTTAGTGAAGGGACAACAACAAGGTGTTAAGGCTAATGAAAGCACTCTACGGGTTGTGCCAAGCTCCAAGGGCGTGGTATGCGAAGCTGGATGAAATTCTGTCACTACTTGGTTTCATAAAGAGTGAATCGGAGCATGCTGTATATGCTCGTGGGGAAGATGCCTCACGACTCCTTGTGGGCGTCTATTTTGATGATCTAATTGTTACTGGAGAACAGCCACAAGAACTGAACAGGTTTAAGGAGGAGATGAAGAGAATCTTCAAGATGAGTGATCTGGGGGTACTTAGCTTCTACCTGGGTATTGAGGTGAAGCAAAGTGACACTTCTATCAACCTGAGCCAAGGAGCATCTGCAGCAAAAAATCATTGAGGTTGCAATCCCTGTCAAACTCCTATGGAAGCAAGATTGCAGCTCAGCAAGAATAGCTCAGCACCAAGCACAGATGCGACCGCTTATAGGAGCATAGTTGGAAGCCTGAGGTACTTGGTTCATACTCGCCCTGACATCGCATGCTCTGTTGGATATGTGAGCAGGTTTATGGAGAAGCCAACTACAGAAAACTTGACTGCTGTGAAGAGAATAGTGAGGTACATCTCAGGTACTCAAAACTATGGCTGCCACTATCACAAAAATCTGATGGAACCAAACTTAGTTGGGTTCAGTGACAGCGATATGGGGGGAGATATTGATACTCGGAAGAGCACCACAAGGGTACTGTTTTTCCTTGGAAAAAATGCTGTTACTTGGCAATCCCAAAAACAGAAGGTGGTCGCACTGTCTTCTTGTGAGGCGGAGTATGTTGCAGCAACAACAGCAGCTTGCCAAGAAGTTTGGCTTGCTCGTGTTCTTGGGGAGTTTGAAAGCGAGGCTGCTAGAAGCATAGCACTCAAGATTGATAATAAGTCTGCCATATCATTGAGTAAGAATCATGTTTTTCATGACAGGAGTATACACATTGACCTGAGGTTCATTTTATCCGTCATTGTGTGGAAGATGAAAGCGTAAAAGTTGATTTCATCAGTACTGGAGAGCAGCTTGCTGATATATTTACCAAGGCACTTGGGCGAATCAGGTTTCAGGAGCTTCGAGCTAAGATCGGCATGGTGGACGTTGATCAGGTGCACAAGGTTTAGTGGGTGTATGTTGGAATTAAACCTCATGCACTGACGATGAGAGTTTCAGTCGAGTGTTAGTTTTCTTTTCTTGTTTTTCAGTTAAGTGGCAACTAGAAAGTAGGCACATCTACAAGTTGAGTCAGAGTCTGGGACGTGCAGCGTTCACGTCGGGCTCAAGGTCGTGGTTGATCCAATTCTCTTGGCCCGCATCTCCTTAGCATCGTGGGAACGAGTCATGAGAGACGAGGCATGAAGATCGGGCCAGCCCTGTTATGTTTGTTGCTATTTAAGTTCAGAAGAAAAAACAGAAAACGCTGTTGGCAGTGAGCAGCACAAAACTCTCTCTCTGCTCGTGTAGCTCTCTGTGTGACGATCCTTGGCTAACAGTGAACACAGTATGAGAGCTAGCCAAGTCTGAGGAAGTCTGCTCAAAAGCTGTGCGTGTGTGACAAAGATGAATGTGGAGAGCCTATCCGGACCTGTCCCGCGATAGAGATCGATAGCGGGGCTTCCAGGCGACTAGGAAGTATTTTAAGTAAAGAAGTATTTTAACTAAAATACTACCACGCTTATAGCCCGCCACGTGTTCTCCCTACCTTCTCCACCTCACCCACGCACAGTGACTTCGACACACATATTATAGTAAATGTGCGTACCGATTATAGTAAAACTACACGGAAAAAAATAGTAAAAACAAACCAAATCTGGTATTCACAGCCCATGTGGTGGAGGATGACGTGGGCAATTTAATTTAATTTTTTACTATAATTTTTAATTGAAAAATTCGATTGATAAACCGTTCCCACTTTAGTATTCGTTACATTTTTCGATTAAACTAGACCGAGCTCACTTTTTAAAATTTTGTTTTACAATAATCATGAATAAACTTTACCATAGTCTATATATACTTACTATTTTTCTGTGTACAATGTTCCACCTATACAGTACTGTTTACGTAACATGTTATGGTAAAGTGTTTCACAAGAAATAGTAAAGTTGTTCATCCATTACCTAGAGTTCAGAAATTTGCCTCACAAAAAGATTTGAGTTCGTCATCTCGTGAATCGTCCAAGCCACTATGTGCCCTTCATGATTTCGTTTTCAGATTCGCGTTGTTGAATCTGTATCCATTGTCATCGTTTTGTTGCTGGTTTAAATTAAGTTCTTGGTCTTATTTGAGTCTTGCATGTTGCATCTTGACGTCGAGTCCAACGCCATCATGTCGTCGTGGTCGTTGCTGCCGCGTCCAAATCGGGTACCAATTTGTCTAGTTCGATATTTTACCACTATCGCCTTTGTCCGAACTCCAAATTGGACAAACTCAGAGCCTAAATTGTAGCTAGGAAAACTTTCTACAGCTTTGTCCATTGCACCAAGTTTCAGAAACTTCATCTTTAGATCCAAAATCGCGTTGGAAGTGATTATGTATGTGTCTGTGTCTCGGATTTTTTCTGAGCAGTCTGTATTGCGCGCCCAAATCTCCTAGATATTTTATCCAAATTCGGACTTCCATATATGCAAATTGCACGGAAGAAAAATATCTACAACTTTGTAGTTGTTCATTTTTACGTTTGAGATCTCAAAAAATTTGAAAACTGTGTTGGAAGATCTGCTGTCTTTCGAGACCAAAGATACAGTGTTGTAATTTTATCTGCCGGTGAAAAGAAAGAAAAGAAAAAGGCAAGCGCATACAAAGGAGCCACACAAAAAAAGCAAGGAAAAAATTCAAAAGTATTTGTATATTGTATTCTTTGTACTTGGTGTTTCTCTCGCTTGTTTGAACTAGTTCTAGGAACAAGTTTAGGCCAGCAATTTTCATGAGTACTTTGGATATTTATTTAGCTTTGTATTCTGATTTTGATGATTTCATATTCCTTGCCACTAAATATTTCCTATTTAAACTCCACATATATACTTCTTATCAGTTGATTAGTCAAATTAAGAGTGATCTAAGCTACTTAAGAAAAACTTAGACTAGACAATGTAAAGATCAACAACAAGTAAATCAAGTGTGAAGCTAAAAACGGAAATGTAAACATTGTAACCAAAGGGGACAAGGCGTCCCGAGGTTCGAAGCCAAGCTAACCCTTATGCACAAGAAACGGCCCCCTTTCGAGCCACACGCCTCGTATCCACTCATGGTAGTCATTCGTCATTGTGGCAAGGTGGACTCCAACACTTTGTACACCGGCTTGAGGGCTCCCACAAACGCCGAGGCAAGCTCCTAAAGGCCACTCCACCAACAGGCTTGAAGGCAAGGCCTCTAATAGTAATGGGCTCCAAAAGATTGTGGTCACGCCAGGTCAAGAATCTTGTATGATGCCACACAGTTGGAGAAGGGTGAAACACTTAAAAGGATGAAACCTAAAGCTTTAGTGATCTCGAATGCATAGGGTAAATGCTTTAACTGAAGAGAAGCCCAAAACCTCACCTAACCTGCCAAAAGCCTTTCGAGGAAAACTAGCTATTGGAGAAAAAGATCTTCTAAATACTGGTTGTTAGAGCTCCTGTGGGCACTATCCGGAGACCACCGAACAGCGTTCGGTGGAGTTACAACACACTGGTCCAAAGCCACGGAACCACGTATGATGGTGCCTACCCCAAAAAACTCACCTCCACGCGACATTGTTCGGTGCCCACCAGACATGGTCCGAAGAGGACCAAACCCTAGGTCCGGAGCCGCTTGGACACCGTCCGGTGGTAGCCAACAGCCCAGACACCTACATCTGTGACCACCGAACACTATCTGGAGAAGCTAACCAATGACCAGACACGCCCATAACCCAGTAAACACTGTCCGGGATGAGCGTGTGTAAGCCACGATTCGAACCAACAACTCCACCAAACACAATCGGGGGCTAACGAACACAATTCGAAGGAACCTTCCTCCAAATTTGTAAGGCCATTAAATATAGCATCTTTAGGCAAATATACCCTAAAAAAGGCTTTAAATATTTTTCTATGATTAAAATATGGGAAAGCACTAGGTAACTTTTTTTCTATTCTATAGAGACTCCAAAGCAATTACTAGAATTAATACAAAAATATTATTTTCGTAAATGAAAGACTATTTCTAGGGTTTGTCAAAATGGGAAAATGCCTAAAGATGATTATTCTATTAAACTAATGACAAAAATGTAAAAGAACAAGCCTAGGTTTATTTTTTCATGCTAAGAGAAGTGGAGATGGGCTAGCTTGTACAGTGAAACACCCTGAGGGCAATTTGGTAATTTCACATAGGATTTGAAATCCAAATTTAATGTCATACTTGAAATGAGTCCTGGGTGATGTTCAATGCGGTGGTACGGTTTTAATAAAGGGGAAAAGAGGGCGACTGTGTGGGAAAAAGGAGCATCTGACAGGGGCTGTGGTTTTGATATGGAAAAGATAGAGAGGAAGGGCTGAGCAGAATGAAATCATGGTAAGACGCGACGCTCGAACCAGGTAATAGCGGACGCGACGCCGGCTGCGAGGTTTCTCAGCGGTGAGGAGGCAGACGTGGCGCTCAGCGAACACGGACCCATGGCACAAGTGGGCGAGGCTGGTGGGCAAAGGGGGAAGTTCTAGGGGTAGTCCGGGCATTTGTCAGGAGAATTAATGTGCGGGCGAGGGGGCTGGGTGTCGAGCGGTTTCCGCCCGTGGCATTGGCGAGTTGAACAGGGAAGGAGCATGGCAATGAGGGATAGGTAACGGTCGAGCAGGCTGGCTGGGCCGGCTAGGCTGCAAGACCAAGAAAGGGAGAGGGAGAATGATGAGGACATCCAACCCAAGGATATGACCATTGCCCCTCCCTCTTGGCCACTCCATCATTGACTATCGACACTACGACATCGCTGTCGCCGAGAAGCCTTAATCCAGAAGCTCAGCCATTCAAGCTTACATCAATGGACAAGAACCTCAAGTATGCACCTCGAGGACAACCCATGCGCCAAAGCAGGCCCAAATAGAAGCCCAAATCACCGTCGAGATCGGTTCGGCCTTCCAGCAGCACATCAACTTCAAACGGGCATAACTCAGGTCTCGAACTCTGTTTTTGGTATGTGACCACCAGTTAAAAATCTTAGAAGATAGGCATTTCCAATCGATCTATCCCCATGTCCAGAATCCTCCAGGAGTGACGAGAAAAATATAGAACAATGTCATGGGCCAGGATTTCAGGATGGTTCATCACCATATTTTTTGGCCTATAGCCCATGTATCACTAGGGTTTGGTTGTGTGCTTGCCCCATTGGGCGCCCCACTCTCCCTGGCCGCCGCTATATATGTGGCCTCCGCTTCTTTTCTATTCTTAGTTTTTGTTGCATTGTGCTTGACCCGTGTATGTCTGAAGACCCACGCTAGGCGGCTAGAGGGGGTGAATATACGTCACAAATTTTCGATGCTACCAATTTCATGAAAACCATAACAACTTGACAACTATGTGTAACCTTGACTTGTTTTAATGAGAACTATGGAATAAGTGGAAATTTTGGAATCACAATCCTGATTGTCAAGTGTCCAAACAAAGAGTAATCAATTCAAACTTGATTTTAGAAAAGAGATCAAGCCAAAACATTAAATTTACTTTCTGAAAAGCAAAAGGCAAATTTCAGCAAATTTGCCTTGCAAGAAGAGAGTGGTTCCTGCCGTTGAAGACTCCAGAAATTTTTAAACATTTTCTACATAAATGTGGTTGAGTCATGATGTTATAGTCCAAATTTGATAATCAAACTCCATCTACAAAAAATAAGAAAAATTGGTCACCAAGAACTATCAGGAACTCAAGACTGCAAGTTTAGGGTTGGGTATTAACCACATAGCTCCCAAATGGGGAAACCAGTGGTCTTCAAATTTTTATCACATATGGGTATGTGAGTCATGCATTTTTTCCAACTGGAATCATCCCAAAATTATTTTTCTATATGTTTCTAAAAAGGAAACACTAATTGCTGTGCGGAGGAAAGTTTCTGAACATATTTGCAATAAGTTAAAAACTTGATCTCTTGCCTCTCATATAGTGGAAAAGAGTGCGTCAAATCATATTAGCAACCACAGGGCATAAAGTCACCAAGATTCATCTCCAAAGAAGAGCTCTAAAAAGGAAAACGAAAGCAAGAAGAACTAGGAGCAACTCAACACAAGATGTTCATTAAAAAAAAGGATTTTGTCGGGGATAAAATCA
>SPJY01017984.1:0-13742 GCA_005191435.1 Raddia distichophylla
GGGGAAGAAACGGCAAGAGCTAGTAAGGAGAGGATTATAATTTCCTCACATCGCTCTCCCCTACTCTCCTTGTGTATTGCGAGACAAGGACAGGAGCAGGATTCGGGAATCAGGCGCAAACGAAGAAAATTGCTACGGTCACTCGGTCCTCTTAAGAAAAATAAGAAAATACGATGTATGACACTCAATTCAAGATGCATGACACTCAATTCAAGAAAAATTGATCAAATAATACATAGATAAATAGAAATTGGAAAACTATGTCACAATGTTCAAATACACGTGATCTATAAGTAGGATCCACCTGCGACAGGCCGCTTCCGCCATCCTAGTTGGCTTTCGTCGTGTCAGATGGCGAAAGCCTCCGGTTTCGCCCACCGTGGGTGGCGGAAGCCACCTGATGCCGCCACGTGGCTAGCACCACCCCCCCCCCCCCCCCCCCCCGCCCCCCGCGCGGCCCTCCGTGCTTTTTCCACCCAAATGCATATTATCACTTATTTAAATTTCATTGTAATTACTTAAGTTAATAATGTAACATTTTATTTAAATTATAAAGAGGTATCCGCGCTCATATATTTAGAAATATTATATTTACTTTAATCATTAACGCAAAAAATATATTATTGAGAAAGAATTAGGGAAACTAGATTAAACGTGATTGATAAAATTTTTCTAAAATTTGCCCCACTCTGTTGTTCAGTACGTGGTATTGTTTGATTAATTTATTCACTCCATTAAATTAAGTAGGAAAAATAAAAAACAAGTAAACAATCCTAAAATTAGAAACGGTGATTAGTGGTTTTAGAGAACCGAAAATTAAATAATAAAATATTATGATTACATGATAAAAAACAATGGCACATATGATGCATAAAACAATCTACCATAGTAGTGCATAATAACTAAGGACGCGGGGCAGTTCGACGCCCATCGGACGCGCCCCCTCCAACATCCAACGGCCAACGTAGATCTGAGGTAAAACTTGTTATTTTTGTTTCGTGGTGTACAAAAATAATAAAAATCATAAATATTCTCTAATCAATGTCAGGTATCACGGGTATTTTATTCGGATCAACATGACTAGTATAAATATTATATACAAACATTTTAAATGATAACCTAGATGTATAAATGTTATATATCAATATGAAAAATATATGTGAGACCTGACATTGATTCGAGAATATTTCTGATTTTATTGAATTTATTAAATTTTTTTACACCACGAAATAAAAATAACAAGTTTTATCTCAGATCTACGGCCAGCGACGAGCATTGGACGGGGGCACGTCCAACAGGCGTCGGACCGCCTCCGCGTTCCATAACTAAACCTACATATCTTAGAAGATTTAAAAACATAGGTCTGCTACACAATAATTGAAGACCTGAGCTAGGTGGCTAGAGAGGTGAATAGACGCCACAAATTTTCGACGCTACTGTTTTCACTAAAACCCGGGCGACTTGACAATTATGTGTTCCCATAGCATGCATGACTAAGAGTCATGGAATATGTGGAAATTTTCATTCACAATCCTGATTGTCAAGTGTCCAAAAGAGAGGAACCAATTCAAATCTTCCTTTAGAAAAGAAGACCAAGCTAAATGATCAAAACCACTTTCAGAAAAGCAAAAGCAGATTCTTTAGAATTATTCTCACTTGGAGCAGAGAGATTGTGGCTTTTTGTTGCTCCACCAAAAATCTCCTCAATATTCCTTGCACAGAAAATATGAAAAATCAAATAACACGAGTGTTGACACCCAAATTTGGCAGGAAAATCGGATGTGATAATGAAGGGTAAAATCGGAATTTCAGGTTGAATCCGGAATTGGGTCTAATCGGCAAAGAAAGAAAGACGTATTGAAGAATACCGATGGACGAAGACTTCGGAAGAGATACGATCTGATCAAAGGCGCAGCCCGGAAAAATAGGTCGTATCGGTATTGTAATAGTATAAATAGAACCTTAAGCCTCGTAGAAACACACAGAATACTCAATACACAAAACCCTTTTTCGAATCCGATCGACATCGTCGAAAGGCTTCAACTCGCAGGTAGGGCTATCTCGATGGGATAATCGATTCTCTCCTTGTAACTCGTGTGCGTGGCTGTATCAATTTGATCTCATGTATACAAACCATGTTAGACTGTCTCGGGATTTACCGACCTTTAACATGTTCTCGCATATTGCACTGTCTCGATCCAATCGATCTGTAATGCGTGTTTATCCTGTAATACCGATTGTTAGATATTTCATATGCTTTTCCCGAATTTGATATATGCAACTGTCTCGTTCGATCGATCTTGTATATGCCATGTTTAGGGTTTTGCCTGTGCAAACGTTTACCGATCTGTGTTGCATTTACTTTTATCAGTCTTTAGACCTTTAAATCGGTTTGTTGGTTTATATCTAAATTTAGATTTGAATACTGTCTTGGCCTGACCAATCTGTTCAATCTATTTCTCGGTTAAACCCGATATATTGATATCAAGGTTTATCGCTGACGTTATTATAAAAATACCAAAAATAAGCGAAAGATTTAGATTTGAATACCTATTTAAATTTACTTGCTCTATCTGGCATTAAACCGATAGATCCTGTAATCGGTTAACATGAAAACCGATTACAGATGACCTGATCTAGCTATTTAAAAAGCCGATTAGGCTTATATTACTGATAATTTTTCCCTTATTGATTTACAGGTCAAATCAATTGGCACGCTTGGTTTGAGTTGCGACGCGATCACTGAATCGACGCTTCTGCACGTGTGTTCACAAAAGCCCTCGTTTTTGTGTCAACAACGAGCTGTCAAGAACTTCCAGCATAAATTTGTTACTCGGTTTTCAATTCATAGCTCCCAAATGGAGAAACCAGTGGACTTCAAATTTTTACCACAGATGGGTATATGAGTCACGCATCTGTTCCAACTGGAATCATCCCAAAATGATTTTTCTAAAAATCTTTTACTTACTGCTGCACGGATGAAAGTTTCTGGATAGATTAGCAACAAGTCAAAAACATGATATCTTGCTTCTCATATAGTTGCAAAGTGTGTAAAATCATATTAGCAACCTCAAAGCATCATAGACCACTAATAACCAGCAAAAATCATCCAAGTTCTTCTCAAAACAAGAGCTACAAAAGGGAAAACGAAAATAAGAAAAATTAGGAGCAA
Source organism: Raddia distichophylla (assembly GCA_005191435.1). Classification (NCBI taxonomy): domain Eukaryota; kingdom Viridiplantae; phylum Streptophyta; class Magnoliopsida; order Poales; family Poaceae; genus Raddia; species Raddia distichophylla. Next base: position 3,173 of record SPJY01017984.1, read on the forward strand.
ATCAATGCAAGATACTCATGAAGAAGAAAGATTTCATTGCATAAAAGTTGGGGAATTACAAACGGCACTCCATGGGGTCACAAGTATTCTAAGTGCCACCCAAAACACACCCAACTCACCCTCTCTATTTCATAAATTTTCAGCTCTAAGGGGATGAGGAGGAGGTGCTCCCTCCCCTCTATTTATAGCCCAAGGGTGAGATCCCATAAACGGTAGAGCTCATCTCCACCCTTCATTTGAGAATGAGGAGTGTATAACTCACAAACTACAAGACACACTCCCGGGAGGGAATATTCTCCACATATTTCTTCGGAAAATATCTTCACAGCTTCCTTGGTTGCCAGCCCAAGCTTGGACCCACTGGTCAGATCAACTTCGCCACCTGGTTACCGACGTCGCAGCCTACCGCTGCCTTGGATTTCTTGCCTTGGCTAAGCTTCTCAGGTACACCACCTCATGTGATCGCCAGGTTATCGAACCCGGTCGCCTGCACGCCTCCGAACGCACCAGCCTCCAGCTGTCCCCGTGAAACATCAGCCATATACCCGCCGATACCTGCATCACTGAGGTGAACATACACGAAGCCAACACACCATACCTAACCTGCAAAGTTAGTGCATCACAAAATTACCAACATCATAATCCCTTCGTGACATCACAATTAGCAAGCCCTAACACACCAGGTGTCAGCTTAACAAATTTCACCGGAACACGTCCGATCAAAACTATTACATAGCCCAAGCTCAGCATAATGATACGGTCCCAATTCCACGGCAATATCCACAAATGCACCATTTAACATTCTCCAAAACACTTAAAATTAAATATTGTCACATATATTCCTCATCAAACTGGGGTACCCTCCACATGGGTCTCAACACTCTCCACGATGAATATATTAACAAACCCTCGAAAAATATTTTGAAGTTTTTAGATTTATCGAACAAGGCATGTTGGAAATACCGGATCACGCTTGGAAGATAGAAACACATGTGTTCAAAATTTCCAAGTCGCGAAAGTCAAAGCTTCCCAAGAAATTATCTCCTTTTTTCAAGAAATGAATGTTGATATCTTTTTCAATTCTCCCCCTTTTGGCAATATAGACTGACATCAAGAAATTTGAGGAAACAAGCACAAAGCATAATGCAAATGCAAATGCAAGTCCTAGGGAGTTTTGAAAATTATCCATTTGAACGTGAAGCACATGGCAAAGATGTTCGAAGCAACGCAATTTTAGTTCAGTGCTCGTAAGTTCAAGAGATGCTAGTAAATCGACTTTTCATATTGGAAGATGTGACTTAGAAAATCACAATCCAATAGAACACCACATGCAACCTTTTAAAATCCAAGTAGTTTTAAATCGACAACTCAAGTAACTAGCATTTTAATTATTTTTTTAATTATTTTTTAAAAAGACTTTTGAATGCATCCACAGGTTTAAAGCGAGCAATTGCTAGCAAGACACATCCTGAGGATCATTGGAAATGGCCTCCTAGATCACGCTCCTCCTATGTGTTTTGCATTTTTGATTGAATTTAGGCGGGAGAGCCTCTAGCCTCATACAAATGGCCGATCGTGCCCAGCATTACACTGAAGAAATCACACGTCTTGGTTATTCGATTCCCTTCCAAGTTCATGGCTCTTGTGTGCAATGGCAAGCCATCTCGTAAAGGATAACCGGTGAAATCTCTCCAAAAATTGAAATTGCATATTTTTGCTTTTTTAATTTACAGGAGTAAGATTTGGCTAAAAAAATTTCACCAAGTTGCAAGTACGACTGAAAGAAGAGTGCAAATGCCTAATTAAGCAACAATATTCAAAAGGTAAAAATTTCATACCACATCAAAATTTTTGAAAAAACCAAAAGCAATGTCATTTTTTGACTAGACACCAATTGAACGAGCTATCACAAGCTGAAATGTGAATAGTCTCGACATCTTGCAAAGCCTAAATTCAAAAGCATAATATGCAAAACTCCAAAAACAAAAAGAAGTCTATATACTAATGCAAAGTTTCCCAAAAACTCCACCTCAACAAGTGAGTCAACAGTTTCATCCCAAAAAATGTGCATTAAAAACAACAACAATAAATAAAGAGCCGTAAAACCAATAAAATGCAAATGAACAAAACACAAAGAATTAGGCAAGAACAGAAACCACACAAGCTCAGACTCGCTCTCATCTGCCACCTACGACTTACAAGCAAAAACAACTCTACACCGCGGTTACTAGAGATACGACACAGACCCTGTCTACCCAGAGCACTGTTCGCCTAAACTGTCGTTTAGCCCGTTTAAACACCGTTTAAACGCTACACGGTGGTCAACTGTTTAGTTTAAACAACCATTTAGTTTGTTTAAACAACGTTTAAACCGTTTAAACGGCCGTTTAGCCCGTTTATCTAGCTAAACGGTGGGTGACCGACTAATTGGCGTTTAGCGTTTAGGAAAACACTGACCCAGAGACCTATAAGACTGTGTGGGATCAAACTAGCCAGAGGAGAGAAGGAAGTCTATTGCGCATGATAGCAACCTAAACACAAGATGAGAGTTCCGTGCCAAAGCACGATAGAAGTATAAGTGAAAAGTGTGTTGATAGCCTAATACAGACTAACCAAGCCCAAATGCACCTCAGATGCAATGCAGGGAAAGCGAAAAAATATATTACATATAGTACAAGTAGCCCAAACTCCTCCTGACTATAAGCTAGCCAAGCTCACAACCCTGGCAATGTTGATGGCAGAGGTGTTGTCACATATAAGTAGCACACTTGTTTGAACCAACCCAAAGTCCTTCAAGGTAGAGTAAAGCCAAACAACCTGACCGCAATATACAGCAGCGGCAACATACTCAGTCTCAACAGTGGACTGCGCAACACTTGACTGCTTCCTAGATGACCAAGAGATAAGAGAAGTGTCAAAAAATTGGTAGGTGCCAGAAGTGCTCTTTCTATCTATCCTACAGCCAACAAAGTCTATATCTAGGAATGCTCTGAGAGATAGACAAGAGGCAGAGAGAACCAGAGGCCAAAGTCTGCAGTCGCTCGGAGATAGCGGAAGAACTGCTTCACCGTCTAAAGGTGAGACACTTTAGGTGTGGCCTGAAAGTAGGCACAAAGACACACAGCGAACTGAATGTCCGGCTGAAAAGAGGAGAGATAAAGCAGGGAGCCTATCAGGCTACGATACTCTTTCTGGTCAACTAGCTCACCATTCTCATCGGGCCCTTAGATAATAGTAGTTGCTATCGAAGTAGAGACCGGCTTGCTGTCTAACATGGCAAACAGACTCAGCATGTCTTTTGTGTACTTACTCTAATGAAGGAAAGTCCCCTCTGGTGATTACTTGAACTGAAAGCCGATAAAGAAGTTGAGCTCTCCCATCATACTCATCTCAAATTTCGAGCTCATCACCTCTGAGAACTCAGAAATAAGAGCAGAGGAGGAACTACCAAATATAATGTCATCGACATACACTTACACTAGAAGAAAATCAGAGCCAACCCTATGGGTAAATAAGATCTAGTCTACCTTACCCATTAGAAACCCATTGCTCACCAGGTAGGTTTTAAATCTCTCATACCAGGCCCTGGGTGCTTACTTTAGCCCATATAGCCTCATCAAGCTTGTACACATGATTAGGACACTTCCTCCTTAATATAGCCATTTAGAAAAGCACTACGGACATCCATTTGATACAGTTTGAACCCATTGGATGTCATAAATACCGCTAAGATCATAATGGAATCATGTCTAGCCATAGGAGCATAGGTCTCATCGAAGTCTATCACATCGATCTGAGTGTAACCTTGAGCAACCAATCTAGCCTTGTTTTTAACCACTACCCCATCCTCACTTTTCTTGTTCTTGAACACCCATTTAGTACCTATTACATTATTTCCTTTAGGGCGTTCAACAAGCTGGCACACTTTGTTCCTCTTAAAATTCTCTAACTCTTCATGCATCGTATTCATCCAATCAGAATTTAAAAGTGCACGGGTGACGTCCTTCGGTTCAAAGGAAGCAACGAAAGCAGCAGATAAGCAAAGGTGAGAAAGCTCAGACTTCGATCGGGTTAGTATCCTCTCGCTCAAACCACCAATCATCTGTGTAGGGGGATGGTTTTTCTGGATGTGACGAGGAGCCCTAGAAATGGCCTCTACCTCGGGAGCAGGAGAGGTAGGATCAGAGTCACCGGACGAATCAGATTTTATAAGTGAGAATCTAGAAGCATAAGGTGAGAGCTTAGTAGATTAGAAGGTAAGGGATGAGACTGTGAAACAACACTGAAAACTAGAGGCACCACCGGTGGAGCTAAGTCATAATCGGGTTCTAAAGAACCGTTATCTTCAATGACCTTCTCCTCAACAAAGATTGGCTCAAAAGACAAGTCTAAAGCTGAGATATCTGGCCTTGCCCCGGTATAGCCTCATCAAAGGTCACATCGTAAGTCTAAACAACTCTCCGCCTCTCACTATCCCAGACGCGGTAATTCACTGCAGAACCTGTATACCTAAGAAAAATACCATTTAAAGATCGAGATTCAAATTTGTCTAAATTTTCAAACTTCAGAATAAAGCACTTGCATCCAAACACTCAGAAATGTGAAACACTTGGCTTAAACCCATATCGAAGTTTATAGGATGTGTAATGCAATTTGGATCCCAGAAACACCTTATTTGAAACATAGTTAGCTATAGAAACAAGCTCAACCTAGAAATACGTAGGTATAGAATATTCATCTAGCATAGTCCTAGTCATCTCTAACAAAGTGCGATTCTTTCTTTCCATAATGCCATTTTGTTGTGCGACGTGCGGAGAAGAGAATTGATGCTCAACACCAGAATCAGGACATAAAATTTTAAATTGTGCATTCTTGAACTCAATTACATTGTCTGAACGAATTACGCGAAGTGCTCCTGGGAACTTAACAAAAAGCTTACGAATCAAGAAACAAAAATGGCCAAATGTTTCGTTCTTATTCACCATTAAATAGACCTAAGAGTAGCGAGAATAGTCATCGATTAAAACCAGCACATACCACTTACCATCCATAGACTGCACATGGGAGGGACCAACAGTGTCCACGTGAAGCAATTATCCAAGTGCATCAGTCATACTAGGGTGACTGGTGGGTGAGCCGCGGCTACCATCTTCCCATGCCGGTAAGTAGCACACACTATATCGTTAACCATCTTGAGTTTGTGCAAACCACGAATCAGATCCTGACTGCTAACTCTGGTCAAGTGATCAAAACTAATGTGACCTAGTTTACTATGCCAGAAAGAGGTGTCATGGGACTCTGAAGCAATCAAGCAATGAGAAGAGCCAACTGAAAATCGAAAATCAACACGAAAAACTCTCCCAAACCTATGAATTCCACAAACAAAACTAACATAAGAATCAAGAATGTAACTTTTATTCTGCTTAAAATGAACCTCAAAATCCTCATCAGTCAACTGAGACACTAAAAGCAAATTATAGCGAAGCTTACTGACAAGGGCCACATCCTTAAGTACAATCTGGTCACTAACCTGAATAGAGCCTCGAGTAAGCACACGATCTGATGAAGCATCCCAAAGGTGATTTTCTCACCCCCAGGGCTCACGGACTAAGGAGGAAAACCACCGAGAGTTTCCAGTCATATGGCGACAACACCCGAAATCGATGATCCACATGTCCCCCTTTCCAGCCCGACGCGCTTGAGCCAATGAGTGAAGAAACGTGGATCAGCATTGGAAAATACCGTTGCATCTTTTGGCACCCAAAACTGAGTCACACGACCATACCGAATAGACTCTACTCGGACTAGGCCATCCCTTTTAGCAGGAAACGTACTGACGCTGGATTAGGAGCAACCTGCCGTTGAGCTGAGGCGGGTGCATCTTGTCCGCGCTTCCTACCCTTCTTGCCATTCCTCCACCATGGAGTTGACACCTCAAGTCGCAGACGCTCACCTCTATAACCTACAGGAGGTACGTCCTGAGGACGACGCTGCTCACGCCCCAGACCGACAACAGGATGAACAACAAAAGGCTATGCTCCAAGCCCTGGCCGTCTAATCACCGGTCTAGCCTGAGGAGGAACGAACCTAGGTACAGGTTTCTTAGGAGGTTTTTGAATTCTGCGGAAGCAGTTCTGCTCAGTGTGTCCTATCCTATCGCAGAAGGTGCAAACTACTCCTCTGCCATTTTTAGGGGTAGGAGTGGTAAGAGGAACGCTCTTCGTAGGTGAACTTTGTAGAACCTTCTTCTGAGACTGAACAGACTGTGTGGTAAGATTTTCCCTAACGATCCCCGTGGACCTAAAAATAGTAGTCTCAGGAACACTATCCCTAAGAACAATTGTCTGCTCATTCTCATCCCTTCCAAGCACTCTAGGTGGGTGTCTTTTGATATGCTCTAACCAATTGTAACTTAGACCTCTACCTTTCAATATCTTGCTTTTGTCAAGTATCAAGTTCAGTTTCCGTTTGCCCCCAACAGACTTCTTAAAAGTGCTCATGAGGTACTTGCACTTCTGATAGAGTTGGGGACAAAACCCGCAAGAAAAGGAAGAGTCCGAATAGTCCTGGCTATTAGTTGTAGCCTTTTTCAAGACTTTGCTACACTTCTCACCTAAAATTTTAACTTTCCTCTTGAGAGCCTGACAGAAAAAGACACTCAACATTTTTGGCTTGGGTCAACCTACCCTCAAATCTATCACTCATGTCTTGGTAGATCCTACTCATCTCCTCATCAAGCTCAAGACATCGATCACACACAGAGGCATCAAGAACAGTATTATTAAGCTTAGAAATCTTAGCTTGCAAGTTCAAATTCTCAAGTTTCAACAGCGTGCAATCACGACATATATAATCAAGTGAGTGAAAGTTACAACTCTTATCTGAGCTGACTGGGTCATTAGGTGGAGCATGATCGCTGCAGCCCACAACTGGACTGACTGGGTCATTAGATGAGTGTGCAGAGGGATCAAAACAAAGCATGCTAGGGTTCATTAAGCAGACAGACACTAGATCAGAAATGATAAGAAACAAATTCTTCCTAGTATCTTCTAGTTCTGCTACAAGCTTAACATTAACTTCCGTAAGTTTTTCATTCAAGTTAAGCACTCTATCATGAGTTGTCCTTAGTCCATTGAAATCAGTCATGACCCTATCAAATTCTAACCGCCCATCAGAGTCAACAGGCTCGGGAACAATTCTACATTTTTTATTCTCTATTTGATAGTGCCATAATTAAAATGCATTTTCAATTCATCCAATTCTAGATTGAGCTTCCCACAATCAGAGCAAACAACAGGTTTATAATTTTTTAGTTGAACTTTAAGGGTATTTTTCTTGGCCAAAACCCAAGTGTACTTGTCATGAATTTTAACTAAAGCTTCCAAAAGTTCAGAATAGGAGGGGCCTTGTTCATCAGTTACCTCATTGTAGTTGGTGTGGTAGATGTCTGAGTAGCTGTCACCGTGTGCCATGAAGCACATGCCGGTGTAGTCGACGTTGTCGTTCTCCGGCGGCTCATCCTCACCATCATCCGAGTGTCCATCCTCCTTGTCGGAGATGACGACTTCTTCCAGAGCGGCCAGTACCTTCTCAACCATACGGCGTCCCTTCATCAACTGCTTGGGTGGCTTCTTCTTGTCACCTCCACCATGGGCCTTAATGTTACGGTTCTTGTTGACGTAGGCATTCTGTGCTGGTGCGATGTAGTCGTTTTGTTCCTCTCATCTGGCCTTTAGACAATTAAGCTTCATGTGGTTCAGACTACCACAACCGAAGCACCTCATGATGCCTCTCCTCCGATCGGCCACTCGCCTGTAAACATGTGAGAACATCCTGGCCAACAAGGCAAACTGCTCCTTAGAAATCTTATCCATCTGATTATTGGACATCTCACAGAGGCAGAAAGGAGAAACCGACAATATCAAAAGACCATGACCAAAGGGGTCAGCTATGAAGGCGGTGGATGAGGAACTGGGCTCTTTTAGGAGATGCTCAAGTTTGTGTGTATTGAGACTAGCATAGAGCGCTTCCAAGGTCAGCATCAAGAGATCGGCTGCCTGTCGGATTGTAGTCACCTTCACATCCCAGACCTTAAGATCCAAAGCAGAGAGAGTGCCAACCACGTACCCGCCGATACCTGCATCACTGAGGTGAACATACACGAAACGAACACACCTTATCTAACCTGCAAGGTTAGAGCATCATAAAATTACCAACATCATAATCCCTTCGTGACATTACAATTAGCAAGCCCTAACACACTGTCGGTGTTCTAAACCAGACAGATTTGTCTCGTGGGGAGATTCGTAGTTCGGTCAAGGGGAATTTTCGCCGCTTCCTCGCCTCAACTCACGCTCGCAACTCTGACTGCTCTACTGCATAGCTACGGTTTCGAAAGTACTCCATGGTCTGATAGAAAGTAATCTAGGTCTATGATTGAGCATACTGGGAGGCCACAAACTCCTTGAATCACGTTATTGTACGACTCCGCAATATTGGTCGTCATTACCATATACCTAGGAAATGACGGTACACTTTATTAGTGTAACATCCATACATATAGGGGGTAATTACCAAGTGTTGCCAGTATCATGAGCTAGTGCCCACCTATCCGCCGGTTTACTCGCAATCCACCGCGCGAATGTTATATTGCGACGCACAATCACTCCTTCGCCTCCAATAATCTGCGTGGCTTCTTATTCCTGATCCGCCAAAAGTCTTTGTGTATGTTCGTTCAGGTCCCTATATATTGATTAAAACTTACGCAATTGGTTCTGCATGTGCATTGTCTTAAATTTCTTAACCATCGTGTGGCTCCTGAATGCAGTGTAAAAATTTGCATGAAGGTGTTGCATGCACCACCGCGATTGAACATTAGACCAAGCATAACTTAGGTCATTTCCTCCCTTCAGAATATCCATGGCATGCAATATTCCCAACACGCGGTCTGATACCACGCAAACATCGGTTCTATCCCTGACCACCCCAGTTTTCACGAACTACGGGAACCAAAACCAGCTATCGTTGTTCTTACAATCCACAATGGCGAAGGCAACAGGGACTATTTGAATGTTCCCATCAGTAGCTAGCGCGGTCATAAGTGTCCCGGGTTACCTCCCCTTTCAGAATGTATCATCAATACAAAGTACTGGCCGGCAATGCCTAAATGCTTCTATGCACGGACCAAATGCCCAGCATAGTCTCAACAGGTACATATGACATTCAACATATGATGCATCTGTCAGCTGCACCGGCCGCTGGTCAATTCCCCATTTAGTGTATGGGTTGGTCAATGCTATCTGGTGCAGTAGACGGGGAGCCCGGTTATACGAGTCTTTGAATCCCCCGAATATCATCGTTAGTGCCTTTTTTTTGCCCGCCAAGCAAGGTGGTATGTGTCATACATCGTATTTTCCCCAATTTTAAAGCTAGAGCGATATAGTTTCCAAATATTAGTAGTATCAAAACATTCTCAACAGTTCATGGGATGAAAATAGAATGGATTTATGGACTTTATTTATGTGATGGTTTAGCTCGATCATTACAATCTTTTATTCTAGAAGGTGGTAAAATTGCTTAAGTATTTGAATATAAGGTTTTTTTACTTTTGTGGAACCTTTTTGGCTCCATTTTATATCTTACACTATATGGGCACCAAGTAGATAAGTGATGTATCTACGTTAAATCAATGTATTTAGTTATAGCGGTGGGTATTTACTCTTTGTTATGAGTTGATAATTATATCAATTGTCTCAATATATTTTTACGAGGAGGCAGTTTTCACCATCCATGCTCAGTTGTGGTCATTGGAAAGATTTGACAAAAGTCAAGAAACATAGCGGTGGTTGCATTGTTAGTTTGTTACTAACTCGTATGGTCTGTATGTTTTTTATAATTAAAAGTGTGGCTTTTTAATTGTTAACCCAAGCTTAAATTTGAGTTTTCAAAGGTTATGGAATATCATGATCCTATGATGGAATGAGAGGTCATACTCCAATACATTTAATTCTCTGGCATAGTTTGTTCATTGGCATGACTATCTATTTGTTGTTTCAATTCATTTATACGAAGGATAGGGTTGCGGATTAATTTTTTTTGAAGGGAAAGGCAGGAGAGGTGCCGTCCATTCATTGATAGAAGAAGAACGATACGACGCACCAAAATTATAAGAGTTACAACACAGCAAGGCTGCTGCACATCCCAGCCAAACGGCCGCGCCCACACGCGCAAGGCCAAGAGACCTTGCGGCGACACACAACTGGAAGGGAAGGGGAAGGGGAAGGAAACAACACCGGCCACGCCGGCGCACTACCAACACACACAACGACAGACGACTCCGAATTAGTAGACCTGGTAGACAACCAGGAAGTGTAGCAGTGACAAACACAACGCCTCCAACAAGGTAACGACGGGTAAGACCTGACTCCATCGTGCGACCACCAGGGTTTTCACCCAAAACGAGGGAAGGGGCTGTAAGATGATGCCTCCAACGAGGGGAACGTCACCAAAGGTGACATCACCATCCGCCTAGTAATGGGCAGGGCTTTCGCGCAAGCCCCTCCCCCCACCA
>SPJY01018005.1:0-10809 GCA_005191435.1 Raddia distichophylla
CGCTCGAGACGAAGCATTTTCCTAATTCAAAATATTTTTATTTTTAAAAACTAAAACTTTAACTTATAACATGTTTAAAACATCATGTTTTTTAAATTTGGAGAGAGTGAACATGCGACTGCCACATATCTCAAAAGCATTCTTCTTTTCTTCTCTATTTTTTTTAAATAAAAAAAGTTGAACGATTTGCATTTTGCTGCTGTTTTTTCTATCTTGAAACCACGTCTCAGATATCTCATAAACAAGTCAAATAATATGGACCAACTTTTCAACCTACCACATAAAGTTTATCGAAGTTATGCTTTACCAAAAAAGAAAATAAATGGATAAAATTGTCTAAACGCAACAACAATCTTAACTTGGTGAATCTTCAGCTTGTCGGCCTTCATTGAACTTGCGAGACGGCAAATTTTTTTTTTGAAGGAACAACCAAACGGTGTTCATTTATTGATAGGTAGGAGAGTTTGAATTACAAACCAGCCAAGATGGCGAGGCCTAGGAAAGAGAAAAGAAAAGGAGAAAGAAAGAAGAAGAGGAGGGGAGAGGCAAATTACAAAGCTCTACAACGGTTAATTAGAAAGCCAACATCCTTGCCACCTACCGCACTCCAAGCGCGGTAGCTCGTCTTTGATGAGGTCGACAATCCGAAGAGGCGATGAGAGCAAAGCCTTTGCCGTCGAAGATGCGCCTATTAGTTCCAACCATATGTGCCAAATAGTCGCCATTAAGATAGAGCCCATGGCCTTCTTTGCGGAGGAGCATGAGCTATCGATGCCTTTCTCCCACCATCGGACGAAATCACAGACAGCGTTTGAAGGGGGCAGACAGGTCGGAAGATGTAGCCAGTCAAAGATGGATTGCCAGATGACGTAAGAGTACTGGCATAGAAGGAACAAGCGGTCGACTGCTTCCTACAAAAGTATTCATTTGGCCATCCTCTGAGTAGCAGTTGGTCAGAAGTCAAGATTTTTCTTTAAAGGGTAAAAAATTGGATTTTCGTGGGACACCAAGGCTTCCAAATGACGCGATGGAAGGAGGAAGCTACAGACCCTTCAAATTGAATTTTGTAGGCAGAGGCGGTCAAAAAGGCACCATTGGAGGTCGACCACTAAACAAAGCGGTCTCTTCCTTCCTCTAGGTTAACGCAGGCTAGCATTCGCCAAAGGAGTAGGTACTCCGGCAAATGGTCCGGCAGGAAACCATGACGGATGCAAGTAACCCCATGATTATCCCTGAGGGCATTGCGGACAGAACAATTCCGGTCAATGGTAATGGCATAAAGGGAGGGGGCCCAGTGCATGGGGACATGCCTTCTAGTCAGTGGTCATGCCATATGGAAGTATCTGAGCCCGAAACAATAGTGAGTCTTGTGGCTGCACGGAAAAGGGTTAGGTTTGTAGCATCATAGGGCGTACACAAATGCATCCAAGGCCTATGAGGGCCACATTTCTGCAACCAAAGCCATTAAAGACGAAGGGCACGGGAAAATTTATAAAGATCTAGCACGCCTAGGCCTCCGAGGTTTAGAGGACGACAGACACTGGTCCAATTGACCCTTGCTAGCCCACCGTGCAAGGTCTCAGCGCCGTTTCAAAGCCAAGCTCTGCGAATCCTGTTAATGCTCTTTATGACAGCGAGTCGGCAAATTTGGTAGAATAGTCAGTAAAAGGCTAGGTTTCGGGAACGAACAGGAGAATGTTCAAACTTCAAAACACGTGTGCGTAAGTGCGTCCATCGGTCCACGTAAGCATCCAGGGATTAGGCACAGCATCAGCGACTGCGTCGATCTATTTGCCATCACAATTGTTTCATTATTATCTTACGTGCAATTGTTTAATTATTATCTTGGGTCTAACATCGCAATTACTTATTACAAGGACTGGTTTAATTTTAGACGAATGAGAATTATTTATACTCTTATTTGATTATTTTGCTCGACATGGATAGGGAGACGGCCATAATTATTTAGACGGGAGGCGGGAACCAAAATGCAAGAAAAAAATAGTAAAAATTTTGCTCATATACTTCAATAAATACATTTTCAAAGCCTAACAGCTGTACACCTAAATTCAACCAACCAAGCGTGGCGTAAGAAATGACATGGATATTTTTCCATAAGGGGAGAATACCCCAATTTCCATTGATCAGAAAGATAACGGAAATACAAAGGTACCAGGGTTTTGAACGACATTATCCCACATAGTATATACCTTCACAGAGGCTATAGGGAAATTAACTACCGATTAGGTCCACAAAACACAATTATTACAAATTGCATCAAAACAAAAGAAGCAAGTCTCTGTTTTTTCTGGGAGCCTGGACACCACTCCAATCCTTCCCAATATTCCTTTCCCGGCTTTTCCACGCCCCCTATTTTTCTATGATTTTCTTGACAAGCATTTTTCAAACCCCTGCCCTGGATTTGACATTGGCATCTTTGATCTTGTTTCCTCCTTGATCCATATGCGCAAGACCTGCAACAAAAGAGCCCAACCGGTGGGAACAAACCTTTATCATGTCTTGCATCTCCTCTTTCAAAAGGATTGACCAGGAGTTCATAAACACACACACGGATAGTAACACCGATAATGGAGATCGAATCTTATTGTTATCAAAGAAAGATTTATTTCTGTGAATCCATATGCTCCAACAAAAAGCAGCCAGACAAAAGTTATGTATCCTATCATTCACACGCCAGTATTGATGCATCCAAAAGAAGTACCCTTCCAAACTAGTAGGTATGTCTTTAACATTGCAACAAGCAGCAATAATCCCCCACATTGCTTTTGCCACTGGACAAGAGAAGAAAAGGTGCTCCAAGGTTTCTATATTATCACAAAATTCACATCTAGGGTCACCCATCCACTTTCTCTTTCTTAAATTCTCTCTTGTTAGCAAAATTTTATGCTGGATCATCCACATGAAAATTTTTATTTTTAAAGGTATCTTAGATCTCCATATCCTGTTAAGGTTATTATCCCGCCACTTCTCAGACATTCTCTTATAAGCTGACTTAACAGAAAATTTTCCTGATTTGTCCACCTTCCAAACAGGTTTATCTGGCTCATTATTAAAATTGATGCTGTGCAAACGAGAACACAGGTCAAACCAGTCTAAATTAGTGCTAGGATCCACCCATCTACGAAAGGATAGCCTCCAATTCTTATTCCTACATTGGGCTACTGTTATGGTATCATCCAGACAGATCGAGAAAATATGTGGGAACTTCTCTTTAAGAGGAAGATTTTCAAACCAACAGTCCCTCCAGAAATCCACTTTCATCCCATTCCCCACATTGTAATTCCTATTATCCACATACCACTCCCTGCACTTCATAATGTCCCTCCACCCAGGAGAGTCATAAGGTTTTGATTTAATAATAGAAAAAAGGCTGCCTTTTAAATATTTCCTTTTCACTAATCTCAAACATAATGGCACGTGAGGTTTTATTCCTACTTTTTTTTCCCTCGTTAGTATCAATGGGCGATCCATGATGGTTGGCGCGCGGTTGGTAACGTTATGCATGATCCCAGTCTCCCAGATCACTGCAGAGTGCAGCTTGTTTCAGCTTAAAGTTAATGAGAGTTGTAATAAAAAAAAGTTGTGATCCTTTGACAAAGATCTTGAAGGATTTTTAAAAAAATATAAAAATACATGTTAGTAATTTAAATAAGAAGTATTTAAAACCCCATATAAATGACTATAAAATAACACATTGTTTAGCACGAGGAACGAGTTCACGTAATAATTCAACTCTCGTGCACATGCTCAGGTAGTTGGTCCCTTTGCGACTGTTGCTTGGTGACCTTAAAAGTTCGCCGTTGGTCCCGTGAGTGTATTCGATATCGTGATGTGCACATCACGTAGGGCTGTTATTATGAGGGAATCTCGAACTATAATAAAAAAAATGATGTCCTTTGAGCCACTGAGAGATGTGGAAAGGTTCATTTGGACCTCTTTGTTGGGCTTTTGTTGGGCTGCTTGGGCCTTGGCCCATTTGGAGGATAAGAGGTTGAGGGCAGCAGTTGCTTCCCTAAGAAGCAACAAGCAGCAGCAGCTCACAGCTGCCGGCGGCGGCAGTGGCCGTTTCGCAGCTCGCGGAGGCGTGCGGTGCGTGCATCGTGGGGCTGGTCCTCCTCTCTATTTAGATAGTTGCCTTCTCGGGAGAGCGTATGTGCTTGCACGAGCTCACTTTCCCCCTCTCATGCACGTGCTCAGGTAGTTGGTCCCTTTGCGACTATTGCTTGGTGACCTTAAAAGTTCGCCATTGGTCCCGTGAGTGTATTAGATATCGTGATGTCACGTAGGGCTATTATTCTGAGGGAATCTTGAACTAGAATAAAAAAAATGATGTCCTCTGAGCCACTGAGAGATGTGGAAAGGTTCATCTGGACCTCTTTGTTGGGCTTTTGTTGGACTGCTTGGGCCTTGGCCTATTTGGAGGATAAGAGGGAGAGGGCAGCAGTTGCTTCCCTAAGAAGCAACAAGCAGTAGCAGCTCGCAGCTGCCGGCGGCAGCGGTGGCCGTTTCGCAGCTCACGGAGGCGTGCGGCGCGTGCGTCGTGGGGCTGGTCCTCCGGCTTCCTCGCGCGGTTCGTTGCTCCTCTATGCTTATCCCTCTCTCTCTTTAGCTGGATGCCTTCTCGGGTGGGAGTATGTGCTTGCACGAGCTCACTTTTCCCCTCTTTCTTTGTGCACTCCAATGTTCCTCCTCGCCTGTCGGTTTGCCGGCTGGCGGTGATCCTCGTGGTGGTTGTGCCCCCTCTGGCCCTCTCCGACTTGGGTACCCGGTGGCCACGGGTTTGGACGCCGAGTCCTTGTGCTCCTCCTCCTCTGCTCCTCGGGTCTCCACCTCGGCTCGGTTCATGGTGGGGTGACAGGCATCGTATCTCTCGATCATCTTGTCGGTGGTTACACAGTGTAGCCCAGCGATCTATTTTCTGGGACAGCGAGCTGCTCGTGCTTTGCCTATCTTCGCTGGCTTCCTTGTCAACTCGGATCCGACACTACGTAAGAATTTTCATGACTCCGCTGTAGTTGAGATTGAGCAGTGAACCGATTGGAGAATTTTGAGGACCTAATTTTCTAATTAGAGGCTATTTCTCTGATTTGGGCGCACTGTAATTGTGGCTGTGGGCTTATTCTATTGCTTTGTGATGATAATCCGATTGAGGCTTTTAAATATAATCTGTTGATTATATCTTGTGGTAGATTCAATTAATAGCTGCAGTGTTTAAGGATTAATTTCTGTATTCATCCCATTCCATGCCATGATCTGCTGATGTCTAAGTCACTGGTTACTTGTTATCTTGATCTGTTCTTGGTGCCTTCGGCTGTACTTGTTTGTTGTTCAGATTGCTTTGTTTGTTGTTCAGATTGCTCTGAGTAATCTGATTATTAATTCTGGTACATTTGCTTAGCACCTTGTTGCTGTACGGTTGGTTCAGATTACTTTGATTTATGCCCGGTGGCTATTAACTTGAATACTTGTAGATCAACAGATCTGTTTGGCTAAATTGAGATGTTCTGAACTTAATTATATTCTTAAACAGTGCAGAAATAATTGTTTAATCCTTGATATTAATCTCAAATTGTGTTTTGCCTGTGATATCACTGAGTACTGTGACTTGGACGACTATTTTTCAGCAACCAGTCATTAGATTAATTGTATGAGCTATTCAAATCAACTAAATGGTGATTTATTCATTTGATTTCTTGGTTGCCATGCTCTTTAATTGGTTTATCATGATACTTGTGCTTTGCATTCCAATCTTGTAGAGTACATGATAAATATATTATTCCATGGCATTGTTGTGTTATTGCTCATATTATGTATATTTTGTTTGATTGGTCAATTCATTATGCTTATATCGCGCCATGTTCAACACTCTTCGCGATCTCTTCATTCCATACATAAATTCTGTTGTGTGGGGGATTGGAAAGCCGGTTTTCACTCTCCGACAAAGGCCGTGACATAATTCTTCGCTTCTTAGACTAAACCTGATCAAACGTCGAGCCGGGTCGGGCTTCGGGCTGGGCTTAGAAAAGCTCGGTCCCACGGGACCAGGCCCGAGCCCAGCCGGCCTGACCCATTGTGTTGGGCTCAAAAATGGGCCCGAACCCGATCCGAAGCCCAATGGCCAGCCCATCCACGGCTTAAATCACGGAAAAAACGGGCCTAGGCCCGGCCTAGCCCGATGACCGGGCTTCGGATTGAAGCCCGATGCACCGGTCGGGCCAGACCGGGCCGGGTTTTTTCGAGCTAGGCTTCCCATGATCAGATCTATCATGGACTATGCTTGGAGTTGTCCCTTCTTTCCGTCATCCTGGTTGGCCAGAGGAGAGGAGCCTAGGGGCACCGGTGAGCTCGCTGTCGCTCGGTGCCCATGCCAGCGTTAGGAGAGCTAGGGGAGTGCTTCCTCAGTTCATCAACATTTACGGCTTTTGAGGACTGAATTGTAATCTTTTTAGTAGGGGTTTGCTTATAATTTGGAGGTTAATGTCAGAATGAAAGCGGTGCTTTTCTCTTAAAAAAACAACCATATATCATGGGGTGTTTGTACGCGTCCTGGCAGTAATCCGGTCAGATCTAACTAACAAGCGATCGATCCATCGTCATGAAAATTTTGGTTGATCACCAAATTTGCCCCAACTTGCCATGCCTTTGAATGGCATGATCATTCAAAAGTTAACAATTTCTTTGCCAATGAATTAGATAGTCAATGGCACAAAAATGAACTAAGATGGCAAAAGTTGCCAATGGGAGAAGGGAATCTTGCCATTCAATGGTTGCAATCCAAACACAAGTCAAATTTGACCAAAGTTGCCAACAATTGGCATGGCAAGCATTGGCATTGGCTATGAACCAAACACACCCATAATTTTTTTGCCATCGTAGCAGATAGGTCTTCTAGGCCAAGATTCCATCGCGCTATACTGATCGCTCCTTGCAGTTCCATGTGTGGTGCTTCTCGATCAGTTTAGTACCGAGAAAACATGACCGATGGGGCTATCTACGTTCTGTTCGATCCAACGATTGCATGCTGTCTTCTGGTCAATTTTCTCGATAATTTTGGGATCCCATAGCTGTCTTCTTCAGGCGTTTGGTGTTCATTGATATCCGGTAATTGTGTCCAGGTACAAGATGTATCTACTAGTTGTCACCCGTACGTCCTAGCACCGGAAAAATGTGTGAACCTAATAACGAACCACACGTTAGCATGAGTTCGGATCAGGATCCCATTAGCATACCACATGTTAGCACGAGTCTTCTGGGATCAGGATTCCATCGGAATATATTTAACGAGAGATTCCTTTTATGATCTATTTCCACGTCTAATGTCCTTAGGTCCGTATCTACGCTTCTACTAAATAAGAAAATAAGGTATTTTGTCATCCTCTTAGAGTGGAGTTGCTATTTTGCTATTTTTCTCTCACTAAAATGTAGGACCATCTATGACTATGACTATGACAATGAACTAGAACGACAAAACGACAAGGCCCAATGTTAAGAGTGACATATTTGCAGATCCCCGTCTTAGTTTTATGCATCCCACCATTCAGACGAGGATTATGTCCGTTGATATATTAAGATTGGACTGCCATGATCAGAGCTTTCTTGTAAGTTGATCCTGAGGTCTAGTCTTCCTACAAAGAGATATTCACTCTTGTTTGCTAGCTCATTTACCGTGGAGAAATGATAAGATTTTTAGTTTAAATTTGTGGTCTTCATTAGTGGCACCTTAGGTGGAGTACTCCATGAGTTTAGCGTCTATTTATGTTGGCCTTATTGACGTGAATATATACCATGTAAGCCGACGTAAATAATGGCGCGACAGGCTTGCTTTTCGCGCTAAGCCCTAAAAATTGTGTTAACATCGGTCTGACCGACGTAAATAGCTTTATTTACGTCGGTACGCGTAGGCCGACGTAAATAACACCTGTATTTACGCCGGCTTACTTCCAGCCGACGTAAATATAATTGGCCGACGTAAAAAGTTCGTATTCCTGTAGTGAGTCATCACTCCATGACTTTGCATGTTAAAACCTGATTAAATTTTTTTATCACTTTTTTTTTTTTTGCTTTTTCTCTTTTGTTTTGGCTCTTTGTAAATATCTTTTGAGCAATATACACAATGATAGGAAACCATTGCGGTCTTTTTCCTAAGAAAAAACTCACAATCCTTTGATATTTCTGCTAGTACGTGGCACTAGCAGAATCTATAAAAATTATCAGTCACTCTAGATTTTTTTCTATCCACCAGCATCTCTATTTACAGAAAAAATATGGAGTGAGAAGAGATAATATCTAAATATAGGGATTGGAGGAGGAGATTTTTAAATTTAGAAAATAAGATAGGACTCTAGTAGAGAGATATACAACACAAAAAAATTATAAATACAAAAAAACTTTTAGGACCTCTAGAGTGGAACAGCTGGACTGTCGCGTCTAGACCTGGTAACGTGCATGTGGATATTTATACGATCGATCGTATGCTACAACGTACCCGCGCGTTGCCCCGACCATACAACAAACTTAACTTTCCAAGGACATGGGAGTCTTTAATTTCACTCTAGGTCCATTGTCATGTCGAACAAAGTTAATTGGAAATTTGGAATCCAATGTTTTGTGGTGATTCAAATGGACTTGAGATCACTGTATTTGATAGTAAACAACTTGTTCTGCTGGTTAGGGGAAGCAAGAGTTCAGCTTACTTGATGCAACTATGCAAGAGCGTATAAACATGTTCATACTGAAACAAGTCAGAGCACATGCATACACCTTATATATATTGAACGATACAGCGTATAAACATGTTCATACTGTTAAAGAAGTCGTTGCTGCATATAGAATTCTCAGGAAGTGATAGATATGATCACAGCGTTAGTTGTAGCTGAAGGAGATTAGACCTTCGTAGCTTATCTAACTAATCGCTTCTTCTTATCCTGTATAACAAATTCCTGTACATTTAATCTTTCTCTCACGAGTATATAAAAGGAATGGAGGGCTCGGTGGAGTCTTACCGCGGCAAACTCTAATCTTTTCACATTCAACATTGTTGGGCACATATACTGCTGTTGGTGCTGTAAACTTATTTTACTGTCATTGTGATTGTACGACCTTTTGGCCGCATTTCTGACTCCTACTAATCCGCAGAGAATACAGGGTACAACAAGTCAACAATTAAGAATGACTGATGAACATGCATGCCACCATGGCAATACGACGTCCTTTCTTCCCAGTAGCGTAAGCTGGCGAGCTACTGGCTACTAATAGAGACCAACATCGAGTTAGGCCGCCCAAATCTACCTTCACATATATATCAAACCCTACTACAGCGATGCTACAGGAGTGAAGTGTCTTCTTGTCTGCTAATTATAAAGGCCCCGTGATTAATCGTGTGGTGTGGGAGCATGGAACTTTGTCTGATGAAGGCTCAGGACAAAATATCTGGATCGATCGCCCAACTCCATTCAGGTGCGCGCTGAGTTCCATCCGGTACTCGAGTACAGCTTACTGACATATATACTGTATGCATGCGCACAACTATATATTTATAGGTACTTGGTCTGCGTGATGACGTCCCTCGCAAGATAAATATTGCATCGAAGGCAGTCTTGCATGATTACATCCCAGAGACAGCTTTGGTCAAAGAGATGGACCACGATAACAATTGCCTTAGTGGTGCATTTCGCTCGCTTAATTTGGACGTATGGCGGGAGCAAAATGTTCAGATATCGATGCCCTACATTCTATCTTCGGAAAAATTGGTTGAATAATATACATGTAAATAGAAATTGGAAAAATATGCGGCATATGACGGGATTTACAAAAATGATCTATTTTCCGCCACCGGGGACGGCAAATACGCTGCTTCTGCCACGCCGTGCGTCGGAACCGTGGCTTCCGCCACCCCGCGTGTCGGAAAGCGGCTTCCGCCACCCCAGACGGAGGAAGCCGTGCTTTCGCCACCCCCGGTGGCGGAAGCCAGCTCCTGCGCCACGCGGCGGCTCCGCTCGCGCTTGGCTCCGCCCGGCCCTCGGCTCCTCCCGCGTGCGCCGCGATTCCCGCCTCGATACCCTTGAATTGCGTGCCGATTTATTAAACTGCGTGCCGAATAATTGCCCGGGTCATCGGCTGCACACGGGAAAACAGTATCGGCTGGTGCGACGTCATTTCATGTCTCCCGATTACCTGTTAAACCTGCGTTTAATTTAATAAAAAATTAATTAGCCATTAATAAATTTCATACTTAGGATGATTTAATCATGCACGCACGGGCTATATAAGGAGGGGGTGTCCTCGGTTCTCTGCACATCTTGTGCTCCCGGTGCTCACCTGCATTTGTGCTGCTCGTGCTCTCGGTTCTCTGCACATCATTTGTGCTGCCCAGTGCTCATCTGCACTTGCGCATTTGTGCTGCTCGGTGCTCAGCAACTCTTCCTCTTTTTGTTGTCCGGTGGTGCTCTGTTTTTTCTCAGTGTCTTCATCAAGGTGCTCTGTTTTTTTTGTTTTGAACCAGTCTAGAGGTAATGTAATATGTAGATGATATTTGATTTTGAAAACTTTTATTCATTATTTCATGTGTTTCAATGTGCAGGTGTTGATACCTCGTGAGCAGACTGTTCATTCGGGATATTTTCATTAGGTAAGCATTTTAATAAACGATCGATCGTGCTTACACTTGTATAATACAGTAGAATAAAATATAGATTAATGTAGATTTATACAGTGGTAAAATGTAGCATTATATTGTACATGCGTGCTGTGTAAAATCTGCATGGAATAGCATACGAAGATGTTGTTACA
>SPJY01018041.1:0-93875 GCA_005191435.1 Raddia distichophylla
CCATGCTGTAGGACAATTTTCTCACCTCCAATGCTTGCAATCAATGCTACCTATCATACCAGGGAACCCACGACACTCTCCTACTTGGAGCAAATGCTCGGCATCTTCAGTTGTTGGGTTTCGCAGGTAGTTGTCCTTGAATAGATGAACAACCCCTTCCACAAACTTCTCTAGGCAATCCATTGCAGTGGTCTCTGCAACCTTCAAGTACTCATCAAGGGTGTCGGCAGCAGTCCCATAAGCAAGCATGTGGATTGCTGCCGTGCACTTTTGCAACGGTGAGAGCCCTTTTTTGCTACTGCAATCTTCCCTTTGAGTAAAGTACTTAGACCACCCACCTAGAGCCCTTACTATGTGTAGGAATAGAGGCCTTCTCATCTGGAATCTTCTACGGAACATTGCATCGGTGTAGAGCGAATCTTCCACGAAGTAATCAGCAACAAGCTGTTCATGTGCCCCCACATCCCTATTGATGTACCTTCTTGGAGCACTTCGACGCCTTGATGGACCACCCTCCATATGGGAATTAATTTTTGTTTCGATCCGTTGAGCAAAAGAGTTAAGGACATTTTGCTCAGCCTCAAAGTTTTCTAAGGGGTATAGGATAGCAGGGTCTATCGAATCATCGGACTGATCCGACATTTTTGGAGGCAATATATGGGGTAAGAAGAGCTGTTGGTCAGCTTGACCATGGACTGAAGAGGGCTGTTGTTCTACATTACATAGGTAACAACAGTGCAATATATAGGGCTGAAGAGGGCTGGTGTTGTGCATCTTTAACAAGCATGGGAAATTAAAGCATGTTGGTCAACTTGAGCATAGGAAAATAGGGAAATTAAAGCATGCTGGTAAACTTGAGCATGGAAAAATAGGGAAATTAAAGCATGCTGGTCAACTAGCTAGAGCATGGGAAAATACAACTACTTGAGCATGGAAAAATTAAAGCATGCTAATCAACTAGCTAGAGCATGGGAAAATAAAGCTAATTGAGCATGGGAAAATTAAGATAGTGAATGCACCTCAATTTGGAGCGCCAAACAAATTCTCCCTTAAGAGTCTTCAATCCTATTACGTGCTCGGCTTTCATGTCATCTGTCATGCCAATAGTAGCCATGCTCATCATAGATCGATATGTCTCCAACATAACAGTCTCTCTCTTCAACCTTGCTGCCTCAACCTTTCCATCAAACATGCGTTGTTGGGTTTGAATTAACTCTTCATGACTTTTTTAGAAGCAGCCTAGATATCCATGAAATTTTTAATATCTTCAGCTAATCCAGTATCATCGGCCTTGACCTTGCCTTTGCCGTTGCGTTCTTTCTTGACTGCCTTATTGCCTATTGGGCGTTCCTGATCTTTTATACCTTCATCAATGATGTCCACAATGTCATCAACCTTATCCTCATCGCTGCACTTCCGTTTCAATGGACCTACTTTGTAGTCTTCTAAATAAAATTTCATTGCCTTCTCTCTCAGCTGGTCATCAGATTGTCCACTAGTATATATTGAGTTAGCCTTCTTCCATGCGGCACAGTAAGATCCAACCAATCTCTTAATCTTTTAATATCGGTCCTTCAGATGCTTCACTCCCCTTTTCCTAGACGTAGGTGTTGTAACATGATAGACTGCATGGGCATCAATCCAATATTTCTCATTCCTCTTGTTGTTCCCATTTATGGGGTCATTCGAATTGTTTAACCATGAGCTCAACTACAATTTCATATTACAAGATCATCAGAGAAGCACAAAAAATAAAAGGCACAAGTGCTCGGAGATTTACTAACCAATCTCACATCTTCGTCTTGAGTCCATGGCAATCGCTTCTCAGTCCTAGCAGCATCGGGATCGTCATTGTCGATGCCTTTCTTGACTTTTGATTCAAATGCATCAAAGCCATTTTGGAGAAGGCTTACAAAACCACCAGAGGGGCTGCACTACAGAACAATAGTTCAAAAAAGAATTCCACATATAAGCCTACATAAAGATTACAAAACAATAGTTCTTGCCACACTTGTGGATCAAAGTTCAATCCAACTTGGGGCGGTGGCATCCAGGTGGTGGACTGCGGCGGCGGCATCAAGGGGTTGTTGGAGAAGGTGGCGGTGGACTGCGGCGGCGGCAACGACATCCAGGAGAAGGCGTCGCCGGGAGTCGATGGGGCGGCGGTCCAAAGAGAGGATTCCACTCATGTCCACTGGTGCTGCGGCGGCAGAGGTGCAACCTCCAGTTTTGAACGGGTACTCATCACTACATATTTGGGGAAATATGAAACCCTAGAAATTTGGGGCAATATGCGGATGTCTAGCTAGCAGAGGAGGAAACCTCGCTGTGGAAGACGGCGGAGGAGGAGGGATGGTGGAGGAGGACTCATGGGGACAGATTGTTGCGCGGTGGAAGATGGCGGCGAGGTGCGCCGTCGAACTGGCGGATTGGTAGGGGGCGCGTCGTCGAGGCAGCTTGGAGGACGAATCTAGTGCGCCGCGAGTGGAAAAATCCCGCGCGGGGGAAGAGGAGGCACGCGGGGAAGAAGAGGCGCGTGGAAGAAGGTTGCTGCGCGGGAGGAGGAGGAAAATCGTGTATTTTTTTTTTGGGGGAGGGGGGTATTTTGGGGGAGGAGAAGGAGATCCCAGGGAGGAAGAAAGCAGGCGATAAGCTGGCTACAAGAGGTCGATACCCACCTCGATTTTTGCTATCGCCTGGCGCTTCGCGAGTCGCTAGTGCTGCTCTCTTTCTTCGGTCTCTCTCTTCCATGTAAGACGGTTGCTAACATGTACTGTCTTATAGCTAACTGACTTGGCCCTATTGGAGATGCTCTCAGGCAATGGAGTCGCAGCCGCCCATCTCTCTCCGATCTCCACAGTGACACACACATTACACCACACGCCATTGCTGTCACCGAGGAAAATGGCGTCCATCCACTGTGAGGCACCAATGGAGTCCGATTCAAGAAAAGGATGGCAGTGCAGCAGCCAAGAAGCACAGGCAGGTGCTCTGCTCCCCGTCGGATCACTCTGAACCCTCATGTCACACTCGAACATGAACTTTTCGTCTTTTCCCAGTAAAAAAATTGAACTTTTTTCGTCTTCTCCCCTGCAACATCTCGCTCGGACCGGGCCATGGCTCCATGCAGGATGAGAGCAAGTCAATCGAGCGGCGAATGGCAGCAGAGGGAGGCGAGTTCTTGTCTTCTTGAGCTGATTCCCATTGGGAGATGAACAGGTGAACAGGTAGGGAGAGAGCGACGTCTGAATTCTTTTTCCACGGCGGTAAACAAGCCATGGACGGATAAACGACCTCATCAGATTTATCATCGTCGCCGCGGTCGTTAAAAGTTCTCTTTTTTCTTGCAAGCAACCATCAATCGGCAGAGAGATGGAGCCTTTTGCCGTGTGGAATTCAATCCAACCACGGCGAAGGAAAGAAACGGCAGGGAGGAAAGGCGGAATCAATTAATCCAATCGAGCCTGTTTCTTTCTCGGGCGATATGCATTAATCCCGTTATTTAATTGTAAAATCACGTGACATGTATAGGAAAAGGATTTTGCTAAATGACGATCGTCTGGGCGGCAGGTCACCGACCCAGGCGACTGCCCCTCTCCCTCACTTGGCCAGACGATTCTTGCTTCCCTATGATCCACCACGCCGTTGTCTTCTTCGTCTTCGGAGGTTGCCGTAACCATGAGCTTCAGGTTAGGGTTAGGATTTGAGGTTGGGTGCGGGGTTATCTATGCCTTTAGGCTTGGAGGGAAACCTGCGGGGGTAGCAGACCGACGGTAGGGTTAGGTTAGGTGAGGGGGTGGTGAGGCGCCAGCGACAGCACTAGAGCCACTGGGAATGGGTGAAGGCGGTCGGCGGTCAGCAGAGGGCGGATTGGCACACTGGTGTTCGAGTTACGGTGCGCACGACAGCTTCGACGAAGGGGAATTGGGGCGGACCATTGGTACGGGGTTAGAGGTGGAGGAGATGCACACAGGGGTCTTGGGATGAGATCTAGGGGAGAGAGTGGGAGAGGGGGAGGAAAAGAGAGAGGTGAGAGATCTGTGTGGTTGGATCTTGAGATCCAACGGTTCAGATGGACAAACGACTACCACGAGTCCTTCCAATATAAGAAATATCAACGTACAACATGTCAAAAACTCTTTTAAAAAAATATAAATGAAACGAATCAAAATTTGAGAAACATATTTAAATTTTTTTTCGAAGTTTAACCTACGATCAACTAATTTTAGCTCACGAGACAATTAGACACTTGTTTTTTTATTGCCGTTTTGCTCGGTTGGTTTGGAGCTTAATTCATTTGGCTTTTGAAATTTTTAGACCCTCTAGTGTTTTCAATATGTTTGGGAATTGGCTAGTTGGTTTTAATAAGAAAATTAGAAACTTTGTCCTACTAGGAGCAGCAACCACTGTTTGGTCGCTCTGGTTAAGTAGGAATGACTTAGTTTTTTAAAAGAAATCCACCTTGTCTCCTTTATAGGTTATCTTCAATATTACCCATCGGCTACGTACATGGGTTGTGCTACAGAAACAGGAGCTACGATCTACAATTATGGATTCTTTGCACCTTTTGGAGCAGGTGGCCAAGGCCTTTTTTCCCAAACACATGGGTGATGTTCTAGTCTAAGGATTGATAGTCACTAGAGTGTATTTGTTTCTATCCTTGTTAGGCTGTCTGCATCTTGTTATGCAGAAGCCGGGAAAGTTTCAAGACTTTATTGTTCTTGAAATCAATTTAATCTTCCTTTATAAAAAAAACAACTAATTTTAGCTCTGCTGGTCATGGATGCAATCCATGCTTCTTTCCCTGTCAGCAGCACAGCACAGGCAGAGAAGAAGCTCCCATGAACACAGTGAACTGTGAACCTGCAAACCTGGGGCGACGATTCGATTCAGCTCATGGAAGCTGCAGCTGGTTTTGCTTGTGGAATCGATTCGATAATCCAAGATCAGGATTGCAGCAGCAGCAGCATATCTTGCTCTGACGAGGGCGCGAATCCGTCTCTCTTGCGCCGTCGTAGAGAATCCGGCGGCGTGGGGGCGTGTGGGCGCCGCCGCGCCGGAGGGAGGCCCCAGCGCCATGGACCGTGTCTGCCTTTTCTGCAGCACCCGTAGCGTCCGCGAGAAAGGAGACGCTAACAAATTCTTCCACCCCTTGGCGTTTCAGCTCAATAAAATGCAGCGATAAAAGAAAAGGAGAGGATTGCAGAGATGCAATATGGAAATGGATGAACTCAGTAAACAAAAGAAGATCGAGATGCGTATATATGTACTGATATGTAACTTAATTTACATCTCACACCACCAAAATCTTATTCTACATAGTGTCTAGATCACACAGGGGCAGGTCATGGGCGAGAAAGGAGGAAGAAGAAGACAATGGTATGTACAGGGAGAGAGCGAGCACAGAACTGCTTCTCTTGGGTATATCCTAGCAATCCACACACTCTACTACACAGTCCCAAGAGAATCTCGTCAAAAATCCTACTCCAATAACAAGAACGAATGGATGGGAGGGGACGCCGGATAGGTAGAAGACGACGCCAAGGACGCGGTGGCTCGTACCAAGGGCGGCGGGGGCGGCGGCGGGGGATCACCACCAGCCGTCGAGGGCGCGGGAGTACTTGCCCTTGATCCACTTGACGCTGCGGCGGACGGAGCCCTTGACCTTGCCCTCAACATCGTAGACCTTGTAGCCGACGAGGCGCTTCCGGCGTTGCAGCTCGGCGTCGTCGAAGGCGGCGACGGCGGGGAGGTTCTTGGGCTGCGGGGGCGGGACGGCGGTGTCGTCCAATGCGGCGAAGGAGGGGGTGTAGCCGCGGAGGTTGACGGAGCGGCGGCCGGCGGAGGACCAGGCGGTGACGTTGGCCTGCTTCGCCTGCGCCGCCGCGCCGTCGAAGGGCGAGTAGGAGGCGGCGTAGGACGCGCTGTAGCACCGGAGGTTCAGCCCGGGGGTGGGGCCGCCGCCGGAGACGGTCCGGGTGCTGCCGCTCCGCTGCACGCCGGCCGCCGCCGGGCGCGACCAGGAGCTGGTGCTCTGCGCTCGCTTCACCTTCGCCGGCGCCGCCGCCGGCGGCGCGTAGGACGCCGCATAGGAGGCGCTGTAGCACCGGAGATCGGCGCCGGCCGGCGCCTTCGGGGTCACCCTCTCCGCGCAGGACACTGACCTCTCCATTGGCATCTCTCTCTTGTGTGCGTGTGGAGCTCTGGTGCAGGGAGCAGCCGGCGCCAATAATGCGGCGAGGGCAGCCATTGCCGAGGCCCTTTTAAGGAAGGTGATCGGGGTACCGGATCCGCTGGCAGCCGTGGCAGCCGGAGGCGTGTGGCAGGGGTGGAGCAACCGTGTCACGCTTTCTTAGCCGTCGGATCCTGATATCGTAGCGCCGGGTAGCCGACACGTCGAATCAAAGATTTATTGCTTTTCAAATATCAAGGAACCGTCGTCGTCAATCGGCGACGTAGGGACCGTTTTTGGCGAGGCCACATTCCATGCAATGTGCTTACAGCTAGGTGTTTAAGGTGCCACATCACTAAGCATCCGTATAAAAACTTTTTCTTGCAATGCATCAGAGCTTCCAGAGGTGCTTATAAACTATAATTGCCTTGTTATCACCTGGATCAGACGCTTTAATCTCCAATGGCCGATGCCTAGCATAACAGGAAAATACAATCATTCAGGAGCCATCATCGCTGCCCCAAGAAAGCATCGAGACAAGCAGTTTTAAAAAAAGGTCAGTCGATATCAACCTAGGCATCTTCTCTCTTCTCTAAGCACCTCTATTTGCTGATGTGGCAAAAAATCCGGTTTTTTCTCTAATCACCTACTTAAGCACCTGCATTAGAGATGGCCTGACAAGGCCTCGTTTGATTTATGGTTTCAGTTTAGTTTTAATTTTATTTAAAAATTTTATTGTTTTGTGCAAACCATTCAATGTAATATTCTCAAATTTTTTTTGGACTAGTGGATTCTTTATAGATAAATCTTAAAAAATATATCTTTAAATATTTGTTTATTTTTTCATGGCTTTTCTTGTAGGTTTCAACTTTTTTTGTTGTACTAAACTAAAACCACAAATCGAAGAGGCCCCGGTACTAAAGAGTAGGACCTCCATCATTTTATTAAAAAAAATGAACAACGGATCAAATATAGCAAACTTCACAACCACCATTTTGGAAGTAGCCGTTACAACATAAGCTAAAGTCCAACATCCCGAGGGCTAACAAGATAGATATACAATTCATGAAAATAGCATCATCTTGTTTTTCTCGACATGTTTAATTAATATCGTTCATCGTCTGTCCGTTCAATATCGCACAATGAAGCGGCCATAGATGATCCGGTTCCGCGGGGCGCAGAGGTGTGAAAGGAGGTGGGGGTGGGGGGAGGACTTGGGTTGCTCTCAGCTTTGTAGGGCCAGCAGCACTCACTCAGGTGGGGGGTTGGGGTGGTGAGCTTTGGTTGCCAATCTATGTTTTTGTTTGGTGTTCTTTTGCAATTCGGATCCCCTGCAGTAGATAGTATAAATGCACGGTGTGCATTTTGACCTAAAAACAGATTATAACTTCAATTGGATTTTGTTGGGGTGTGCATCTCTCAGAGGCTCGTCAAAAGGGTAGGAGCATGAGCGTTTTTTGTTACCAGCGTCCATGTGCTCTGATTGGGCGGTGATGAGACGGTGAGGTGAAAAGGTTTTACACCAACGTGTTGCATTTGCACCCATGAAAACGGCTTCGGGTCTTTACACCGCGTGGTGTTGTTTTCAGATAAATTTAATTATGGAGATCTTGTTTGTTAAATTTTTTTTGAAAAGATCTTGCATGAAAGTGCCTTGAATCTTGTCTGCAATGACACGCTACCACTGCCCATAGCACCCCCCTGCAGTTTAGTCTTCGGCTCTTTATGAGAAAATGAAAGGATCGCTTGTACTGCTTCTAGGAAATGGTCCTAGTTTTTTGCTTCATTGTTTGCGAGGAAAATGATATGGTATGCAGCGGTACAGGATTCGCGAGTACATTTACGAGTTTTAAGCCGTCAAATAATGCACGGTTCATGAATCATGAGGCCGCTGCTGAGTTTTCTTTGCTAAACAGATGCCAAAATACTCTTTTCTAAGAAAACAGAGATACCCCCATCCCATTCGATACGATGGAGCTTTTCACAAGTCGATCCTCCTCACGATGGTTCCAATTAAGAACGGTGATTATGCGACATTTTGAAGTAGTTTGTGGTGATTTTCTTTTGTCATGGTAACTCAGGACCAAAGAGTTGGAACGCCGCCAAAGATTCTTATTTCTCTTCATGTCGAGGACGTGTCAAGGACCTTTAATTTTTAGCCAAATTTTTATGGCTTCAGTAGAAGTTGAGCCTATGAAAAGAGCGAAACTCCTGCATTTTTTGTAACAAGTTCAGCTTTGTTTTTACACGTGTGAGAGAGACTGTTAGACGATCATCGTCTAAATTTGTGGAGATTAACCACCCACGAACATCCTTGACTGTTTGGGTCTTCTATGAACCCCGGCTACTGTACATAGTCTTTTTTGTCTTTCTTCTTCTGTGAATACAAAGCCTTTGGCAACGGTTAAAAAAAACCTTCCACGAGCCAAAATGTATTCTTCTAGGTTAATTCTTTTGGCAGCCAAGGTGATCCTACTTAACATGCATAATACTTCCTCCGGTCACAAATAATCGATGTTTTAGATATGTGCCAACCAAAGTTTTGAAAATCAAGCCATAAATATATTTTTTAATAATTAGATTATGCACATAAAAATTATGCCCATAGATTCGCCTCAAAGAGTACTCCATAACATTATAAATTTTGTGGGGGGGTTAAATTTGTTTCTCGGCGATTGCGCAAAATAAAGATAAATATTTGTGACACTTAGGTTTGATAATGCTTAGAAAATAAAATGTTATAGGGAAAGCACCCGCGCCTCCTAGGTCCGAACAGCCAACAAGCTCAAACCTCCACATAAGTTGTTTCAGATCATGGTCACCACCAAGTCGACGCCCGCCCATGACTTGCCTCTCTCATCGTCATCGCTCCATTAGTTCACGAACTCAACATCGCCATTGTCATCGACGAATGAGCTAGGAATTACCCCATGAGGCAAAGCCAAGCATATCATAACGGATTCACTCTAATCGTTGTAGTGTGTGCTATGGCCGTCAATCTAAGGGAGTGAGGGGTAGGAAGAAAGAGGAGTGGCGGAGGAGGAGGTGGAGAGGAGTGGTGGAGCAGGAGAAACAAAAGGGAGGAGGAGGTGGGGGAGGAAGCAATTATGGAGCAAATGAGGATGAGGAAAGTGTTGAAGAATTGGGAGGAAGCAATCCAAGGCGAGTGGCGTAGCGAGTGAACGAGCAGAGCATAGCATTGGTTTGAGTCGATCCTGAGCGAGGTTGACTGAAGCTCGATAGGTTGGGCTCAAGCTCGCGTCAGTACCAAGTTGAGGGCCGGACTCAAGACAGAGCTCAATAGAAGCTCAGTTAGGCTCGAAGTTGGCTTGGTTGAGCTAGAATTAAAGGGTTAATGGTAGTATAAGTGAGAAGATAAGGCCGTATGAGCTCGATTGGTCTTGAGTTTGGTTCGAATTGGTTATACTAGTTAGTTCAGACTTAGGGAGTTGTGGGATAGCTAAGGTCATGATGTTTGTTTGGGCACGTGACGGAGCTCGGCTCGAATGGATCCGAGCTCGGGGGCTGGCTTGAGTTCCGCTCACTTAGTTTTCAAACTTGATCCGATCTCGAACAGCTCGTCGAGAGCTCAAGCTTTCGATCTAGCCCTTAGCAAGCAACACAACGACCGAGCAACGTGCGCGTCCAATGGTGAATGGTTCGAGCCTACTTGGGGGCCGCCTGACTTTACTCGCGGTCCCTAGTGTTACCTCTATATAGGGTATAAGCCGAGGTAAGGGCAGCACGTACAAGAGATCACCCAAAAGGAAAAAAGATGTCAACGACAAGTCGCAAGTGGGCTGCGCCCCGGACAGGTGGCGCTATATCGATCGCCTCACCCACTCCTGCCATTGAACGAACCCGCACAAGCAAGTTCAAAAGGGTGATATCGATGCCGCACGCGCGCACGACACGTCTCCGCGGCTCCACGTCCTTCGCGTTAGCGCCAAGCTAACGCAGGCATGCACCGGCGCGCGCGCGCACGAGCACGAGCGCGAGAGGATCTTTTTCGGTGCGCGATGTCGCCACGCGCCCCACCGGAAATCTAGCCGGAGCCGGCCGGAGGAGGAGATCGAAGTGATTGATTGCATCAGAAAAAGAAGTGGCTAGCTTGATGTCGATGGCTAGCTTGCAGACTTGCAGTCGATCCATCGACCGGTCGAGCTGCAGAAAATATCGATGCTAGCTAGCGAGAGAGGGGTGTGTTTGTGTGTGATCGAGCTTGTGTGTTTCTTGCGGACATATTTAGGCCCTGTTTATTTAAGCTGTAGCTTCTTTAAAAGCTGCTTCTGGAAAAAGCCACAAAAAACTAGCTTCTCGGAAAAATTCAAATCACAGTATAAATTAGGTTTTTGGTGGCTTTTGGCTTCTTTAAAGTTGGTTCCAAAAGTTGGCTATTTGTTTGAGATTCTGACTTCTGAGACTAAAAGCTGGTTAGAAGCTGAAACAAACAGGGCGTCAGGCTGCCACAAACACTGCTTACTAAGTTTTCTCATATCTCATAGAAAGATCCAACGGTGCTGGTGGCGCTTGCGACTATTTAAAAGTGTGCAAAATCTTCACTCTTTGTTCCCTCCATGCGCTTACATATATTCATACATATCCTCCATGCGCTTACATATATTCATACATATGTAATAGGAAAAAAGTTACTTCACCCCCTCAGCTATTATGGTGCAAACACTTGACTCTCTGACCTAGGAAAGCGGGTATCTGCCTCTACAAATTCGTCAAGTGGTGCAAATGCCACCCGCAGGCGGTTTCGAGGACGATTTTGCCACCGGGGCAGCTCAGGTGAGCGGTATTGCCACATAGATGGATATACATGGCATTTTATTCAAAAAAAAATATAAACATGGTCCCACATGTCAATCTCTATCCTATCTTCTTCTTCCTATTCTCTCTCTCTCTCTCTTCCTTAGCTCCGACCGCCACCGCCGCCTCCATCTAAGATGGTCGCCTGCTACCACCGAGCCCCCGCCTTCTCCTCTCCCTCCAGGTCGCTGCAACAAGGTCATGCTGGCGGTGGTCAGAGTGTCGCGGGGTGTTGGCGGAGGGAGTCGGGGCCGGGGCAAATACCTTGAGTTCACAACGGCATTGTGCTTGGGCCGCGCAAGAAAAGAGGCACGGGCCGACATCGTGGCCTGTTGGAGGTGGTGCATCCATGTAGGTCGCTGACTAGGAGAGGCCGTCAGGTGCTAGAAGTGAGCGGCGTGGAAAGATGTTGAGTTGATTGCTCGGGGATGATCGTCGGGGAACAGTGATGCGATGGAGGCAGAGGCGGAGCCACATTCATTTACCCGGTGTCATAGGACACCGGGTCAAAAAAAAATTTAGCGGTGATACGCCCTGTTGATCCACATGTGAACCCCCTCTCCGGCCACTATGACAACAAACTAGCAGTCTAGTAGAATGTTCATTCATGATTCTAACCCAACAAGCAACAACAACCCATGGCCCGAACAAAGAGGGTTTGCTCTACTAGATAATCATGACACTGATGTTCATGCATGGTTCTGACAACGTGCCAAGCGGCCACGCCCAAAATTCCTTAGAATATGCAATGATGCTTAAAGTTTCTCTCTTTTCAATTTTAACCATTTTGTTCTTTTTTTAAGGCTATTAGACGCATATGATATTTTTTTTGGTGCACCTTTTTGAGTGATTCCGCTTTTGATTCATTGTTGTTGGTTTTGATGGCAATGAATTATCAACGCTTTGTAAATATATATGATATAATATCTATCTATTATACATTAAAAACAAGGTTTAATGGAGCCACCACGTTAATTCTAAAATACTAAAAAATCTCACATTAATCCAAGAGAAAAATAAAGATATACAAAATACCTCGCATTCACTACCATAATAAAATATAAGCAATTAAAAGTTGTCCATCTCAAATACGAGATTACAAAAGAAGTCAAAAATCAAATACAAGATTACGAAAGGTGTCCATATCAAATACGGTATTCAGACGCACAAATGCATCCAACACCTTGCTCGTTATATATACACTATACTATATATGGCATCGTTCTTTTTCAACTGAATCAACAATAGATTATAATCTAAAAAGGTTGTGCACTCTCGATAGGAGGCTTGAACAAAAATATTGTTGAAAATAGTTTTCACAGTTTTAAGAAAAAAACATTAAAAGCTTTAGAAAATTTAAGAAAAAAATATATGCCATGGACACATGCATATATATGTCTTGAGTGGTGAACCAGGGTAGTTTTTGCTCTAGTTTCGCCCCTGGAGGGAGGGCATCACTGGCGAGGAGCGTGACTGATTCTGGGTCCGAGGGCGTGATCAGGGGAGGAAGCTGGAGGAGGGTGCCACCGTCGGGAGAGAGAAGATAGACAGGAGGAAGACAGAGAGGCTGATATGTGGGGTTTGTTTTTAAGAAATATTTTTTAGAAAAAAAATGTCACGTGTATCTCCACGTGAGCTGTAGCGGTGGCTAATAGTACCATCCTTGAAACCGCTTGGAGGGAGGGTACTCCTGTGCAATATCAACCTCGTTACGCTCTCTGATTCTCTCTTCTGGCGTTCGTGGTCCACACTTTCTGTGAACCTGCGCGCGCGCGCGCACGTAGCCATCTCGCAACTCCGAGACCCGAGAGCCGCGAGAGGCGCAACTACGCAACGGAGCTAGGATAAGATCGATGGGAGGAGACGACTGGCTCCTCCACTTGTTCCTTCCGCATAAATGCCCGCGCGCGGTGCGCGCGCCTCGCTCGATCGGCGCTGAAAGCAGCCCGCGCGCAAATTCTCCCGTTTCCTCACCGATCGACGGCGACGGCGGCGCCAAGTTAATCGATGATTGATATGCGCCATCCAACACCCGCCCGAGCCGGCCTGTGCCCGCGCGCCACCCGGCCATGGAGCTGAGCTGCCCCTCCTCCATCCATTGGCCCTCGCTTTTTGCTAACGCAAGCTTCTCTGCCCCCTTTGCTCTAAAAATCTTCTCTCCCCCCGCCGGCACCGATGGGGAGCTGAACCATCCATCCATCCATCGACCGTGCTCGTGGCTCACTTAGTCGTTGTGTGCGCTTTTTTTTCTTCCTCTCTTCCGATATCTGCCGCGATTTTACGCTATTTCGTACCAGATGGTCAGATCGAATCTATTATCGAATAAATTTTAACGTAAATCAGATAAAAAATCGTCCTCATCACCGATTATAGCGGGTCTAGATTATAACGGTTGAGATTAAATCTATTATTCGATAAATCTGCTCTTAAATAGAAAGACTAAACGAAAGGTTATTATCGGTTACAATTTAAAATTAAAATTGCATAGATTGGAAATAGAAAATTATAGAAATACAAGTCCACGTCAAAATAAAGAATTAAATCCAACCTAACCATGCAAACACGCGGGACACTATGCTCGTTTGTAAAACATGCCTGCGAGCTAAGGACAAGGTAATGGAGTTGATAGAGATTCATAGACCTAGGTAGGATAAGCAATTTGATAAAGGGAATAGAGACGATGATAGAGATCATACTTAGTAAGAGAATCGAAAGAAAAGACACATCTCTCCAACGCGAGCGGAGGCTCTCACGACCGCACAGGCGACAGCCGGCCTCAAACCCTAGCCGCCACCAGCGGCGGCGTTGCCGCTCGTTGGCCAGCCGCTGCCGATGGGCCTTCTCTGCGCCCTCCGTCCCCGCCGGTGCCCCCTCCACCGGGTGGAGCAGTGAGACGGGCTTCTCCTTTTTCCTTTCTTCGGTGGTTTCACCTCCGGCTCATGAGCGGCAGTGTGTGCTATGGCATGGCAGTGGCCTCGTCGGTTTCGACGGTGCCAGCCGGATCTAACTACTCGCCGCCAGATTTGGCTCCTTCCCCGATTGGTGGTGGCGGTCGTCGCCGGTCCTCTGTCCCGCCCATATCAGCTTCTGTGTGGTGGTTGAGCCATCGTGGTTCTCCGGTGCGGGTGGCCAGAGCTGTGGGCTGCTTTATGGTTACCGGTTCCGGCGGCGGGCCATCCTTTCTAAGCCCTCTGCATCGCCAGTGCTCGCAGTCTTCGTCGCCATCATCCCTTTGCGGTGGCGTGGCAAGGGTGGTGGCGTGACGCCCTTCTCTCGCCTGTCGGGCGGCGGTGGCGACGGCCGGATCTGGCTATTCTTCATCAGTGCCAGTGCCCGACCGTGCTGGCTTGCCCCGTGGCTGTGGTCGTCGACCTTTTCTTGCGCTGGCCCCCTTGGCGGGCCTCCTTTCTCAGCTCCGCTCCCCGAGTCATCGTGCCGCCTCGTGCGGTCGTCGTTGGCTCCATGGTGGTTGCTATCCCGCTCTACCCTCTGCTTGTTCGTCTTCTTCGTGGAGAGCAATGGCCCCGGCCATGTGCCCCCTCTCCTCTCCTCCCCTAGCTACCGGCTCTCCTCTGGGCGGGGGTAGGTTTGGTGGTCCGGTGTGGGTGCGCCCCTTCTCCTCATCGTCGCCTCTTCGTCCATCCCTCTGCTGGAGAGGTGGCATTGACCTGGCTACCCCCCTCACCCCTCATTCTTCCTTGAGTGGCTTTGGATGGCATTGGTGGCTGGGCCGGTTGTCAGGTTCGAGGTGCCGGTCTTTGCCGGTGCGCAGTGCTTCCGTGGTGCCTTTGGCGCCCGGTGGGGGTGTCGTGGGGGCTTGGTGTGGTGGTTCGGTTGGTGGCTCATCATCGCCTGCGCACTTGCCTCTTTCCTGAGTAGCCCTGGAAGGCACGACGGGTGAAAATTGTACCTGTTCGGGTCGGCGATGACGCCACCGTTTAGGTGCCGCTCCCCTCGCTGGAGGCACCGTCGTGTGCATCCCCCTTCCAGCTGAAGCCTCGGGGTGCAAACCCGGTACTCGTGATCAGGCGAGGGCGGTGCGTCGGCGTCATCTCCCTGTTTAAGGCATTATTTTCGAGGTTTCCGTAGGCTCGACTCAACAAAGGAGGTGTCTTGGGCGGCCTCACTTGGTGGTGGCAGCCGCGTCTGTCCTTTGTTTGTCTCGTATAGCAGGCATTCTTTGGCGGCTTGTTGCGGCCACGTATCCTGAACGGTCGTGGCGGTGATATTCTTCCGTGCATCCTGCCCCACGGTGGCGGGTCTCATCCACGCATCCCGTGCGGTGGTGGCGGAAATCTTATTCCGTGCATCTTGCTCGGCAGTGGCGTTCGCGGTCTTATCGTGTTGGGTCGCCTATTCTGCTGTTGGCAGCGTTGTGTTTTGTGTAGCCATGCATCCCTCGTGTTGTTGGCTGTGATGGTCGCTCCCCCCTTCCCTCTTCCCTCCTCTCCTCTGTTTCTCTTCTCTTTTGTACGGTTCTATTCTACTTAATGAAACAATAGAGCGTCTATCATTTGGCTTAAAAAAACTCTTACTTTAATGAAGCGCAAAAAATACTATCTCTTTTTTTGGTTCTAAACAGAAGGGCGCATGAATTTTAAAGAGAATCCAACCACAACAAAAAATGCATGAAACCAGCGCGCACGTGTGCTACAGGGCTTAGTTTCCTCTGATCTGGAACCCTAAATCATGCAACACATGCATGCATAAATCTCCACTGGGATCGATGACGAACTCGATCACCTGTTAATCTCGCATCAATCTGTCGGCTGAAAGAAAAAAAAAACATGTGCGCGGTGGGCCCTCCGCGATCAGCCGCGCGAATCCACGGGCAGATCCTAGATCATCTCGATCGATCGAGCCGGGAAAAATGTCGAGCTTCTCTTTTGGCGCCAAGCTGCATGTCATCCTCCTTCCCTCCACCAATGATCGGCTGCCGACGACGTTCCACGAGTCCGGCCAAAACCGACGCCGGCAGCCGACGGAGCGGTCGCTAGCTGCTCGCTGACGGCGACGCAGCTGTGCCGGCGACGGCGAGCCGCTGTTTCGATTTTCTGCGGCTGTTTCCCACTAGCTAGAAACCACCTAGATGCACGTACGTGCATGCCCCGAGACGAGAGAACAACTTACGGGACAGGCCGGAGGTGCGGCGCCGGCGCCGGAGAAGAAAGACCGGCCGGATGTAACACTTTCGTTTAAATTTGTTTTAAAGTCATACTCATCTAGAGGACTGACCGACACATTGGACACATACATAACACCACTTTTATGTTTTTGCTTCGCTTTATCTAAAAGGATTAGCCCATCTACAAGGCTCGACTTAATTTAAGCAAATTTAGATAAGGTGCCTTCACCCGCCCCGTCCCATCTCAGTCATCTTTTCGTGCCGCCCTGTCTCTGATCCACCGATGCGCCGACCCGTTGTGGAGGCAAGAGATGTTTGAAGAGGGTGTGACGGGCGCGGACGCGGGGTTCCGATCTTTTGGTGAGAGATGGTAAGGATAATTCGGTAGGTGCCACGGAGACCTACACGATCCGGCTTCCAACCCCGCAAGGAATTGAAAATCCCGGCGATCGCTAAACCACCACGACGATTGTTATCGATCGAACCAGAGGCACGATCGACCTGTCCACGAAGGACGATTCCTGCAAGCAACCGAAGAACCAGCAAGAACATAAGATAAGCAATCACAATTGCGAATATAGATTAAGTATAATGGGGTTCAGAAACTTGATCCTGTTGGTCTAGGCAGCCGACGGAGCGGTCGCTAGCTGCTCGCTGACGGCGACGCAGCTGTGCCGGCGACGGCGAGCCGCTGTTTCGATTTTCTGCGGCTGTTTCCCACTAGCTAGAAACCACCTAGATGCACGTACGTGCATGCCCCGAGACGAGAGAACAACTTACGGGACAGACCGGACGTGCATGCGACGCCGGCGCCGGAGAAGAAAGACCGGCCGGATGTAACATTTTCGTTTAAATTTGTTTTAAAGTCATACTCATCTAGAGGACTGACCGACACATCGGATACATACATAACACCACTTTTATGTTTTCGCTTCGCTTTATCTAAAAGAATTAACCCATCTACAAGGCTCTACTTAATTTAAGTAAATTTAGATAAGGTGCCTTCACCCTCCCCGTCCCATCTCAATCGTCTTTTCGTGCCGCCCTGTCTCCGATCCACCGATGCGCCGACCCGTTGTGGAGGAGGCAAGAGATGTTTGAAGAGGGTGGCATCATATCATCACTAGGAAGGAGGAGGACATTGTGTCATTGTTGCGAGGAAAGTCAGGAAAAGGCCGCTGCCACACCACCACCATAGAGAAAGGAGGCCACCATTGCGCTACCACCATGAAAAAGGAATGTCGTCACCAATCGAGCAATCACTATGAGGGAAGAAGGCTAGCCACCGCCACGCGCATCACCTTGGGGGTTAGGAAAGGAAGGTCATCGTCAATGAGAAGGAGAGACACCGCAACCACGCTATTGACATGCATGGAGGAAGGAGGGTGTACCGACGTAGGACCGATGGCTATGATTTGGCCATTGCCACTTGGGAGTTGGATGCCATGGGAATTGCTGTCTTGATGGGAGGAGGAGAGAGTGGTGGGAGTGTACGTATGTGGTCAGATTGGCCGGTTAGAGTGGTGTAAGAGGTATTTGGGCTAGGAGCAGGGAGGGGTGGGCTAGTAGAGTTGGCTTGTTGGAAGGTGTGTCTCCAAGCTGAGTGTTGATCTCTGAGCTGAGTGTCGATCGAGTCGACGTCACAGTCGATCGACCCTCGTGAAAATATCTCTCCTCAAGACGTACCTCTTGGCGTACGTGCGTGATCGGATGGTCCGGGTACATTACGATCGATCGATCGCTATAGGGTTAGCTGATCGATCGGCCAGCCGGGACTGGGAGCAGCCACCGTCCACTTCATTGTAGGTGTTAATTGGTGTGGTGCTGGTTAAGTGATATCTAAATCTAATTAGCAATGCACGTCCAAAAGGAACTCCTCTATTTCAACTATATATCGAGTCCCGTCGACATTTATCAGGCATATGAAAGCAACAGTGCGCATGAAATCAAGACACTTACATCGAGATCCGTACCGTACCACCGCGCCGGGCCCACCTCCTGAAAATCTAGATTAGACGTGAACCAAAACCCACTCTTCCTAGTTAATCATACCGCGTAACGAAGGTTGAAGTACTTGCTCCAATTATCCCATACTATGATAATACGTTTCGCAGTTAGCAACGGAGGTTGAAGTACTCTCTCTCTCTCTCTCTCTCTTAAAATACGCATATGTATATAGCCAATCTTTGTCTTCTAGGCCAAATGTATTTTTTGTAGCAAGTACTGCGGTTTAAGTAGATTGAATGAACAAGCATTCCACATTGAATATAACAAAAGAAACAAAAATACCATGAATAATTGTCAAAATCATTAATTCTTCAAGATTATGTAAATGGGTATATAAATTCATGATTAACATGCAACCAATAAACACGGTCTCAACTTAATTCAGCAAAATCAGCATAAAGCTCATATTTAATTGAAAAAGGGATTGCTCTCAGATTGCTTTAACGGGTTTCTAATCAAATTAACCTTCCAACAATCAAAGATGGCTTAATATCAAAGATCATTAAACTGAAATTTAGGCCTAAGTAATAGATGAACAGCACTGCTCTAGGTAAAAATACCAGGACAACAATTCAATGTACAACACAATATGCAAATCAGCCACCAATTTAGATATAGAAACAAGATCAGTTCGGCTGCACCAAAAACAGCCCAAATCAGTGGCAAAACTCCATTGAACACAGCACAATACTGATTAGTAATCAACCAGCAAAGGACAATGCATGAAGCAAAATCAAATCTTCAATTAGATGTGAATCTAACAGCTATTTGACCAACAAACTAAATCAGTGGCAACAGCATATAATAACAATGAATTCTCCAATGAGGAGCTTTAAGCAGTGCTGAACAAACTACGCAACAGCCTAAATAGATTAATATAACCTCAGTTCACGCAATCATCATCAAGTAGTATATTAAGACCACAAAACCAGGGTGCAAATACCCTGATTGGAATCTGCCTCTATTCAAAGAATAGGTCCCAATATGCGCAATCGGCCTGCTGCACACAGAGGAGGAACACAAACACTTACGGTGAGCCGAATCTGAGTCGGCAAAGCAGCGAGTAGTGGCAAAGCGTGCACAAGGCACTGTCCTAGAAATCATATTGTCGTGCTACGTAGCACCACCGACGAAATGAATCGGAGAAGGGCCCCCTACCACGGCCAAGTCGAGGAGAAGGGCCCGAGGAGCACGAAGAAGCAGCGCAGCAACACGGCGACCACCCCGTGGCTTACGGGTACTAGAGACGAGGGACGGAGCACCACCACAGCACGCGCCGGCAGCGAGGACACCAAACCTCCGGCGAACAGCGGCGGCCACACGTGCACCGAGAGTGAGAAGGAAAAAAGGAAAAACTCAACAAAAACGAGAGCCCCGAGAGAGAGGAATGGGACTTCCCCATATAGGCGACGTCGGCGCAACAAACCCCGAGAACGACGGTCACACGCGCACGCACCCCAACGCTCGTCGGAAGCTCCAACGACCGCCGCTGCAGCCTCCAGCTAGGGTTCGGGAGAACTCGATGCGAGCTCACCTCAGGGGTAGCAGCGCTGCCCCCTCTCTGCCTCTTAACCGGCCAAAATGGGCTAGGCCCATTAACGGGCAAAATCCCAACATTTTTGGCCTAGCTAGCTACAACAAACACTAGTACACATATGTCTATCTTTGTGCCGATTCAAAACTGGAATTTGCA
This sequence comes from Raddia distichophylla, assembly GCA_005191435.1. Lineage (NCBI taxonomy): Eukaryota > Viridiplantae > Streptophyta > Magnoliopsida > Poales > Poaceae > Raddia > Raddia distichophylla. The sequence continues at coordinate 19,813 of SPJY01018041.1, forward strand.
TCAGTTTTAGATATAGATAAGATAGTTCTAGCCATGAACAGGCATAGATGTGCTCATATGTGGCTAGAACCGACACAAATACGCTTATCTCATCCTAAATCTTAAGAGCCGACACATAATCTCATCTGCATTGGATAATAGTGAACTGGTACAGATGAACTATCATATATGAGTTTTTTTTGGTGTAGCGATATCAAGAGGCATATGATCATCAAGTGCCTTGATGAAGCTATATAGCTATCTAGTTAGGATCTATTCTTTTAGGCTTTTGGGCTGATATAAACGGATGAACAACAGAACAACCACTACAGGAGAACGCCACACTATCGACGGTTTATGCCGTCGATGTTTTAGAATCTTTGAAAAGACTACTAACCATGAAAAAATCATTACGAATTATCACAACATATAGGCTATATAAAAATAACAAAATTTGCTACAGTAATACGCAACGGTACGATACACTGAAAAGAACAAGGCTCTAGTTAGGATCTATTCTTTTAGGCTTTTGGGCTGATATAAATGGATGAACAACAGAACAACTAAAATGATAGATCTTTAAGAGTTTCTCGTGGTGGTCTCGATATTCGAATCCATTTTGTCTGATTGGACAACAAAAAAACGATCTCAAAAAATTTAAAGCATGTACGTAGATAGCTCGTTAAGCTGTTAAACTGAAAATAACATAGTCTTAATTAATCAGCGAAGGGAGATCCATCTATATTTGTCGGTGTATTTTACACCAGGGTGTGCCCCCGCGTCGCTAACAGGTGGGACCGGCGTCCCAAAAAGGAAGCGTACTGTACAAGGGAACATCGAGTCCAAACAGATCAAAATCTAGTTCTAGACAAAGAGAAGTTCAAACAGTATGATTGAGGATGCGTGGCGCCCAACGCGCAGGTGGGCGAGCAGGCCCCAGGCGCCGGGCGAGAGTATTGGGGCAGCAGGGTGCGCGGGGGCCCCACTGTCAGGGACACAAGGTGAAGGTGAAAGAAGGTTTCCTTGCTAAGGATTTCTTAGGGATACACCAAATCCGAAGCATTTAATGCGACGGAACTGCTCTGGATGGAGTGGGCGAGGCTATGACAACATGATTGCCTTCGCCCCGTCAAATGATGTCAGCTACGCTGTGGCCGTCTCCGCTGCCGTCTTGCTTTGTACCAGTTACAAAGTGACAAGAAAGGCGCTAGGGGTAGGCGGGCCGCTCTGTCTCATCTGAACTGTCCCGCTGTCAGAAGCGGCGGCAGAAGATATGGCAGCGAGGACTGGCGTCGAGAGAATGATGGCTACAGTGAGAGGACCATTAAATGTGTACTGTAGCACGTTGTAACCGAGGCCAGTCCAGGTATATATGAACTGGGAGGTGCATCTGTAAAGAGGTTGGATTCTGCTTCTTTCGGAGGGGGTTGGATCCTGAGATCAGGCCCGAAGAAAGTTAGCCAGTTCATACATTTCAAAGAGCTTGAGCAGGACTACGGCTATTACTCGATCAAGGGGCCTGAACCTAAGTAAACTCTGAGTGTCCGTTCTTGAGTCGAGAGCCGTCCGCGAGAGGAGAGAAGGGCATCGATCGCGCACAACCCCACAGCCGAACCATTGGATTAGGTCCTGGAAAACCTGTCAGCTGAAACACGTCGACAATATTGATCATTAGATCGATACTACTGCATAATTAGCTTGCTAGCTATAGCGTCCATGGATGGATCGGCCGTCTGTTAGCTAGCTCGTTCCATCAGCTGAGAGCACACGACCAACAACCTGACTGTTATCATTCAAAAAAAAAACAACCTGACTCTAATTCACTGGGCCCTTAAAATAAACCGCAGTACGTTGACCTGTTGATCAATGATGCATCAGATCGCTATCATTGCACGTACAGAGATGTTTAATTTCCAGCTTATGTCACGATTAATTAATTAAACTTGCATCGTATGACATTGCCATGTGCCACTTAAAGCACTCGATATGGTACAAATATTGATACGGACGTATAATAGTACATACGAATGCATTTCACGTACGAGCTAGCAAGCCGTGTCTTGCGTACATATGCTAGAAATTAACTTTTTCTTAAAAAAATAGAGCTAAGGGCTCTACCGATTCATAAAAAAAAAAGTGAAAGCAAATTATACAGTAACAAGTTTTTGGTCTCACTGCAGTCGAAGAGGGCAAAAAAAACAAAGGGCAGGAAGACCAGAAAGAGAGAAAAGTAAAAAAAAAACAGAGAGAGAGAAAGAGGTGAAGCAGGTACATATTAGCATTGGTCTTCATCTCCAATTAAAGATTAGACTTCTGTTGACGATGCCTCTTGTAATGCACTCAAAAGATTTTCGAAGTCGACCTTGCATTGACTGGAAAATTAGACTGCTTCTCTCTTTCCAAAGATTTCACGCTGTGTATATCACCAAACCATCAAACATTCTCCAAATTTGTTTTTGAAGACTAGACCTTGATTTATGCCACCGGTCTTGTAGTCTTTGTTGAGATGTTGGCACCGTGATTTGGCTGAAAATTGCTTGATGGTTTAACACTCGCCTCCAAATGTCGACTGAGGCAGTGCAATGAAGTATGAGATGCTCTGTTGCCTCCAAGCTCGCCCGGCCAAGTGCGCAAAAAAGGTTGCTTGACATATCTCTGACATGTATTTTACGGCTTCACCTGCGGATGCTCTAATATTTGATCTAGAGCAAGCATGGCTTATATTTTGCATCCCTTTTATTTTGACAGCATTTTTATTTGATCAAGATGTAAATTTATAAAAATTATTTAGCACGCTGCAATTTTTGGGCTATCTCTCTATGTCGTGCTTGGGCTGGCTTAGCCCAACATGCTTTTGGGTTGTATTGGGCCTAGCTGATGGTGGTTGGTTGAGCGATACCTGCCCGATTTGCATCCCCTGATGAACAACAGCCCAGGCCGTGCCGGCCCACCACAACCCAGTTCCTTCCTCTAATTGTGGGCTCAAAACCGGCGTAAAGATCGTGCTATGAAATTTTGCGTCGAATTAGTAAAACCACTGCTTTGATCATGCATGTTGGAAACCATTTCTTTCACTTTCACATCTGCATTGGATGATTGCAACCAGAGTGGGGGAAAAAAACAACCGTCACGAGACACCATTTTGAAACCTACAGAAGCTGGGTTCTCCTCGATCGAGCTCGCTGTTGTAAACTAACAGATCATAGTAGGAGGAGGAAGCATTTTAATCAATATATGTAGTCAATATATGTAGTCATTAATTAGTTGGAAATCAACACTGCAACCATGGATGAATCTACTGGCGAGAGTGAACGGGGTGGCACGCGATGGAGATGCTGAGGATCGAGGAGCAGGGGAGGTGGTTGCCGGTGAGGAGGGTGCAGATGGTAGCCATGTAGAGAAGGAGTGATGGCACCGCCGCCCGCCTTCGCCGGACGCGGATCTCATCCGTCGCCGCATGCATCTGCGTCACCCTCCTCGCGCCGCCGCTCCTTGCGGATCTGTGACGGATCATCAAGTAAGCCCGCAAACTCCGCCCCGATGCATCGAGAGACGCTCAAAATAAGAGGTGATGCAATCTCTTTGGCAAGCCAATTTACCAGAGATATAGCCTAATGGCAGCCGTGGTGGCTATTGGCCTGCATGCCTGCCCTTGGTAGTACCTTGTTTCAGTGTTCTTCCATTCTGTAATCTCAGAGTCTTAGAATTGTTTAGCCTTCCCCTCTCTGATGAAGAATGAATCTCTTTTGTTGAAATGCTCTTGCATTGGGTGGGTGGGGGTAGGGGTGGAAACGAGCCGAGTTCGAGCGAGCCAGCCTCTGGCTCTACTCGGCTCGTTCGTTACCGAGCCGAGCTCAGCAGGGTGTCCGAGCTGAAAACTGGGCTCGGCTCGGCTCGTTGGAAGCTCGCGAGCCAGGGAATATATTAATCTTCGAACCTTTTAAGATATTAACCATTGCAAAATATAAGTTAGCATTGTACATATGAGTATCAAAATAACTTGTTCATGCATATGTGGGTTTTGGACTATTTTATGAACCTTTTGGCAATAGGATATGTCATTTTCTAATGGCTAAGAGATGAAATAATTAGCAACAACAGCGCGGCTCGAACCCGGGACCTCGGGTGTGCACGCGCCCGCGCCGCGCGCTGGTAACCAGGAGGGAGGGAAGTTTTTAGTTCAAACACTAAGGGCGCCGAGGCTTTTTGACCTTGAGAAGCGGCAACGTATGGTCGACGGCTGAACCTTCGGCCGACGACCATATGTGGGTCCCGTATGTCAGTCGCCTTCACCGCACGTTGTGGTGCTGGCACAGCGCGCGTCGTTAGCGGCGCTGTTACTGTGCCCATATGGTAGACGGGTTTTCCGTTAGCTGTCGACCATTCTGCGTGACGGATCGATGGGTGACCGTGTTCCAGGGTTATGGTAGACGGCCGTGTTTCCGACCGTCGACAATTATGTTTATGGTGGACAGCAGCGACTTGGCTGTCTATACTATATTTGGCCGTCGACAATGAATGATTTTCCTGTAGTGTATGATACCTGATGCCCTTATGCCTTTGCCAAGCGATATGGTAGTGATCTTCCGTATGGTATGCACATCACATATGCAATTGCGTTCTTCTTTGCCCAAGCGACGCTATGGTTCTCTGTATTTATTGTACTAGATCAGTTATTGTGCATTTTTACATTACAGTTAATAGGTTTATGGTAGATTGTCTGTCTTAATCAAACCAGCGGTATACATGGATCGTTTTATTTTTCTGCCAGGTTCATTCAGGGCCCAATACTCAGCAGCTTCAGCTTACAAAATCCAATTCTCAGGAATGATAACGGATAACAATTTTCTCCGACTTTGGCAGGCGCATGCGTAAAACAAATGTCGTTTCTTTGCTTGGATGACTATGCATCACTCCATCCTAACAGCGGATAGGCTGCAAGCTAGAGGATGGCCAAATAATCAGATTTGTGTAATGTGTGGCCGAATCTCAGATACTACTGCAAAATTAGCTTGCTAGCTATAGCGTCCATGGATGGATCGGCCGTCTGTTAGCTAGCTCGTTCCATCAGCTGAGAGCACACGACCAACAACCTGACTCTTATCATTCAAAAAAAAAAACTGACTAATTCACTGGGCCCTTAAAATAAACCGCAGTACGTTGACCTGTGTTGATCAACGACGCATCAGATCGCTATCATTGCACGTACGGAGATGTTTAATTTCCAGCTTATGTCACGATTAGTTAATTAAACTTGCATCTTATGACATTGCCATGTGCCACTTAAAGCACTCGATATGGTACAAATATTGATACGGACGTATAATAGTACATACGCATGCATTTCACGTACGAGCTAGCTAGCCGTGTCTTGCGTACATATGCGAGAAATTAACTTTTTCTTTAAAAAATGAGCTAAGAGCACTACCGATTCATTTTTTTAAAAAAAAGTGAAAGCAAATTATACAGTAACAAGTTTTTGGTCTCACTGCAGTCGAAGAGGGAAAAAAAACAAAGGGCAGGAAGACCAGAAAGAGAGAAAAGCAATAAAAAAAAACAGAGAGAGAGGTGAAGCAGGTACATATTTTGCATCCCTTTTATTTGGCGAGCGCCAGGCGTCGGACGTCTGGACGGACACGCGTGCCGGACCAGTGCCGTCTGTCCGATCGTCCGGCACCGCGCACATCCGACGCGCCTCCGCGCTCGCATGCATGTGCATCAGCTAGTTAGCGTGTAGAAGTGCGGTTATTAAATTTTCAATTAAATTTCTGATTTTTGTATAAAATTCAAACAGTGTTCAAAATATGTGGAATAAATTTCATAATTCTTCTAAAATCGAGAGCAACCCATTTTAAATACTTTTTAATTTTTTTTATTTTCTTCACTTTTTAAAAATTTTTTGACGTGAAACTAGGAGAAGGAAACTTACATCTATAGTAGCGAAACTTGGCCGTGTGCTGATGAAATCTAATGAAACTTGGATGAAACTTCGATGTAACTTGATGAAACTTGGATGAAACCTATTGAAACTTGATGAAACTTAGATGAAACCTATTGAAACTTGATGAAACTTAGATGAACCTGATGAAACTTGAAGAAATTTGGATGAAACCTGTTGAAACTTGACAGTTTGGCAAAGTTTGACGAGTATGAAACCCAAGTTTCACCAGGTAAGTTTGTGGATTTATATGACAACATACATCTTGTTTTGTTCGTAAAAATACGAGGAACACGTTGGTGCAAACGGTTTGTGGATTAGAGCAACCAGTTAAATTTTATGGCCACCAAAAAGAAAAATATTGTGGGACCCACCCCTGGGACTCCACCAGTCACGCGCGTGCATGCCCAAGTCCGGTCGCGCCGCGGCGCCGGACGTCCGTATCAAAGTGTTTTCGCTTTTATTTTGACAACATTTTTATTTGATCAGCATGTAAATTTATAAAAATTATTTAGCACGCTGCAATATTGGGGCTATCTCTCTATGTCGTGCTTGGGCTGGCTTAGCCCAACATGCTTTTGGGTTGTATTGGGCCTAGCTGATGGTGGTTGGTTGAGCGATACCTGCCCGATTTGCATCCCCTGATGAACAACAGCCCAGGCCGTGCCGGCCCACCACAACCCAGTTCCTTCCTCTAATTGTGGGCTCAAAACCGGCGTAAATATCGTGCTATGAAATTTTGCGTCGAATTAGTAAAACCACTGCTTTGATCATGCATGTTGGAAACCATTTCTTTCACTTTCACATCTGCATTGGATGATTGCAACCAGAGTGGGGGAAAAAAACAACCGTCACGAGACACCATTTTGAAACCTACAGAAGCTGGGTTCTCCTCGATTGAGCTCGCTGTTGTAAACTAACAGATCATAGTAGGAGGAGGAAGCATTTTAATCAATATATGTAGTCAATATATGTAGTCATTAATTAGTTGGAAATCAACACTGCAACCATGGGTGAATCTACTGGAGTGAGTGAACGGGGTGGCACTCGATGGAGATGCTGAGGATCGAGGAGCAGGGGAGGTGGTTGCCGGTGAGGAGGGTGCAGATGGTAGCCATGTAGAGAAGGAGTGATGGCACCGCCGCCCGCCTTCGCCGGACGCGGATCTCATCCGTCGCCGCATGCATCTGCGTCACCCTCCTCGCGCCGCCGCTCCTTGCGGATCTGTGACGGATCATCAAGTAAGCCCGCAAACTCCGCCCCGATGCATCGAGAGACGCTCAAAATAAGAGGTGATGCAATCTCTTTGGCAAGCCAATTTACCAGAGATATAGCCTAATGGCAGCCGTGGTGGCTATTGGCCTGCATGCCTGCCCTTGGTAGTACCTTGTTTCAGTGTTCTTCCATTCTGTAATCTCAGAGTCTTAGAATTGTTTAGCCTTCCCCTCTCTGATGAAGAATGAATCTCTTTTGTTGAAATGCTCTTGCATTGGGTTTGGGTGGGGGGTGGGGTTTATAATTATATTCTCCAATGGAACCAAATTTTGGTGGTGAATGGTGAAGAATTCTCCAACCTTGGATCTTTGCAATCATTCTGCAACTGGGCATCGACATCACTATCGCAAGTTCTTTGACTCCGCAGGCCGCAGCTGTTGTTACTTTGACTTGCATCCATCATGATACATTTCGGGTTTGGGTAGGGATGGCAATGGGTACCCATTACCCGCAACCCGACGGGTTTTTACTCTATTAGGGTAAGGCTTTGTGCTAATTTTTTTACTCATGGGTTTACTAATGGGTCAAAATATAAACCTAGCGGGTACACGGGCACGGGCATGGACATGTACTATCCAAACCCGCAAACCCATGGGTAATAAAACCAAGGCACGCATAGTAAATACTAAATAGGACTAACTTAAAATACCTTCAAGTTCAGCTCATTTCTATGTTCTAAGCCCTAAGTCGCTAACATTCGCCCACGCTGGCCAGCGGCCACCCAGGAACCGGTGCTATTTGCACTCGCACAGTCGCCGCCAGTCACTCTCAAGTACCTCGCTGCCAGACGCTACCGCCGCCACTCGCAGGTATGGATAACCCGTGGGTACCTGAAACCCGCATGGGCATGGGCATGGGTACGGGTGAAAATTCATACTCGCCATGGGTATTGGTTTCTTAGTGGGCAAAAAAAAAATTCATGGGCATGGGTTTGGGACAGTGATGCCCAACAGGTTTGTACCCATTGCCATCCCTGGGTTTGGGTGAGGGACAAGTACTATAATTTAGCCAAGGGTTTAGGTGTGTTTCCAGTACATGTGGTAATTGGGAACTTAACGAAACTGTATTCTACCTTCAATCGGAATGAACACATTTTTCGACTAAAATTCATAGCGTATATTGACTATTCAAGTAGCGGAAAGACTGTGTTCATGAACAGTTGTGAGATATGACGAAAACATTTAAACTTTAATTGGGTAAGCTCTGTGAACATTCACATTATCTTACTTAGAGAAAATGTAGGGTCTAAATAGACCCTTAAAAACTAAATTGTAAGGTGAACCAAATAAACGAAATGTTTTTACTTTCTATAATTATTATGTTGTTCCCTAAAATAACTTACTATGTTATTGGTTGATGCTGCAGTGACAATTATTTTTGCTTTGAACGAATATTTCGTCATCAGCATGCTAGTAATGGACAGTTAGTTGGCTAGCATGTCTTACAGCATGTATGACTATGAGTCTATGACTAGTTTGTCTGCTTATGGATGTTATGGAAGCCTGGCTCGCCACCTACAAGTGACTGGCACGGTTAGAAATGGCATGAATACTGCTGAACATTATCACACATGTTTGTATCGTTCACTGATCGCATTGCGGAGTGGAATAATGTAAACACCGATATGGTTGTCAAGAATCTTGCCCGAAATTACTGCACTTTCAGCTGGTTCAACGCAGATCACTTTTATGGATGGATTCTTCATCTTCAAATATCTCCCTGCGCCGGTGATGGTGCCTCCTGACCCAGATGCAGCCACAAATATATCCACTTTGCCTTCTGTATCTTTCCATATCTCAGGCCCTAAGGACAAAGATTTGTTAAAAGCAAAAGTTTCAGGATGTAGTATACTACCGAGCTCCATTTGTCAGTCAATAATTAGTACAGACATTGCATGGAATTATATTTGTGCAAAACCCAGCACAATGTTGATCACATCATTGACAAAACACTTAACTTAGTTACTGCATGGCATTCTTCAATTCATTTCAACAATTTAAGTTGTTCGGCCCATAGTTTCAAATTTAAGTATGGTCACACTAAGGTTATAGCCCAAACATAGCACGAGTGCTTTTTCGTCCTATTTATTTCAAAGATATCATGTACCAGTCCATCTGAAGTGTGCATCTGGATTTGCAGGATTGGTGAATTGGTCTACAACATACACATTTTCCATTTCCTTCTTCACCTGTTCTACTCTATCAAGAAGTACCTTAAATCCATGTGGTGCAGGATCTGCAAGAAAGAATTATGTCATTCTCTGACCTGTGGCAATGAGGGATATGGTGCTCACTGCTTAGATTCTTACCAACTAGTATCACTTCAACGCCCAAGTATCTCAGCAGCATCTGCTTATCAAGTGAGAGTCTGGGAGGCATGATGGCGATGAACTTGTAGCCTTTCTGAGCAGCGATAAATGCCAGACCGATGCCGAGATTGCCGCTCGTGACCCCGACTAGTGTTGTGATGCCAGGTGTGCTCAAGCCTTTCTCCTCTGCGTCTTCGATCAGCCTGCAAATTAGCATCCAATAGCAAGTTAGGAAAACAATCTAGTGACTGGTTTGTTCTGTTGTGGACGTGGGAAAAATATTGTCATGAAAATTTTAAGGCAGTCAGTTTTTTTACAGAAGTTTTGAATCAGAATTTGAATTTACAGGTTTTTACTGTTCAAAATGGACCCAAAAATGGCTGAAATTTAACTTTTTCTTTTAAAATGGAGCTGCATCCAAATGAATCCCAAATTTTTCGCTGATATGTTTTTTACTAGACCCAAGAAATATCACCAGTGGCTACCCCGAAATATGGGCAAAATTGTTTTCCATTATTGTCGGAACTCTAGAATGGTGTATGGTAATATGAGGTCAAGGAATTATCCTGAAAGAAACAATCACCTGAGAGCACTCCGATCCTTCACAGAGGAAAGGGGCTGGTATGGCTCAATCTTGCCAACCAGTCGAGCATCTATGCCTTCATTCTGGGCAACATTTTTCAATTCTATCAGTGGCGTCCAACCAATGAGCTGAAAGGCACACAATTTGCTTCAAATTAAGGATGTCAACTTGATAATAATCGCAGTGTCAAAATTAAGAAACTTTGGAATAAAAAATAATTGGAGTAAGAGTCCATGTCATATAATAGAAACGAGCGAGGTGGCCCGCGCGTCTGCACGGCTAGATTTGTTTTGGTATATAGTGTTTATCTCTAACTCATAATCTATCTTTAACATATCAGATCGGATTTAGAGTTTATCTCTACTATATTATATGAACTTTAGTATTTAATATGAATTTCTAATATTTTCTTTTAATCTAAGCCGCATAGATCTTTTATTTTTTTTCTTTGATTAATCTATCCCGTTATAATTTGGTCCCACAGTTGATTGAACGGATAAAATAACCTTATTATATCATCTTTAGTATTTAATCCGAATTTCTAATATTCTTCTTTTAATCTAAGCCGTTATAATCCGGTCCCACAAAATCAACGGCATAGATCTTTTATTTTTATCTTGATTTATGTGAGAATTTCTTTGATTGAACTTGGCCATTATAATTTGGTCCCACCGTTGATTGAACGGCTGAAATAATTTGGATGATGTGGATTGAACGGATAAAATAACCATATTATATCATCTTTAGTATTTAATCTGAATTTCTAATATTCTTCTTTTAATCTAAGTCGTTATGATCCGGCTCCACAAAATCAAAGGCATATATCTTTTTTTCTTGATTTATGTGAGAATTTATTTAATTGATCTTGGCCGTTATAATTTGGTCCCACCGTTGATATGTCCACTTGATAATAATTGCAGTGTCAAAATTAAGAAACTTTGGAATAAAAAATAATTGGAGTAAGAGTCCATGTCATATAATAGAAATAAGAGTTCATGTGTCATATTGAAAGAAAGAGTTTATATTAGCAACAACAAAAAAAAAGCATAAATTTAGAATAAAAAATTAATAGAAATAAAAGTCTACATCGGATAAAGATTAACATAAATCTAGCCGCACAAATACGTCGAACACCATGCTCGTCCTAAAGAAAGAGAGATTTACCTGGGTGATGTTGGATGCAATGCACTCCCCCTGGGAGGACAGCAGAGATGGTATCCCCTTCCTTCCTTCATGCACCTCCATTTCTTTGGTGCTTAACTGATCAACGACTCGCACAGAAAACTAGCACTGAACAAAATTCCAGAGCTCCTGAACAGATGGGTGAGCAGTAGGATGTGCTCCAGCTCCAATGATTCTCTCTCTATATAGCATTGTGCAGGCGCTCCATCTGAATGTGGAAGAATGATAAAATATGTGGATAGACACCAGAGCAGTCTCCAGGAAACTTCGCTTCAAACCAACTTGCAGTAACTTTCGTCAAACATTGCATAAAAAATGTGAGCTTGTTGACATACGGGACTAGATCGTGCAGTGTGTCCTTGAAATGGACATGATACTGTTATTCCAAAAACCACACTGGTTGGATATCTGGCCGGAAGCCTGGAACTTTGGCGAAAGTTCTGAACAAGCTTTCGCCGCTTGGAGCGCAAGGCAATCAACAGTTGTTGTGCAACGTTCAGGCGGCAGCTCGTTACTAATATTAAGACCCTCTTCTTCTCGATTTATCTTATTTGACTTATCTATTTATTTAATTTATCTATTGATTTGATTTATCTCCTTGAGTTAGACTCGAGAGTCCAATCCACTTCGCTCAGCTTGTATTTTAGAGCTTTTAGATAAGTTTTTGAGATAGAAAAACGGTTTCAACATATATTTTTTAAAAATTTAAACGAAGATAAATAAATCGATAGATAAATCAAATAATTCAGATAAGCTGACAAAGACCCTAATCATGTGGTTGAGCTGGCGCGAGAGGAATTACCGCATCTTTGAAAACTCATCGCAATCAGCAAAACGTCTAGTTTAGCGTATCCTTGATGATTTCCAGGCCTGGACAAGCAAGTCTCCGGAAAGCATCCTCTGTTCCGGGCTAACTACTGTTTAGCAAATATTGAGGTGCTGCTAAATACCCTCTGTAATAATATAGTGTGGTGTAAATTGTGACGTGGATACCCATTACGCAACACTAAGGAATAGAGATACAATCGTGTAAGTAGGAACCGAAGCTTAACAACGTAGGAGCTTGTGCAAGTAGGAACCGAAGCCTAACAACGTAGGAGCTTCAATAAGTATGGTCTAAAGTGTAATGATGTAGGAGATCCATCAAAGAGTTTGATGAGCTTTTTGGTTTACATTTAATCTGAAATTCTTACATAACCATGGAGGTTGGTCCTTTCCTAACTACCCTGAATATATCGTTTGGACAAAGATAACTAATGGGTCTACTCCTCTTGCTCAACCTACCTCATACAGTTCCAAGGTAGTATCCTCTCCCGCCTTTCGTGGTTAGTCTAGAAGGCTAAGGCGGAGTTTGAGTGCAAATTCTCTGCTTGGATGCTCTGACATGCTTGGATTTTGGTGTGGGAACATTGGCCTCGCAACTTCCTTGTGGCTAGGTTGATGAAACAACAAACAACATTCGCTTCCTATCCATTCAATGCCCAAGTCCGGTCACTCATTCTTTTTTTTTTCGAGCAAATGGGCAGGAGAACTGCAATGTATTGATCAAAAATAGGAGAAGAAAGAGGTGGGGGGAGACATTGGCTCCTCCCCCCATGAGCCGAATGGGGCAAAATTAACTAATTACAAAAAGAGCTCCTACGGCCTCCCAAAGTCGCAACTCCTCAATTAAAAGAAGGAAAAAGGCATGTGGTGTTCTGTCGACCTGATGGATAATACGGTTGTTCCTCTCCAGCCAAAGATGCCACACCGTTGCGAAGACTACGGAGCGGACTCCGCACTATGCAGTGCTATGAAGAATGTCGTGGAGCCACCAATCAGCTACCGAGCTGCGATTCAACCATGTGGGAGGGCGGAGGTGCTGGAGGTTTAGCCTGACGGCGAGCCGGGACCTGGCGAAGAGCTGAATTCGCACTGAAGAAATAGATGTTCTGGGGTTTCTAGGTTGCGCCTGCAGAGGGGGCAGAAGTAGTCGTTGGGGAGGCCGCGACGCAGCAGGGCATTAGCGGTCATGATTCTACAGGGCATTAACGGTCACTCATTCTTGGGGGTGGTCTCTGAAGGTTGGGGAAAATAATGAATTGATTATTTCCTAGCACAAGAGAGTATTACTAGTGTACAAGATGGGCCAGCCTCCCAGGGCCCAATACACTCTAACACTCCCTCTCAGTCTGAACGGCGCAAACATGGCGTTGAGACTGGTACAAGACAATCGTAGAGCACTCCAAAAAGTAAAATGAGAGCGCTCCCCGTGGTCAAGACAAACTGACCAAAAAGTAAAAGGAAGTAAAAGGACAATCACTCCCCCGCAGTCTGAACGGACAGTGCGTAGACGTTGAGACTGGACCGGAACTCGATCAAGACAGTGTTGGGAAGGCCCTTGGTGAAGATGTCAGCGAACTGAGACGACGCCGGTACATGCATAACATGCACATGACCGAGAGCAACCCGCTCACGGACAAAGTGAAGATCAATCTCGACGTGTTTGGTGCACTGATGCTGCACCGGGTTGGTGGAGAGGTAGACCGCGCTAATGTTGTCACAGTAGACGAGGGTGGCCTTCTGCAGGGGCTGTGTAGCTCCTGAAGTAGCTGGCGAAGCCAGCAGGCCTCAACGGCTCCATTAGCGACCGCGTGGTGCTCAGCCTCCGCGCTGGAACAGGAGACTGTATGCTGGCCTTTGGAGGACCAGGACACCAGGTTATCGCCGACGAAGACGCAGTAGCCCGACGTGGACTTCCTGGTGTCGGGGCAGCCTGCCCAGTCAGTGTCGGTGTAGACCGTGAGGCTCGTCGGTGCGATGCGACGAAGCAGAAGACCGAGCTCCAAGGTGCCATGTAGGTACCGCAGGATCCGCTTGAGAGCAGCGAAGTGCAGCGAAGTGCAGTTCTCGGGGGTCATGCATGAATAAGCAGACCTGCTGGACGGCATAGGTGATTTCTGGACGGGTGAGCGTCAAGTACTGGAGCGCACCCGCCAAGCTGCGATAGAGGGTCGCATCAGCAACCGAGGGCCCGGCTGTGGATAGCTTGGAGGTCGTGTCGGTCAGAGTGGAGCATGACTTGCAGTCAACCATGCCTGCACGATCCAAGATGTCGGCGATGTACTGTCGCTGGGAGAGAAAAAGGACGCCGGACTGCGGGAGGACCGAGACACCAAGAAAATGATGCAAAGGCCCAAGGTCCTTGAGAGAGAACGCCTACTCCAAGGCTGAGACTGTGCGCCTGAGTAGGTCAGCTGAGGAAGCGGTCAACACGATGTCATCCACATAAAGCAGAAGATATGTTGTCTCAGAGCCCTTTTTGTAGATAAACAAGGAAGTGTCTGACTTGGCATCAACGAACCCCAGTGATCGGAGATGTGAAGAAATTGTGATGTACCACACCCGCGGCGCCTGCTTAAGACCATAGAGGGACTTTCGGAGGAGGCATACGTGATCGGGACAGGAAGGATCCACAAATTCTGATGGCTGAGCACAGTAGACTGTCTCGTCAAGCAGGCCATGTAAGAAGGCATTGTTGACATCAAGCCGACGAATGGACCAGCCACGGGAAAGGGCCAGCGAGAAGACCGTCCGAATGGTGGCTGGCTTGACAACGGGGCTGAATGTCTGATCAAAATCAACTCCAAGACGCTGTGTGAAGCCATGAAGGACCCAACGGGCTTTGTAGCAGTGAAGAGAGCCATTAGCGTTGAGTTTGTACTTGAATATCCACTTCCTGGTGACCACGTTTGCCCCGGCTGGCCGCGGGACAAGGTCCCACGTGTCGTTGGCGCGGAGAGCCTCGAGCTCTCTCGTCATAGCAGCCCGCCAGTTAGGATCGGCAAGAGCCGCGCGGACTGATGTGGGCGGCGGAGGGAGCGCCGAGACATGCAGGTTGAGACGGTCCTGAGACTTGATCTGCTTGCTAGACTTGCGACGAGTGACCATATGGTGGTCATTCGCCGCGGCAGGAGGGGCCCCGCTAGCAATGTCCTGAGGGAGAGGTCCAACAGGGGCAGCGGGTGGAGCCTATATCACCGAGAGAGGGGCGCTGCTAGCAATGGCTGGCAAGGACCCAGTAGGGGCAGCGGTGACCATGGGGCCAGGCGTCGAGGTCGACGAAGAGCATGGGCGGTGGTAGACCAATAGGGGTGGCGCGTGCGGTGGCTGGGCGGCCTTAGGCGGGTCGAGACGAGCCTCGCGTGAGGAGCCGACAGAGTGGTCACCACTAGCAACAACCTGCGGTGGAGGTCCGGCAGGGGCAGCGGTGACCGGGGTACTCGACGTGAGTACCGGCGGGGTAGGGGCGGCCGACGTGGCCACCGTCGGGGCAGGGGTGTCCGTCGAGGTGCCTATAGAGGGAGATGAAGCACGGACTTCTATGGGAAGAGGAGGACTGGGAGGACGAGTCGGAGGTCCTCGAGGCATATGGGAAGGTAGACTCATCAAAGATGATGTGACGGGAAATGATAACGCAGTTGGACACAAGATCCATGCACCGATACCCCTTGTGATTTCGGGAGTACCCTAGGAAGACACAAAGAGAGGAGCGCGGTGCTAGTTTGTGTGGGGCCGTGCTAGAGAAGTTAGGATAGCAGGCGCAACCGAACACGCATAGGTGGGTGTATGAGGGATGGTACCCATGAAAGGCATAAAAAGGGGTAGGCTCAGTGAGAGTGGAAGAGGGGCCCCGGATTATGAGGTAAGTGGCTGTGAGGAGGCCCTCCACCCAAAATGATGGGGAACACTGGCTTGGAACAGAAGGGAGCGCATCACATTGTTGATGGTACGGATGGCGCGCTCGGCCCTACCGTTTTGGGGTGAGGTGTATGGACAGGACATGCGAAGAACGACACCGTTGGTGAGGTAAAAGGAACGGGAAGAGAAGTTGTCAAACTCGCGGCCGTTGTCAGCTTGGACACACTTGACAGTGGTGCCGAACTGAGTATGGACGAAGGCAAAAAAGTGAGAGATGGTTGGGAACGTGTCGGACTTGAGGCGAAGGGGGAAGGCCCACATGAAATGGGAGCGGTCATCAACGATTATGAGATAATACTTGTAACCTGAGACGCTAGCGACAGGGGACATCCACAAATCACAATGTATTAAATCAAAAGCACGAGTGGCTCGAGAGGTTGACGATGCAAAGGGGAGGCGGACATGTTTACCAAGCTGACACGCATGACATAGAATATCTAGTTTAGCTTTATTACAGGAGATAGCGGACGAGCTAGCTAAAACAGAAAGGGTGGCATGACTGGGATGCCCAAAACGATGATGCCAGAGCTCGGGGGAAGGTGTGCTGGTGATAAGGGCATGAGGGACTGGACTTAGACGAAAGGAGTAGAGGTCCCCGGAGCTATCACAGCGGGTGATGATGCTCCTGGTGTGAAGGTCCTTCACAGAAAAACCAAACGAGTCAAAATCAATGGAACAGTGGTTGTCGGTGGTGAACTGACGAACAGAAATGAGATTTTTGATGAATGTCGGTGTGACAAGGACATTACGAAGAGTAAGCGGTCTATGTGTTGAGTGGAGAGTGTGGTGACCCGTGGAAGTGACAGGGAGACGAGACCCGTCGCCAACGATGATGTTGGACGGACAAGTCGAGGTGGGAGGGTAGGAGCATGTGAGATTACCAGCATCTGAAGTCATTTGTGAACTAGCGCCCGAGTCCATATACCACTCATGGCCACTTGGGGGCGGGGTGAGTGTCGTGGTGTTGAACGCACTGGCGAGGGACTGCTGGTCCCAGGAGGCGCCCACCATCGGGCTCCAGGGCCCCGTATTTGGCAGATGCGGAGCGACGCTGTAGTCGCCAGTGCCGCCCGCAGCCCCGGTGTTGACGTTGAGGGCGTGATGCGCACTAGGGTCGGCCCGATCTTCTGGTGAGGAACGATACGTCGATTTGGTGTAGTGACGACGCAACCAATCCACGGGATCAACAACCGAACAATCGCAAAGTCACCACACGAGGCGATCAACCGAGTCAGGCACAATCGATCCTTGAACATGCTAGCAATCGAGAACAAGCAAGAACAAATTGATAACTGATAAATCACGAAACAAGGGTGAGGTTCTGTTTCTCGTTATGGGTGGTCTAGTCGACACACGCGAACACGAGGAGGGACACACATGGGGTCAACCAAAACACAATAAAACCTAAATGACAACATACGACGGCGGAGGCCATATATAGAGTGGCGACCAGCATAGGGGTGCCGTCCAACACCCTAGGATCGTCCACCACCAAAACCCTAAGATACATGGGCCATAGGCCCAAAAATAAGGTGACGCAACACCTTGAAATTGTGGCCCGTGACTTTCTTCTATGTTTTCCCAATGCTGCTGAACGAATTTAGATGTGGGGCTGGATCCATTGGAAAGATTATCTCTAAAGCTTTCCAACGAGTGGTCGCACACCGAAATCGGAGTTCGGGAGCCCGAGTTACGCCCGTTTGAAGTCGACGTGCTGCTGGGTGGCCGAACTGGGCTTTCTGGCATCATGGGCTTCCATGTGGGCCTTCCTTGGTGCATGGGCTGTCCTCGTGGTGCGTGCTTACTTCTCTGGTTCTTCGTCTTATGCTTGAAAGGCCGAGCTCCGGGATTTAGGCCCTTAGGCGATGATGGAGTCGCAGCGTTGATCGCAGGTGATGAAGATGGCATTGTCGAAGAGGATGTAGGGGCAGCGGTCGTATCCTTGGGTTGGATGTGCTCATCAGGGCGTGGGGCAACTGTGGTGCAGGAGGACGCCCCAGGATTCCCGGGGCCTGATGGCCCTGGCCCTGGAAAGGCCAGAGCTGGACGATGCCTGTCCAGGGGTTGTAGAACGAAGGAGTTGTCCCGCGGCCGCCTGGCGACGGACCACTATTGTAGCTGTTGCCACCGCCACCACCACCGCTTCCCCCACCACCACCACTGCCACCGCCACCGCCACCCCCCTTCTTCTTTCCCCTCTTGCCCTTGTAGTTGTTCCCCCCAGAGGATCCACCGGCCGATGGACGGGGAGTAGCAGCAACGAGGGCGGTGGAGGGCGCAGTGGGCGTGTTGGTGAGGTGGAGCTCGCGAAGAAGCAGCTGGTTGCGGGCGTTGGCGAAGGTGGGGAGCGGACCCTGGGTTTGGATGACGAGCCGGAGGTTGTCAAACTTGTCGTTGAGGCCGCGGAGCATGTTGAGGACGAGGGTGAGGTCAGAGACGGCAGAACCAAGGTCGGCGAGGGTGTCGGCCATGTCCTTGAGACGGCCGCAGTAGTCGGTGACGGAGAGGTCGCCCTGGGTGAAGGAGTGGAACTCGGTCTCGGCGTAGAGAAGCCACGTCTCCTGGTTCCCGAGGAATTGGTCCTCGAGACTGATCCACATAGAGCGTGCGGTGGCATCGGTCGTCATGACCACCAGGAGAAGATCGGCGACGAGACGGCTGTAGATCCAGGAGAGGACGACGTGGTCCATACGGCGCCAAGCCGGATCATCCCAATGCCCGACCAGAAGGGTGACATGGTCCGCCAAGGCGTAGCGGCCAAGGGTGACGAGGAAGAGACGTCGCCACTGGTTGTATTTGCTGCTCTTCTGGTCAAGTTTCACAGGGACTAGCGCTTTGACATTGGTGAGGGCGATGGCCTGCGTGTGGAGAGCATCAATAGTCTCCGGGTCTTCGGCAGGGAGTTCAGGGGGCCCACCACTAGCATGGCATAGCCCACCAGATGTGAGTGGTGGCCACTAGTGAGCAGTGGCATATCGCCCCAGCTCGAGGCCAGTCGGGCCAGGAAAGGTGGTCTAGTGGCCGGCGCCGTGCGAGTGCAAGGCGGAGCTGGAGTGGCCGCCGCCACCGCCGTCGAAGAGGGAGCCGTGGCCGGTGGAGTAGAGGTAGGGGCGCTGCTCTCGTGGCTGGAGGTGTAGAGGTGAGCGGGAGCGCCGGGGACGCCGCCCTGGCCGGCGTTGAGAGGGAAGGCGCCGGCGTTGAGAGGGAAAGTGGTGGCGCTGCCCGAGCCAGCACAGGAGAAGGGGATAGGGGCGCCGCCCGAGCCGGCATGGAAGTAGAAGCCGGGCGCGGCGGCGCCTGACAGTTTTGCGCTTCGTCATGTAAGAGAAGTAGAGAACAATAGATAGCCGGGGACTATAGGTGTGTTTGTCTGAAACTCGGTGCTTGCCTGATTGAGCAACAATGCCTCATGATAGATTGTCTCCCAAAATTTATACATGGTCTTCAAAGTTTTAAGATAGATATGCCATATGACCTTTTTCATCATTCATGCTTTCATTTAGTCCTTTTTGTTGCGATTCGAACAATTAATGTCTTTTCCATGGTTTGATTTGTTGAGAATAGGATATTCAGTGCATGAGCTCATATCGGGTATACACATTGAACTTCATATATGATGCTATTTATCCTCATGTCATGCTTTAGTCTACCTTTTCTCGGCTTATTTTTTTATTTCCCGATATCCTTATTTGTTTATAAAGGAAAAACATTTAGGTTTTTGGATCCTTTTTTGCTTTTCTTAGTAAATAAATCCATCCGTGTTTGTTTCTATTGAGCTAGCCATTGCGCTTGACATACTTTCTTATCTTACTATCGATGTTTTTCTTGCAGGTCTTCTCAGGCTCTCCAGGTTTCCTTCTGTGGAATTTATTTTCGATTCTATTTATGCACACTCACAACAATTATTTTTCTCTTATAATTTGTATTGTTGCTTTGTGTTGAGCATGTCGACATAGGTATGGTGTACCACGTACCGCTTCGTTCGAACTTTGATTCCTATTATTCACTTATGCATCCTGAAATTATGATATGAATGAACTTAGGTTTATTACATCTGACCAGTTTCCTGACTATTCATTTGTATCAATTTACTTGGAACAGTAAATACATATTTTCTCAAAGGTTGATAGGGCATAGCCAATCTAGAATTTTTTTAATTGATTTTCCCTATATGACAAATACTAATACCATCGTGGCGGAATAATATTCCAATTTCAGATTATGCTCGAGTGCATCCAAACATGCTATGCCAGTTTATTTCGACAAAGCAGAGCCAGGTACGCCATGGTCGCGTTTTTTCATCTTGACCTGGTAACCTGTCTCATTGTTAATGAAAATTAGTTTTAGTTTATACAGCATTACTGTGTACTGAATACTATATGATTATCCTCAGCAGCTCATCGGCCGAGCAAGTTGAGCCTGCGAGGCAATACCATCCAAAGATAATGTTCCTCCTATAACGTAAGTAACAAAATATGCTTTGTTCATTCAAAATCATCAATGTTTACTGCAAACATATTCACAAATGCTTGCGTGCATCTACCAGACCTGAAGCCTCTACAAGCAATGCTGTCTCACTGGCGGTTAAAAGGAAATTATATTAACGCCAATCCACAGTTCGATGTCGCTGCATGGTACATGGTTCCAGTGATGCCAAACTCCTTTTGTCGATGCAATATTGCCCAACCCATCTACCGTAACTTTTGTTCTGCTTTGGTCATAACTGTCGGTACCTGTTGGTTCATCTTTCTACATTACCGTCAGCCTCCATGCTAGCCACGATGATGCCTGTTTACGAAGCACTACTGTTTATTTTGTCAAAACACAACCTGTCCCTGTGATATATTTACCAGCACGTTCATGCAGGAATGATGTGTCGGGGGTAAAATTATGGCCCATTGTCATGGCCCACTCCCTGACGGCCTAACCGAACAGCCTCCTAGGGCCCAACTCCCTAGAGGGCTCTATTAGGCCCGTGTGCATTCTGCTGAACAGCTTCTTGTTCGGCACGGTGCGTGGTGGCTTAGGCTTCAAGTTCGAGTCTGGCTCGAACAGAGTTCTGCACGGCTACGTGAAGACCCGGATGTAGAATTCCCGGATTGGAGCAGACGTCATGATCCCCAAGAATTGAAGATATACCTTATCTACCTCGGGATATATTTGGCATATGTACGAGTTCGTTACGAGTCTGTTACGTTCTCGCGGCCAGCCCGGCCCGATTATCCCCGGTAGGTCGATGGTTCGACACTATATATAAACTAGGCCCTTACGACGTGTAGAGGGGCGAAGAAAATTGGCTAGACTTGAGTAGATCGAATAGTACTTGTACACCTAGAATCTCGCCGAGACCTGTTCGTCTCGTCGAGTTCTTTCTTGTAATCCTTCTTCATATAAAGAAGCACTGGACGTAGGGTTATTATCTCCCCGGAGAGGCCTGAACCAGGATAAAAACCCTGTGTCTGTTCGCTGCTCGTTGATTGCTGTTTGCCTTGCTCGGCAGTGTCTTCTATCTCCCCTTCTCAAGAACCTTAGTTGACTTGGGACCGATATCCCAACCGTCGACATGGTGTTTGTTTACTTATATTACCAGCTATGATGTTACAAGCCAAATAACCCTGTTTAGCACTATGTTTGTCGATCGAAGTTTGTTGCCAGCCAAACAACCCTGTGTTTAGTCTATACTGTCTGCCACAGTGGCAATGAACTCTCCTTCTTACTGCCGTAATCATCGGCCATACAACCACCAGCGCACTCGGTGGTACTTCTTTGTCGGATTGGCTTTCGTCCAGCCAACCCAGCTGCAGTTAATCACTTCGCTCGATGCGCCATGGGCGCGCAAACTCAGCTAGTTATATATACAAACATAATACACCTTTTGTAATCCAACACAGGTTAAAGACCACGGATGCATGTGGCAACATGAGGTCCGATTTAGTTATAGCTATTTAGCAATACTATTTCCTTTATTTTCATGCAACTGACATTAAACAAGATTAGAATGCCAACAAACATGATTAGGACTTGTCTCTCGTGCACTACATTGCATCACATTACATGGTATAAATTGTCACAATGAGCTGCACACTGTTCAGAAATGAATAGCCATTCTCGTTAGGAGGAACTCCAGTTACACACGATCACTGCCACAATCATGTAAATAAATAGCCACAACCATAGGGCATGAACGGTTATCGACAGGAAATGCATAGAGGTAGTGGACTACTTCATCAGCTACTAATTGGGTGTCCGTACGTTGCTACCGAATCTAAGAAAAATTAATCATGGATTCATAGATTGTACGCTATTAGTGGCGGACGCAGGATAAAAATATAGATGGGGTATGCCTTTTTTTTGCCTACCGTCGTTCAAATACACTACAAACTAGTTAAACAATAGGAACACAACAATAATAAATACACTAGTTCATGATCACATTCATTGGATATTTAAATTACCAACAAAAGGGCATGAAAATTTGCTCCATCTACCCACCTACGGGCCAAAATATCAAAAAATTTGTTTTGCATTCTAACCTAGGTATAAATAGGCTCTGAAATTTTAGATGGGACCAAGACCTAGCCCTTGTGCCGGATCCACCCCTGTACACCATTAAGTAAGTTGAATGCATCTAATTCCAATTCAAACATCAAACAAAAAAGCTCAAATTTTATTGGTATAAGGTTAAGGTATCACAATGCCAACTACGATGCCTTTGATCCTACCTTTTATAAAGGCTCGATTCTATCAAAAGGAATTTTATCGAGGAGGCTTGCTAATGTAAGCACAGCATATGCCACTTTTCCATACCCTTCTCGTCAAAAGTAGATACACACATATTATATGGGCATTACGCAATTACCAAAAATAGTACAGGTGTTGACCTCAACATGATCCCCAACAAAGAAATAAATAATATGGACGAAAATGTAATCTTGACAACACTTCTCAAAAGATGCTTACAGGCAGCAAGCTGCTTGAGATTTTGAGGTACGACTCGAACCAACGTCCTGCGAGTTGATCTGGCTGTCCCGCATAGCTCGTACGTTGATCAGGTTGTTTGTGACCCTTGAGGCTTCTAATCCTTTCGCTTGCTTACGCAAATCCGCTATCACGTGGTTGAGGGGCGCGTCAATGCGAGTGTGCGCAACCTCAATCCACGGACACTAGTCAGCCTGTGATGTTTCACCTTTATCTCCCACCATGTACGTTACGTGAATGGGAGATGTTGGATGGCTTCATGGAAGTGTCATTGTATGACACATATTATTAGTTAACTCTATGTAGTCAAGGATGTAAAGCTTATCATAGAGTATTTCTTTATCATTCTCAACCACAAGGGTGTGTCCTGTTCAGAGAATTTTTGATGTGACCATGCCCATCAAATATATGATGGGTATTACATCAATATGGTCATTGTTGAATTTAGTATCAACTTCTTCATTTTCATGGCCATCACCAGGTTTCTCATTAATTAACAAACTTTTCATCAACAAGCTTGTCTTCCATATTGACATCTACAACAAGTAGGAGACACTTCACGGCATTCACTACTACATCTACACGTACTACGACATTTACGGCTGCATGGGCTCATCGACCACCACCTTGGCCAAGACGTACAAGAGAACGTCATCCCGTTACTATTTCACCGCCGCTGCCTTTGACCTCCACCGTGGCCACCTCCGCTACATGAAACCGAACCACCCACGTTGCTCAAGTCCCAACCAAAGATCAAGCCCAATTCATCGTCCACGAGCCCAGTTCGGCCACTAGAATCAGTCCAACTTAAAACTATCATAACTTGGTCATATGAAATCCGTTTTGAACGTTATTCGTATGCACAGACAAGCCTACGATGAGTGATTTTCAATGAATCCAGTTGGAGACCCAAATTCCACCAGAACCAACGGGAATCGCGAAAACGAAAGTATGTCCAAAATCTGCTGGAGGTTTGTTCAGTGTGGCACCACCTCTATTTTGGGCCTCCGGCCCATGTATTCCCTAGGGCTAAGCCCCAAACCATAGCCACCACCCTCCTCCCTAGACCGAGAGCAATCCAACTCATTCTAATAGGAAGCCGGATCGTCTACATCGAGTTCTCCACTGATCGATTTATCATCTACCATAGTGGTGTTTGTGTGGGTGAACCACTGTTAGAAGGATCTTTATGTAAATAATATTTATTTAATCCTCATCAAGATTAGTGTTTCACCATAATTCTATATTTCAACGTCTTTTTCCCATGTTTTATCAGTTTTCTCCAATGTTTGAGGAGTACATTTCAAATTTTATTGATGGTTTTCCAAGTTTCAATACTAATTCTCAAGTTTTATTGAAACATTGTCAAATTTTATTGTTAGTTTTTTTCAAGTTTTATGAGTACAGTATCAAGTTTCATCAATAGTTTCTTAAGTTTTAACAGTAACTATTTAAATTTTATTATCCTGATATTAGCATGGCGGAGGTTTGAATGGAATGATTCCAATTTGTGACGTCTGCCTAAATTAAATATTTGAGAGGTAGTTAATACTTATCCTAACAATTAGCTGCTCGTGTTACAAGTTGCGTCCCATTGAGGAAAATCAACAATTAACAATTGGGTTAATATCACTGGTGCCATTTTTCGATGCCCCGGAACCGCGGTTGCCATTTTTCGATGCTCCCACTCAGCAATGCCATTAAAAATGGCACCAGTGATATTAACCCCTTAACAATTAGTTAATACTTTTTTCATTGGATTGGACCTCCTTCTCGATTGAGTATGTTTTACTTCGGAAGAATGAAGGAACCGTCCGAACTCATGTAAATGTTAAGCTGTTCTTTTAAAGATTTTTGGATTTGATCCTTAAAACTGATGCACTTCATTTTTTATTACTAAGCCTTTTTAAGATGTATAGAAAAAATGGAAAAAAAGTTGAATTATTTTTTAAAGATAATATAAAGGGAAAATTAATCATATGCCACTCCAATGAGTGACAATTGAGGAATGAGGATATGTCACACTAAAGATGGTTATTGAGGATATGTCACTCTAATGAATTACTCCTTAATAATATGCCATTTTAGACTTTAACAATTAACTAATTCCCTTTTCTCATTCTCTATAAGACTAAACTATCCCTCACTTGTTACCTGTTCGTGGGATAATCACCCAGTGTTCTAGCCGCCACCGCCACCTCGGAGACTGCGATAGTCGCCGTCCTAGCCACGACGCCCACACGCCCAGGCCTCGAGCCGCCCTCCGTGTTACCCACGTGCTTAGGCCTCGCGCCGTCCTCCTCATCAACCCTAGCAGCGCCGCCTTCTAACTCCAACCCTCCCCGTCGGCACAACGTCATCCACCCTACCTCGCGGAGACAGAATGGCAGCGGAGATGGCTGCCGCAGAGTACACGTGGAATGGAGGGGTAGTTTAGGCTTTTTATATGATGTGAAGAAATTAGTTAAATATAAAAATGTGTTTTAAAAGGCTAATTGCTGATAAAGGATGACAGTGACATATTATTAAGGAGTAATTCAATGGAGTAGCAAATGCTCAATGATCATTTTTAGAATGACAAATTCTTCGCATATAAATAATTTTCTTAAATATGGACTACTTGGAACATGAACATGCTTAGGCTGTCTCCAACAGTAATCCCTAAATTTGATCCCCTATAGCCTCATTTACAGGCTCCCTTAAACAAAATCCACTCTCTATATTTTTCTGATCTCCAACAGTGTCCCCTATATAGAGAATTGTATAGGGGGGAGAGAGAACCCCTATATATAAGGGGATGGAGAGAAAAACTCTATTTTAGGGAATGGTATAGAGAGAGCTGTTGAAGCACATAGGGGAAGAATTCATCCTCTATTTTGGGGTAGAGGATGTTTTAGGGTGTGTTGTTGGAGACAGCCTTAGAGAAAATATCAGCCATAGCGGGGAGCACCAAAACGGCCAAACCACGCCGGAGTCCGGATAACGTTCTTCGCTTCTCCCATTCTCGCTCGCCCTCGGCTTCTCCACTCCAATGGCTACTACCATCTCGTCTTTAGCTAGCCCTCCTTCCCTCCGCCGCTGCTGCTGCCGGAGCCCCGCCTGCGCCCCCGCGCGCCTCTCCTTCCGCCCCGGGCCGCCGGCCAGGCGCCGGGCGGCGGTGCGGGCGCTCGCGTCCTCCTCGGCGGTGCTGGAGGCGCCGGAGGAGGTGGTTGCCAGGAAGCTCTACGTGGGGAACATCCCCAGGACCGTCACCAACGACGAGCTCCGCGCCATGTTCGCCGACCATGGCACCGTCGAGCGGGCCGAGGTACTAGCTCCACGCGACGCAGTGGTTGATCCCTCGCATTTCTTGACCTCTTGGTTCTTGCTTTTCTTTTTTTTTCTTCTGTTGAAATTTAGTCAAATCACAGGCTTTTATTTTTGTCTTGGAAGTATAATGCGGCATTTGGCTTCTTGTTTTGGTTGCTGGATAAATTATGAGATGGTTTCAGGGCGGGACACATAGTATGCCGAACAGAGCTGATATGCCCATAATTTGTGCAGTTTGGAAGCTAAATTATACATCTGGCTAGGACGATGGACAATTTGTCTCTCCCAAATAACTGAGTTTTTTGCCCAATTATTCTGTGCAGGTTATGTATGACAAGTACACCGGTCGGAGTCGGCGCTTTGGCTTTGTCACCATGAGCACGGTTGAGGAAGCTAATGCTGCAGTTGAGAACCTTAATGAGACTGTAAGCTACAAATGTTTACATCCATCCTTTTGCCATTTGCAATTCTTTTCCTGGCGCATGCCTATGACTAGCACAATAGAGTCTTGAATTGTGATGTGATTTTGCCCAGGAGGTTGGCGGTAGAAAAATTAAAGTCAATGTGACCGAGAGCTTCTTGCCAAACATTGATCTGTCTGCACCAGAACCGGAACCTGTGTTTCTGGATAGTCAGCACAAGGTTTACGTTGCTAATCTTGCGAAAACCGTAACTACTGAGATGCTCAAAAACTTCTTCTCTGAAAAGGGGGAGGTCCTTAGTGCCACGGTGTCCCGGATTCCGGGGACCTCAAAGTCTAAGGGATATGGTTTTGTCACGTTTTCTTCTGAGGAAGAAGTTGAAGCTGCGATTTCTACTTTTAATAATGCGGTAAGCTTCATTTGTGCCGTCTGTCTATTGCTTCCTTCTTGCATTATATCTCCATACAGCAGAAATTATTGAGTGCAAAATACAGTGTAAAAACCTATCGCATATCTTTTCTTAAAACAAATGTGTTCTTAAACTATGTGGGCATTTGTTTAGAGGGACTAGAATAACATGGCCTTGCCCACAGTATATAAAGCTCTTTTTTTTTATGCATTACATGGTTAACAGATCCTATTTTTATTGATGTCCTCGACCATTCTGGACTATAGTGACAACTGAATTTGCTATTGAAATTTGAAACCTTCCATTGCATTATCATTTTTTAAATGAAACCTGCCATACATTCAATTGGTTATTGACATAATTGGAAGCTTTATGTTAAAGCATGTTTGTGATATAGTGATGAATTTATTGTTCTGCAGGAATTGGAAGGACAACCCATTCGTGTGAATAGAGCCTAGACATCAACCAGATATTTGCATGAGTACTGAAGGCAGGAATTTATACGATTGAGGGGGAACCTTGAGAGACTAGATTTTGATAGCGAAGTGAACAAGGCTGTTATGACCTTCAATGTAAATTCATTCAAGAAAGGCTTTAATGCAATTTCACTGGTGCTAAGCAATTTTTGTATAATTCTTACCAAACGCGAAAGAAGCTGTTGTTTGGTAACCATCAATGCACGAAGGGCTGCATGTTTTTCACTTTCATTTTGTACTGTCTTGGTTCGTTTGAATTGAATCCTACATCTTGTCGTTGTTGGCAGTATTGCTTTGTTGGTTTGAGTCACTGTTATAGATGAGATATTTTCCCAACATTCAATGAACATGAACTTTGTAGAAAACTGAAAACAGAACGAGTCATCAAATTCAAAATGGGACTGGAATGTGTTTTGAACAGTGAGTGGTTATCAAATTCCTTTGCGTTAGGAATTTTGATGGAAAACTAACAATTTGTGTTTACCTTTTTTTTCATTCCTGTATATGTGCATCCATGTTTTTTTTTCCATTGTCACACCCGAATGCCTCTATTTTAATGTTTTGTCAAACAAGCTCTTAACTGTACCTGTTGTTAGTTGCTCATTGTACTGCACATTCTGTACACTGGGATCAGGAAAACAAACTAGACTATATAATATTTGCTTGCCATTTGCAATTGCAATTGATTGATGTTAAGCCATACGTAATCTTGCCAGATCTATTTTCTAGCATGAAATAACACAAAACTGATGGACTGAACATACAATTCAAAAGGAGGAAAAGAAATATATGGGAGGAAAAGAACGTATTCAAGCAGAAATACATGTGGAACTGTCATCAATTCCCTACATATCACACTTGATCCTAACTTTCTTTCCAGCCTGATCCTACTGGTGCAGTTAACCTGCAGCAAAAGGGTGAAATATATCAGTTCGGATTGCAGCAGGCACTAGCACGGATTTTCCAATGAAAGGGAAGTGACAAGTTCTTTAGGTGGATAGAGAAAATTGTACAATTTGGTATGAAAGAAAATTTATCAAATTTCATCAACTTTACAGTGTCATCTATCTAATTTTCGACTTCTGAATAGCATTTCACAAAAATTACAAACCTAGCAGTGCCACATATAAACATAGAAACTATTTGTTGGAAGGGTGTAGCATTCAGTATGGTTGAGTTATGGTAGGAAATGCTTTAGTCTGATGTATTAACATGAAGAAACTTCAGAACCAATGCTGAAACTAATTTCAGCTACTAATCGTTCTAAACTTTGTTTTGGAGATAAAATTCTCTCTATGAGCGGGATGATAGAAATTACAGGGAATACAAAGAGCCTCAAATCATGAAGAATCCCATACCAGATAATGAAAATATGAACTCCCAAGAGGAATACAAATTTGCATAAAAGGAGCACCAGTTCTGATCACAAGCTGATACCGGCGAACTCAAAGAACTTCTCGGCCTGGTCTGGGAACAATGTTATAAACAAGTAGGCACCTGCAAAACAATGACAAATGCCAGTAAGAAAAGATTATGAGCCAATTAGCTTATTAATATGAAACATCATGATTCAGTCATCTTACATATCAACACAGTCCCAAGAACCGCTGAAATCTTCCCTTGAACGGTCACAAGGCCAGCTTTCCCCGCGTTTTGCAGCTCGGTTTTGCCTACAGACTCAAAAGTCCCTGCGAAATATGTTGCATTGCATCATAAGCGTGAACTGCAAAATACTTTGCATGAACAAATTCAGAGCCCATCAGTACCTGGCTTCAGTGTCTGAAGTCCTGATGTAATGCACGCTAGGTTTTGGAAGCCCTCTTTCTCCAATGCATCTGCAGCTGCTGTGGACCTTTGGGCACAAAGGCAAATAAGCAACTAACATCAAATGGTAAAAATAAAAAAAATCTAGGAATTGCATTCTGTAGATGCTAGAATTTTTTTTAGAAGAAAAGTGCTGGAAGATTCAAGATTAGCTTAACTGTTCATAGGTACTACAACAAGCAACTAATTTGGCCCCTCTGGGCTGTGAAATCTTTTAGCTGAATGACATCTATAAAAGACAGGGTTGACAGAATGGTAGCTGCATAGCTGACCAACCTGAGCCCTTCCTGGCAGACAATCAGCAGCTTGCTCTCCGGCGAGAACTTGGCCTTCACCGTCTTGGTGAAGTCAGGGTTGATCTTGGTGAAGGGCAGCCCGAAGAAGAGGCCGGCGAAGTTATTGTGCAGCTGGCGCTTCACGATAGTTCCTGACAAAAAAAAAACACTGACAAGTTCACTGACCTGCCAACCTAGAACGAAGCTTCAAACACCACGGCGACACTGACAACGAGTAACGAGTGTAGGAACCTATAGCGCAATTCAGTGGCTTAGCGAAATTTGAAGGAGATCAACCGGACTAAGGATGATACAAACAACAGAAATGCAAAATAGTGGCATTTATAACAATGCATAGATTTAACTATCGTTTTAGAAGATACAGATTGACAACGTCTACGTTTGGTTACAAATTACATGTATAACTACTATAAACAAAAAGAGTTACTGTAGAAAAACACAACAACTTAACTTACTATAGTGTTAAGTAAACTGAACACTATTTGCACTCAAACGTAGAGCTCTTCATTGCATGTTGGCCATTCAATTCTTCTATATCTCAAACATCAAATTACTGTCATCGTAATTATCTGCAATTTAAGAACCTACGGTGTGTAATTTAGTCTCTCTTTGGTTCGTGGTTGTGGTTTGGTTTTGGTTGTAGTTAAAAAAGAGGTTTCAGAGACTTGAAAAGGCTAAAAAATTCATTATAAAATTATTTTTTCGATCTTTCGGAAAAACTCTAAAAAGCCTGAAAAATTTATTATAAAATGCTATAGTGAATAGTCTATACAAAAATAATAAATTTTGTAAATCAAATCAGAAGCACGAATCAAAGAGGGCCTTACTATTGCAGAGACCACCAACACAGCAGTGCAAACATACATTTCGTTCTAGAAATGCAGGAAATGAATGTGTTGAGATATATACCAATGTCGTTGTCCTGGTTCTCGACGAAGAGGGGCACATGGGTGGAGTCCTTGATGTGCGCCCTCTCGTGCTGCGTCCGGTCCCGGATGTCCAGCACCGCGTAGCCCTCCTCGGCGACGAGCCGCTTCGCCTCGTCGCCGCCGACGAAGTTGACCTCGGCCCGGGCGGCGGCATAAGCTCTCCTCCTCCTCATCAGGGACAAGCCGCTCCTTGCAGGGTGAGCACTGACCTTCCTGATCCTCACAGCCACCCAAGAACCTCTGAAACAGGTAGAGATAGGTGTTCATGGCAGCACTATTGGACTGGAGCAGATAGGGAGTGAAGCAATCTTTGCTCACCTCGGAGGAGAGAAGGCAGTAGACAGTCCAAGAACTGTCATTTTTTATTTTTATTTCTTTTTTTTGTTTGGGAATTTTTGATCCACTTCTGAAGATGATGATTTGGGGGGAGTTTGGGAAGGTTTTGGAAAACGCAGTGACGGATTTGCTGCGAGAGGAGAGGAGGGGAATCCAAGGGGCCAATGGGCTTATGCCACGTTGGATCCACGGTGGAGGGGGCCGAGGAAGGAAAAGCTGGGGCCCAAAAGCCCATAGAATTATAGAAATATTTGGAGCCTTTTTTTTTTTTTTAATAATACGCTGATTCCAGCTTCTTTCGACAGTTGTGCTAGTCCAGCAGCAGCAAATAGGGTTATGCATGTGGATTAATAAGGCAACGCTATCTTCATCAATATGCCATTCATCATGCCATACTCTTCTTTTAGTTTAGAGTTAAGAAAAGATGGGCAGAATCCAAAGGTGAACATCTGTGTAATGTAAGGATAAGCACCAATGGGCCAATGGCAATGAATAGCTTTGGCCATGGAACAACCACTCTTCTGTTGTGCTCCGTGCTATCTTTGGAATCAAGATAAGCCCCTATGATATTTTTGCCAAACAAACATTTGCGCATGCATAGAAAATTTGCACAATTCAGCTCCCCATCTCACCAATTTGATAAGTAATTATACCAAAGGTGGTCAATTGACTATGTTTGCTAAACCATTTTAGCCTCGGACCCAAATTTTGGGTTTGACTGACCCTCAAACTTTTAAGATTAGACCAAATTGATCTTTTGACTGGTCAAATATGACGTTTTGGGGTTTTCTTGCCAGAGTGATGCCTACATGTGCAGTTTTAAATCATCTCCCCTCTCCCTCAACCTTTTTCACTAGCAGGTGCTTGTGCTACAGCACCGACGCTGCCCCCCTAGGGGTGTGAATGGGTCAAATGCCTGTGCCCGTTCAGAAATTTTTTTTACCCTAACATGTCAGGTATTTATTTGTTGGATATGTATTCGGGTAATACCAGGAAACTGCAGACTCAGGTATGGGTCGGTATAGAAAGAGTGATATTCAAATAACTACCAGGAACATCGGGACATGTACGGGTACCCGAATATTTGGTAAAATCGGGTACCCTGTTTATATACATGCCACATCCCATAGGGGACAAGGCCCAGCTCAAATAGACAATTAGACAAGGCCACACAGCACACCCAACTCTCACCTCTCAGTCTCTCACTGTAACACCCCATTTTAAGACTTGGGGCAAGAGCATGAAAACTGGAACAAATCATGACCGAAATTGAGTTAAAAATAAAAATTCAATTGCAAATAAAAACCATATCGCTCTTGCTTCTCTTGTGGTCATTCTACCAAACACCTCGCAGGCACTTCTCTCTCTCTCTCTCTCTCTCTCTCTCTCTCTCTCTCTCTCTCGGATGCTCTGTCTTCTGCTCGCCTCTAGCTCCGCCATTCGTGGCCACACCCGTCCGTCGCCATGCCAAGCCTCACCGCGTGGCGCACGCCCAGTGGTGTGCATGCGATCGCCCCCGTCCGGTCCGTGAACATGAACCATCGGTTCGCCGCAACTGCTCCGTGGCTTGTGACCTCCGTACCGCACGCACGCTTGCCAGCCATCCCACTCCCGTCATCGCGTGGCTTCGCAAGTCAATGGCCTACGGCCTAGCCCTGCCGCCACGTACTGTTCCCCGTCGTGCCGTGCCATCATTACCGTCCGGCGTGCCTCATCCGCGTCACATCGCCATTACACCGCGCCGTGCCGCTCTCAGCTGCCCCGTGACTCCCTTATACCCTCTCGGCATCACTCCTAGGTCCTAGAGAACTCTAATCCCAGCCACCGCCGGGTTCCCCATTTTCTTCCCCAAACTCAACATCGTGCGGACCTCGTCAATTGGTAATAGGCTGTTTGGTTACCTTCTCAGTTGAACCAGACTGTATGAGCTGAGCCAGGCTGAGATGATGCGAATGGTTGTTGTTTGGTTAGGTGTATGAGATTGTACGGGCTGCGTAGAAATGTTGTTTGGTTAACTGCACTAAGGAGAGAATGGCATGAAGAAATTCAAAAGAGGGATGAAACATATTAAAAAAAATTCTAGAAAATCAAAATAACAAAAAATCAATTACAAAAATAAAAAAATAAAAAAGTCTCATAAATAAATAAATTCAAAAATGAAATTTTAAACTTTTAAAATTTATATGGAAAGTGTGGTCTCGTTTTGTTTGTAAAATATCAATAACCCATGTTTAAAATCGGTTCGGTAATCGAAAATACTAATCAAAAGATATAGCAAATAAATGAATCAAATATATCACGCATGTGGTTATTGCTGCATCCGCAGAGTCTGACTCTGGGGAAACGCCCAATTTGATCGTATCTCCAAAGCCTAGCCCAAAGGGGGTACTTGCATCTGGAGAGTCTGGTTCAGATGGGTGAGAAGACAACCAAACATCCTAGTTCTGTATCTTTAGATGCAAAGCTCCTTGGATGCAGGACCAAACAGCCTATAAGCTATCCGTCGATTCCTTTCGCCTAGAGATCCTCCGCGAAACTCCTAACAAATCCGTAGTGCCAATTTGGCCAAGTCATTGTCGGAGAATCTTGGCGCCGGAGCTCTGTTTTGACAGCCTCCACAGTGGAATACTTTTCTATATAGAAAATACTTTTCTATATAGAAAATAGATCGAAATGATTTTCTTGTTAATAAAACTAGAACTAAGTTGGAGGATCTTTCGGTTAATCTTATATGTGTTCTGCTGATTTTGATGGTTTACCTATAACGGTTGTATAATCTCTTGTCTTATTTAATATTAAACATGCGTCATGCAACCAGGTATGTAATTTTTCAATCAATGTAACGTATGTCTGTATGATACTCGGCTATGTATCGCAGTACTGATTCAGAGTCTAGTGCATATAAACAGTGGCTCTCGAGTAACTATGGAATTAAAGGCTGACACTCACTCCCAATTCGCAAGTCCCGACCCTAACGCGCCTCCCTGCCCGTGGTGCCGGCCGTCCGCGCGGCGCCCCTGTCCCACATCGTCTCCGTGTTCGGCCGCCAAGGGAGAAGAGGATACAGCTGTACACGCGCGAGTGGGAGGCGAACGCCATGTCGACCATCGACGAGGTGCGGCTGCGGCGCGCTGCGATGTGAGGCACGACGTTCTGGCGTCCACCTATCGACAGCTACACACAGGAGACGTCTACCACGAGTTCAACAACTGCATATTGCATTATTGCCGCTGCTCTATGCTGTTCTATGCTGAAGCTTCTAGTTCTATGCTGTCGATTTAAAATTTAATAACCTTGTTGCTTTGTAGTTCTATATGCTAGAATCTGATCCTCAACATATCACATGCTTATTTAACAGTGTTTTAATCGAAGATGTGAGCAGGGCCGGCCCTACAATTTGGAGGCCCCTGTGCGAAAATATAACAAAGTTGCAAGTAGGCCTCAAAATACAGTATTATAAGAGAGAAAATTTAAAATTATGCACTTCTTTTTTAGTACTACCTCCATTCTAAAATATAAGGCAGAAAATTATAGAGATATACTTACTATATTGGGAACATATGCTGTGCAATCACGCTCACGGTGTAATCATCGTGCAATCGAACTATCAAAAGTTGAAAAAAATTCTAAAAAAATTTGTACATGTACTCTTCAACTTACTCTATCTCTGGATAAAATTTCAAGTTCAAATTCATTCTATATTGAAAGTTATAAAAAAATAAAATTCTATCAATTTTGAACTTATCAAAACTGTCCGTTTTTTTTTTCTTTTTTATAACTCTTAATATATAATGAATTTTTCTTTGAAACTTCATACATAGGTAGAGTAAACAATGAAGTACATGTACAAATTTTTTTCAAATGTTTTTACAACTTTTGATAGTTCGATTGCACGGTGATTGCACCGTAAACGTGATTGCTCAGCATATGTTCCCTACTATATTAGGCTATTTGAAGGATATGAGTTCAATTTAGAGGCCTTACTAGTTTGGGGGCCTTGTGCGGTCGCATAGCCCGCACATGCCCAGGGCCGGCCCTGGATGTGAGAATAGGCGATATCTTTATTTCTACATAATGCAACGCTCGTGAGTTTTGTACTGTTGGCTGAGAATAATGGTTCAAATATAATATCATTCTCATCTTACGAGGAGTTTGGAGTTGGTTTAAAAATAAACACTTCCCTCCAATAAATGTCAATGCCGTCTTGTGTAGTTAACTGAACTCATCTTACAAGAAGTTGTATGTTAAATTATGTGTTACTATTTGTGTTGGGGAGTGACGTAGTTAGGGGGTTATGTATTAATTTCACCATACACATCAAGCCCCTTCTCCTCCTCCACTGCAGATGCCTTGTTATCGCCACCCTGCTTCCCTCCATCTTTCCCACGCCTCAACCTCTCTTTCCCTCTCCTCCATCGCTCCCCCACCACCCACCTCCTCTACCCCTCCCCTGCTATGCCACCATCCAATCCGTCCTCTATGGCATCCTTTTCTCTGCTTGTGGCCACAACTCGGAGCTCCCTCCTCCCTCCATAGCCGTTGCTATAGGGGCATGGCAACGATGATAGGAGCGGGTTTAGGAAAGCCCAAGGCTGTACATATGTATACCCAAATTTTTTACGAAAAATTTTCTTATATGTTTGTACACTCTCTTAGCACAGGCCTCGGCATCCCTACCTGTCACTCCAGCTTGACACCGTCGCACAATCTCCTTCCCTAAGGTCTAAACACTACAATTTGTTTTTTCATATTGACATCGCCGTTTTTTCATGATCTTTTTTTTTTGTTTTCGCACTCAAATTCAAAAACCTATGGCCGCCATTGACAACGAGGACTTAGGGGCTATTTGGTTTGTGTCTAAGCTTGCATAAGCTAAACTTAGGTATGACACAGTTTTTATAGTTGGTGTTTGATTGGTGGCACAGTTGTGGCTTGCTCTGTCTTCTGCTCGCCTCTAGCTCCGCCATTCGTGGCCACACCCGTCCGTCGCCATGCCAAGCCTCACCGCGTGGCGCACGCCCAGTGGTGTGCATGCGATCGCCCCCGTCCGGTCCGTGAACATGAACCATCGGTTCGCCGCAACTGCTCCGTGGCTTGTGACCTCCGTACCGCACGCACGCTTGCCAGCCATCCCACTCCCGTCATCGCGTGGCTTCGCAAGTCAATGGCCTACGGCCTAGCCCTGCCGCCACGTACTGTTCCCCGTCGTGCCGTGCCATCATTACCGTCCGGCGTGCCTCATCCGCGTCACATCGCCATTACACCGCGCCGTGCCGCTCTCAGCTGCCCCGTGACTCCCTTATACCCTCTCGGCATCACTCCTAGGTCTTAGAGAACTCTAATCCCAGCTACCGCCGGGTTCCCCATTTTCTTCCCCAAACTCAACATCGTGCGGACCTCGTCAATTGGTAATAGGCTGTTTGGTTACTTTCGCCTAGAGATCCTCCGCGAAACTCCTAACAAATCCGTAGTGCCAATTTGGCCAAGTCATTGTCGGAGAATCTTGGCGCCGGAGCTCTGTTTTGACTGCCTCCACAGTGACCAACCACTCTGGAGTTCCCCAGTCTCAGGAAAGCCCTTGGTGAGCATCCACCACCCCTAGGGATGCTTTTGCCCCCTCCATATTTGCATGTGCATGATTGAATTGTAGGTTCCGTGCCTCTCTGAGCCTAGCCTTGCCACCAGTTTGGGCGCTGCCTCGTCGCTGCCCAGTTCGCCTCGCCGTTGGCGCCAATAGATGCGGTCCGGGGTAGTGATTCCATTTTAGCTCTTTGCCGACGCCGCCATGACCCCAGCCGCCACTTAGGCGAGCTCGTCGGGTGCTCCAATGGTGGCCATCGCCTCTGTCTTGCGAGCGCTACTGGAGGAAGACGAAGAACAGTGGGTTGAGGGTTAAGCCGCTGACATGTGGGGGCGGGTTAGTGTATGATTCGTGAGGCCGACATGTGGGCCATCGGCCCCACGGGTTAATAAGTGAAAATGTAAGATAGAAATACGCTTTCGAATAAAGCCTTGCGCAGCCAGCTAAGCCACGTTCGGCCTAGCTTTGGCCCGAGGCCAGCCCAAGGCGAGATTTGGTAATTAAACACCCGAAAATTGTTAGTTTATGCAGAATGGCATGTTGTAGGATTTATGTAAAATAGCAAACGACCTCAAAAAAATATAAAATTTTGTACATAAATACTACAGTGGGTTTACTACCCAGAAAAAATATCATAATAAATAGTGTGGTAGAAACATTGGAATAATAAAATCATATGAAGCCCAATGGCAAGTGTTTTCTTATTTTACAATAGGATTTCATAATTTATTTAAACATGTAGACACCTCCTAAAATTCTTAGAAAATTTATGATTAATACTAAAGAATATTAGAGACATAATAAGATTATTGATCTAAGCATTGTTCATAAGTTTTCCCTAATTAAGTAATTAGTGATCTTCCGAAACACTTTTGTATATAGAAAATAGATCGAAATGATTTTCTTGTTAATAAAACTAGAACTAAGTTGAAGGATCTTTGGGTTATTCTTATATATGTTCTGCTGACTTTGATGGTTTACCTATAACAGTTGTATGGTCTCTTGTCTTATTTAATATTAAACATGCGTCTTGCAACCAGGTATGTAATTTTTCAATCAATGAAACGTATGTCTGTATGATACTCAGCTATGTATCGCACGCACTAGAGTACTGATTCAGAGTCTAGTGTAATATGAACAGCGGTTCTCGAGTAAGTATAAAATTGAGGACCGACACTCACTCCCAATTCACAAGTCCCGACCCTAACGCGCCTCCCTGCCCGTGGGGCCGGCCGTCTGCGCTGCGCCCCTGTCCCACATCGTCTCCGTGTTCGGCCACAGCTGTACACGCGCCAGTGGGAGGCTTGGACTCTTGGGGAAGATCAGCCTGTTATCCCTAGAGTAACTTTTATCCGTTGAGCGACGGCCCTTCCACTCGGCACCGTCGGATCACTAAGGCCGACTTTCGTCTCTGCTCGACGGGTGAGTTCGCACAACAGATCCACTTTGAAGTTGATTTATTCGCTCGGCCAATCGTCGGAATGTGTACGAGATACCATAAGGGCCCATTATCTCAATAGCACCCTTGTCTAAAGCTTCGAATGAGACTGAATATCCGAAACGCAGGAACGATCTGACTAGAAAGTCATTCAAAACTTGATCGAACGTCATGTCGACCATCGACGAGGTGCGGCTACGGCGCGTGGCCGCTGGCAACCCCGCGCGCTGCGATGTGAGGCACGACGTTCTGGCGTCCACCTATCGACAGCTACACACAGGAGAC
This sequence comes from Raddia distichophylla, assembly GCA_005191435.1. Taxonomy (NCBI): domain Eukaryota; kingdom Viridiplantae; phylum Streptophyta; class Magnoliopsida; order Poales; family Poaceae; genus Raddia; species Raddia distichophylla. The sequence goes on from SPJY01018041.1 coordinate 58,101, forward strand.
GTCTACCACGAGTTCAACAACTGCATATTGCATTATTGCCGCTGCTCTATGCTGTTCTATGCTGAAGCTTCTAGTTCTATGCTGTCGATTTAAAATTTAATAACCTTGTTGCTTTGTAGTTCTATATGCTAGAATCTGATCCTCAACATATCACATGCTTATTTAACAGTGTTTTAATCGAAGATGTGAGCAGGGCCGGCCCTACAATTTGGAGGCCCCTGTGCGAAAATATAACAAAGTTGCAAGTAGGCCTCAAAATACAGTATTATAAGAGAGAAAATTTAAAATTATGCACTTCTTTTTTAGTACTACCTCCATTCTAAAATATAAGGCAGAAAATTATAGAGATATACTTACTATATTGGGAACATATGCTGTGCAATCACGCTCACGGTGTAATCATCGTGCAATCGAACTATCAAAAGTTGAAAAAAATTCTAAAAAAATTTGTACATGTACTCTTCAACTTACTCTATCTCTGGATAAAATTTCAAGTTCAAATTCATTCTATATTGAAAGTTATAAAAAAATAAAATTCTATCAATTTTGAACTTATCAAAACTGTCCGTTTTTTTTTTCTTTTTTATAACTCTTAATATATAATGAATTTTTCTTTGAAACTTCATACATAGGTAGAGTAAACAATGAAGTACATGTACAAATTTTTTTCAAATGTTTTTACAACTTTTGATAGTTCGATTGCACGGTGATTGCACCGTAAACGTGATTGCTCAGCATATGTTCCCTACTATATTAGGCTATTTGAAGGATATGAGTTCAATTTAGAGGCCTTACTAGTTTGGGGGCCTTGTGCGGTCGCATAGCCCGCACATGCCCAGGGCCGGCCCTGGATGTGAGAATAGGCGATATCTTTATTTCTACATAATGCAACGCTCGTGAGTTTTGTACTGTTGGCTGAGAATAATGGTTCAAATATAATATCATTCTCATCTTACGAGGAGTTTGGAGTTGGTTTAAAAATAAACACTTCCCTCCAATAAATGTCAATGCCGTCTTGTGTAGTTAACTGAACTCATCTTACAAGAAGTTGTATGTTAAATTATGTGTTACTATTTGTGTTGGGAAGTGACGTAGTTACGCAGTTATGTGTTAATTTCACGATACACATCAAGCCCCTTCTCCTCCTCCACTGCAGATGCCCTGTTGTCGCCACCCTGCTTCCCTCCATCTTTCCCACGCCTCAACCTCTCTTTCCCTCTCCTCCATCGCTCCCCCACCACCCACCTCCTCTACCCCTCCCCTGCTATGCTACCATCCAATCCGTCCTCTATGGCATCCTTTTCTCTACTTGTGGCCACAACAACCACAACTCGGAGCTCCCTCCTCCCTCCATAGCCGTTGCTATAGGGGCATGGCAACGATGATAGGAGCGGGTTTAGGAAAGCCCAAGGCTGTACATATGTATACCCAAATTTTTTACGAAAAATTTTCTTATATGTTTGTACACTCTCTTAGCACAGGCCTCGGCATCCCTACCCGTCACTCCGGCTTGACACCATCGCACAATCTCCTTCCCTAAGGTCTAAACACTACAATTTGTTTTTTCATATTGACATCGCCGTTTTTTCATGATCTTATTTTTTTTGTTTTCGCACTCAAATTCAAAAACCTGTGGCCGCCATTGATGACGAGGACTTAGGGGCTGTTTGGTTTGTATCTAAGCTTGCATAAGCTAAACTTAGGCATGACACAGTTTTTATAGTTGGTGTTTGATTGGTGGCACAGTTGTGGCTTGCTACAGTTTTTTAACCATATGATCCACATGTCATAGACTCAATTTTTTTTTGCCAACTTTGCCATAAGTGTGGCCTTAAATTTCTTGGCCACAAAAGTATGGCTTGCCATACTTCATACTTGCCTCATATTAGCTGTGGTAAACTGTGGCATCAATCCAAACAACCCCTAAGTGTTGCACGTGGGCGCCCATGGGCGAATTGGATGGATTCCAGTTAGGACCATTTTGGTCCAGCTCGACCATCATAGTTGATGGAACATTTTAATACTTTTTTTTCCTAATTAGAGGAAACATCAAACGGCAGCCTCAAGTTAATATATAGCTCACAAAAAAGCAGAGCCAACAAGATTAACAAGACCTCAAGGGCAACACCGATCGAAGTAAACATCCACCACATGCACATTAGTGAAGGGGTACAGTTTCACACGGCTTGGCAGAATGGCAGGCATTTCCAACAAGAATCCCACGAGGGCTTCCCATTTACACTTTGAACTTGCAGCTTCTAGATGCATATGAAAATGTGGAAAGTAGTTTGCGAAAATGCATTTAGGTCAGGACCACCGTTGTAAATATATACCCTGCTACCGTACTACCGCTATTATGAACAGTACTACTTCAGAATGCTTATAGGACAGACAAGAAACTCCCCTGGTATTAAAGATACTGCTAGCATGCCCAGAATACATATGAACCTCTTCTGAACGGAAGTTGTAGATATGGATCTTCTAGTTAACAACATGACTGTGCTGACCCTTCTCTTCTTCCTCAGTAGTTTTCATTCCAGTAACATCCAGCAACACAGAAGTCAAAGCAAGTGCAGATCCTGACAGGATAGCTGTTGAGATTCTCCCAGCTGTGCATAAAAGGTAAACAATGTTAATTTGATAATAGAGTAGATCGACTCATTTAATAAGTAAAAGAAGATCCCACAAATTAGGAGCATATGAGTGGAAGAGTAACCGAGTAACACAAAGGAGATGTTGAAAGGTTAGTGTGGTGCCACAGTATCAATGTTAACAGCGGTCTGCAAAACATTGTCTAATGTTTCATGTTGACACTTTCTGAAAGTAACAATGATAAGTTTGCAGCTTCTCATATCATGCCTTTAATAGTATGCTTTCTTTGATGTGTTTATCTAGATTGCATGCATGTGGCAAAAAAAAGGCAGACCTAATTGTTAACTAACTTTTCCAATCTGGCATTATCTCATAAAGGCAATTTTACTAATTGAATAAATGAATCCCCAAAAGCTAAAACTATAATTGCATGCTAATTTTCCAGACTTTCACTCACAGAATCAATGAAAATAGTTGGCACATGTAATAAGAAATGACTACTACATGAACCAGTAATGTTGCCGTAGGCCATAGCACCAACAACAGTTCACACCAATATGACTATGATCCATTGTAAAGTAGTGCAGATCAACATGATATGGAGCAAATTTATTTTTGTCCGTGTTGGTTGTAGATAATTAACATATTCAATCAAAATTTTACAGTTCTATCACTCTCTACACATGGTACACAAGGAAAAGCCATCATTTCAAACTATTAAGAAACATGATAAAAATAATTCACATACAATTGAGTTAGACATTACTGACCAGACAATCACAAGTAGATTATTACCTCTAAAACCCAAAACAGTTGCACCAGCAGCAAAACCAGCTACGGCACCATTAATCAAGTCCTTCTTCATCCTGTACTTCTCAAGAGCCTGCTCAACACCTACATATGTAATTCCAAGAGCTGCAAAGCTTGCTGCATAATTCCCACACAGCTTGCCAGTTCTGATCAGCTCAGGAGACTTGACATTACTGCCAACCTGAGGTCCATCATGCAGCATAGAAACCAGTCCACCCCACACAGTGCCAGCAGTTAAACCAACGCCAGCAACCTTGCTCATCTTCATGACAACTTCCTCATCTATCATCTCTCTCAATTTGGGACCCTGCATGTTCTCTGTCAACCAGAAACTGATAAAAAAAACACAAAAGTATGACAAGTCAGAAGAGCATAACAAATGAATATTGCAAAGTGCAAACCACCAAGAAATACATTGAATTAAGTAGATGACGCACAGTATTAGCAAAACTATGATAGCAACTAGAACCATTATTATCTTCTGCTACATGATTTTTTGGGCAGTAATATGACTTTGACAATGTCCATTTTTAATCAAATGGAGCCAAATGATCTTTTATTCTTTGGCTTTAGATTATTATGGGCTAAATAACAATGGCATATCAAACTATCTATAATTCTTTTTGTCACGAAGTTATAGAGTTTTCTTGAATCACCAAGGGTCAAACGGAAACCACTCTGTGATTTTTAATCTCAGGGGGTAAGGTTGCGTACACCGACCGAGCCCCCCCCGCACATGTTCTTGGTTTTCTTGAAAACATTGGGGGTATGATGATGATGTTGAGTAATATGACTTTGACAAACTGATATGGGTGCTCTCGCTCGAACGCCCGAGTGCCCGGTCTAAGACAAGATCTAGAGGTGGAGGGCGTCGCCGGGAGTCGCCGGCGCCCTATTTTGATAGTTGGTTGTACGGAGCCACCAACCGGATTTCGACGGTGCGCCTGAATCTCAATTGGTGGCAACAAAGCGTCCAATCGGAAAGCTGCATCAAGAGCTGAAAGCACTCGTCATAGAGCATGACTCAGCTAGGAGGCGACCAGAAAGGCAGCAACTCGAACTGTGAAGCACTCGGGGCTACTGTGGAATACATGGACCCCGGGTATCTGCATGGAGGGCCGCGAGGAACATCCAACACAGGGTGGGCCAAGCCAGCTACACGCGCACAGGGGCCACCCGACCTGCTATCCTACTTGTACGGCAAGAAAAAAGATAAAGATAGAAGTTTATCCCAAATAGGAAAGATATGATTGTAATCTCGGATAACTTCGTATCCGGCAAGAAATGATAGACATAAAAATCTTACCTCGTAACCGATCAGGACTCTATCTTGTAACCCTGCCCCCCACCACTATATAAGGCGGGCAGGGACCCTGGTTCGGGATAAACACATCTTTACACAGTAACCCAAATTCAACCAACACAATGCCTGGTAATTCTCCAGCACATGATATCCGCATCTATTTCAGAATAACATTCTACTTCCAGATATGAACCGTCAGAGGAACAAAATTCAGAAGCAGCATTCAATTAATGAGAATGAGTGGAAATTAAACAGGATGGGATAACATTTCCTGCTTACTCTCCCTAGTACCTAAAATAATATCACAAGTGCATTGCATCAACGCCACGTGCACAAATGAAGTAGCCATTCACACCAAAAAAAAAAACACTAGCCACATTATGCAAACACATATTCAGTCTTACTACAATAAACCCCATGTCTCCATCTACATGGAGGATTGTCAGGATGCGTACTATATTCACACAGCACATAGTATGGAGAAACTGCATAACATGGCCATCTCATATTCTCAATGATTATGGCTTATATGAAATGCTGAAAACACTACAATCATTCAATTTGTGCATGCGTACACTGGACCAGGATGAATGGGCGTGCAGTGTTTGTTCTTTCCTCCTTATGATCCTAAGCTGACAAATGATCCTTATCAAATTTAAATTCAGACCTGGGTGAATGGCAGAATGGGTGAATATCATAGAGAAAGAACGATTCAATGCATGCCGCGAGACGAAGGATGGGATAAAATTGGGCACTTAAATTTCCCAATCCGAGTGCCTAAAATGGATATATGTCAAGGGTCATTGCATCAAGTCTATGCACACAAATGCAGTAGGCATAGTATGTGATCACATATTCATAATCTCGCTACGAGCAACCACATCTACATAGAAAGCTTGAAACAATCCACAAGGCAAACAAAGAGGAATACCATACTACAGGATGAAGATTGCAAGTCTAGAACTAATGTATCGCCACCACACCAAACTCATCGCTGCTATGTAGAAACAGGGTAGCAGGACATAAACTCTGCACCCCCAGTCCGCCACCCCACAAAAGAAAACAAAGGGCAATCACAACAAAGCTAATGCACAACATCAGAGCTGTGAAATCCAGCAGTCTCCCCCATACTCAAAGCAAGCGCCAGATTTGTTGATTCCATCAGATTCCAGCATCATAAGGGCACCCACGAATGCAAGAATCGCCTAAAATAAACCCCCTGAAACAAAAGAAAGAGGAGAGCAGAGACATCGCATGGACCAAGAAATCGTGATCTTTTACCACGTCTCTCCTCTCCGTTCCAAGAACCGCGGCCTTCTTGGGACCAAGGCAAGAAGCCAAACATCAAATTGGGAGGAAAACTTTGATAAAAAGAAAACTGGGGAGAAAAGAAACCGCAACAGCGCAGGCGAAGGGAGGCGACAGAAATCGTTCAGTCAAGGTGGTGGTGGTGACAGCAGTAGAACTCACCTCCTCTTTGTCTCTCCGGTTTCTTCGCCTTCCTTTCTTTCTTCTTCTCCGCCTCTTCTTTCCCCTTTCACTCTCTCTCTCTCTCTCTCATTCTTTCCGACATAGACCAGCGATGGGTACCATACGTACAGCCCTGCGCCCAAGAAGATGGGGAATTTTTAACATTTTATATTTTTTTTAATTTGAAAATAAATACATGATTTTACATTTAATAAAAATTTTAGAAATAGGCTCCCACCGCCGATCCAAACAAAATCCCGCTGTATGAAACGGCGGGAATGACCCGGTAGTACACCACCCTTCCATGTAGCAAGACTATGGTCCTGTTCTTTTTGAGCTGATTTGAACAGCTGAACGGCTGAAATGACTGAATTTTAAAAACTTCTCAAGATAGTTTCGAGATTCGGAATCATTTCGTTTGACTTGCTTTTTGAAGCGTTAAGAACCACCTTCAGAATAGCGAAAAAACAAACCCAAAAAACACAAAGCATATGTTTTTTCAAAACATAAATAAGTCGTTAAACTAAAAAGAATAGGGCCTAAGCCAATAGTCACTTCCCGCCATATGAAACGGCGGGAAATAGCCTGGTTCTATTCTGTCAGTCCAAACTCAATCACTTGCTGCCGTTACTCAATAGTTTTCTATTGAGGCCTATCTCGTAGAGGTAGTTAAATTGGATCAGTGATCGATTTCTAGGTTTCGTCGTAAACCTAATTGGTTACTTCCAATTACGTAAATCAATAGTTCAAACCGCACTCAAAGGTAGGGCATTTCCCAATGATATAGGAACTTTTGTACCTGAAAAAATAGTATCTCAATTATAGACCCTCTGGGGTGTAAAATATATCCCTTCTCACCATCCCCATAGTGTATGAGACAAATGTATGCATGTCGATTATGATCATATTATATGGTTGCGATTCTACCAGATATGTCGTTTTGATTCCATCGAAAATCGATTTTTTTACCCGCCGTTTGAGATGCCGAGAGGGCCCTAATTTTTCATTTACAACTCTTGGGCTTGTTCTAATTTTTATTCAAAGTTACGTGGATGAAATCGTAATTTTTTCTAGTAGTTCCCACTTCGCCAGCTATGAAGTATGGGAGTTTCGAATATTATTCTCCAACTCGTTTTTCGCGATTGTACAAAAGAGTGTTTTGAAAATTGCGGCGTAGTATATGCATAATTTGTATCTAATACGATATACAACTATTTAAAAATGAGATACGGGGGGTTTTTTTTTTGAAACTTGCTTTCGTTGTGCTGTTGTTTATTGTGGTTAGTTTGCATGTTTGTTATTTGTTCAAAAATTACTTAACTTTAACGAAAAAATTTGGAAAAAAATTGACAAGTTGCCTTGGAGTACGTGGTATTGTTGTATTAGTTACTCTGGTCCTTAACAGTAAGTACAAAATTAACAAAATAGGTAAATGTCATAAACTTAATTAGGGGTTTATTATGGTTGTTTACATGTTTCCTGTATGCTGTGAAATTACGTAAGTTCACCGTAAAATGTTCACCGTTAGTTAGGTCCGTACAAGTCAGTAAAAAAATGACAAGTGTGAACGATTGAAAATTAGTTAGATCTACTCCGGAGTCACCATACGGAATCTCCCCTTCGCCATAAATTACACGAAATATAACTTGTTTGCCATTACTCCTGCTAACTAAAAACAACCGCAAATTATTTGAACGTACCCATTGTATCTAGCCTGAAAAGGTGCTGAAATAATATCTACAACATATCTGTGTACATACCCTAAATTACGCGCATTTATCTAACACATGTGTACGCTATAACTTGCACTACAAACCTACTAATACTCAGATTTACCCTAAAAATTACTCATACTAAGTGAAAATATTAGCAGTACTAAATATCTTAGATCATCCTACAAAACATTACTACTTAATATTCGTGACTAGGGGTGGAAACTAGCCGAGTTTGAGCGAGCTCGCTCTGCCTCGGCTCGTGAAATATCATGAGCTAGAAAGGAGGCTCGGCTCATGCTCATGATCTGGAAAAGAGGCTCGGCTCGGGCTCGTGAAAAGCTTGAGCTAGCTCGTGAGCTCTCGCGAGCTTTTACAAATTCTTCAAAAAGGGTTTCTGATCCAGAGCAGGGAGAGGTGGCAGCGTTGTCCAATAGCAACTAGCCATGAGGAGAGTGGAGCAGAGGGAGGCGACATTTACCGGGATGGGGACGACCCGTTGTCGGCTTAGATCTGAAGGCATCGTTGCCGAGTAGAAGAGAAGGGAGAGGGCAGTGTGGGCAAGGAAGAAGGAAGGCTGGTGCTTGCTTGGAGGAGGAACGAGACGGCGTGGGTGTGAGGGGCGGCGCCGGGCGAAGCACTCCTCCACACGCCGCAACCGCCACCATAGCACGTCCAAGAGCTTCACCGCCGCCGCCGCCCACCCCTGGCCCATCGCCGGCGCCAGAGACCTCATATCGACCGTGGAGAAGGGAGGGGCGGCGTGGGTGTGAGGGTCGGCGTAGACAACTATCTTGCCAAAAGGAAGGGGGCGGCATGGGTCAGTGGGTGTGAGGGGCGGTGGGGGTGAACTGCAAGGGGTGTGGCCGCGTGGGTTAGTGGGTGTGATGCTGTGAGCCGTGAGGTACTATTGCCCTTTTGGGCCATGGCTTGGAAGCCCATTAAACATTGATTGAAACTATATAACATGAAAACGTTATTGGCGTATGGGCTATGGGTGTTTTTGTGCAGTAGATGGGTTGGGTTGGAGTGAAACAAATGTAGTACATAGTATTGACCGAGCTACGAGCGAGCCACGAGCGAGCCAGGCCTGGCTCGGCTCGTGCTCTTTTTGACCGAGCTAGAAAATGCGTTCGGCTAGTGCTAGTTTGTAAACGAGCCAAGCCCGAGTCTGAGCTTTTTCCGAGCTGAGCCTGAGCTGCTCATGAGCCACGAGCTAAGGTTCCAGCCCTAGTCGTGACTAAACAACCAACAATGGCTATCCTACCATGTTTTAATGGGTAAAATGACTATCCTACCGTGTTTCAATGGCTAAAATAGTTATCCTACCATGATTATCATATTATAAATTTTTCAAAAAAGTTACCTTACAAACCCTCCGTGGAGTAGATCTCCCTCCTTTTCTTCTCTCCCTCCCTTCCTCTCTCTTCTCTCCTCCTCTCCTTTTCTCTGCACACGGGGACGAGCAAATGGCCACTGTGTGGCCTGCCACCCCACAACGCGCGCCTATATAGTAGTGTAATCCGCTAGTATAAACGACGATTTGCTGCCAATTTCATCCCGCCGTTTGAACTGATGGATCAACTACTACTACGGGTCCCTCATCCGCCGCCTGGCGGGGAGTAGGTGGGCGGCAAATCCTGTCGAATGGAATGGCAGGATTTGCCATCGATTCAGCCCAACGGTCGCCGCCAATTCAAACGACAATCATTAATTGACCTGCCGAATAATACGACGGCTTATTTGTCCCACCGTTTGAACCGGCGATGGGTGGCTATTTTTTAAAATTTTAATAAATGGAAAATAATTGATCTATTTTTGATTTAAAATAAATATAAAACGTTAGAAATTCGGGAAATTGATCGTGTGAGGGCATGGGCCCAAAGGGACTGGGCTGCACCCTGTCTCACAAACTTGGCCCACCCAGCCGGCATGTAGCCTGTTCGGTCGTGGTTGTGGTGGGGGAGCAGCGAGTTTTTTTTGGGCAGTGTGTATTTTCTGAACATGTAGCTCCTTGAAATTTTTATTCATTTGTCCCGTAGTTCTGTGCTAGAACCTGTTAAATGCTGAGATGATCATTAGCATTTAACTAAATGTATGTGGTTGTCGTCTTTTTCTAAATGAAATGGGCGAATGACATCAACGTCACCTTCCTCCCCCTCTATCTCTACTCCTTTAAAAGCACGAGTTTCCAATTCAGCCTGATGGGCACATCCAATTCAAACCGTTCATTTTCCATCCGACGGTCCAAATCACAAATTGGATCTGGCATCTCCCGATTGCGATTGTGAATCAGCGAGCGGTTCCAGCATCGCAGTCCCAGCCGCCCCCACGATCCCCAGCTCCCTGCGCACGCCCTCTTCCCTGACAAACCTCTCTCCCCTCGCACGCCCTCTCCAGTCTCCCCTGTCCAGATCGATACGAAATCCTCCCCCCAGACATCGCATGGACCAAGAAATCGTGATCTTTTACCACGTCTCTCCTCTAAAATAAATATAAAACGTTAAAAATTCGGGAAATTGATCGTATGAGGGCATGGGCCCAAAGGGACTGGGCTGCACCCCGTCTCACAAACTTGGCCCACCCAGCCGGCCTGTAGCCTGTTCGGTCGTGGTTGTGGTGGGGTAGCAGCGAGTTTTTTTGGACAGTGTATATTTTCTGAACATGTAGCTCCTTGAAATTTAGTTATTCGTTTGTACCGTAGTTCTAGAACCTGTTAAATGCTTTGATGATCATTAGCATTTCACTAAATGTATGTGGTTGTCGTCTTTTTCTAAATGAAATGGGCAAATGACATCAACGTCATCTTCCTCCGCCTCTATTTCTAAAAAAATCCTACTTGAAAAGTTCAATAAAAATTCTCTTCCAAACATTTCAAAATTCCAAAATTAATTGACTGTTTGGTTGCCTTCTCAAGTGAGACTGACTTGTACAAAACTAAATAAACAATTACAAATTGACACATGCACCATGTACACTACTTTAACGTGTACAGTTATTCTAAACAACAAGATTAATTTCTAACATTCACCCCCCTAATCTTGTTGTCTATTATGAACTCACTCACAGGAGTGCCGGTTGCTTGACTGTGTCAGTAAAATTCAGCTCCCCCCTCACATTATGATTTGAAATGTCCTAACTCATTGCAGTTAAAACAAGTCAACTTTGTCTTATCAAATTTCTTCTTACCATGACGTTTGGATGCACCCTCTCCACCGTCGGTGAGCAGCAAGTGTCCATCACCCATCTTGTCATGGAGCTTTTGGATCCTTCCTTCAAACAACTTGAGCCGCCCGATCATCTCCTCGATCGGCATGGTCTTCAAGTTGGCGAACTACTCAATTGCAGCCACGACTTGCAAGAACCTATCCAGGACAGATAGAAGAAGCTTCTTGACGGCATCCCAAATGCCTTGAGCCTCGATGAACACCTCCATCTTGATCGCCGAAGCGGAGTAGTTGGTGCTCGTAAAGATCGAGTATTGGAGGGAGACGGATCCCTCCTAGGTCGGTGTCGTGCGCTGCACGATTGACATGATGTCACATATGAGCACTTTGGAATACAACTCACAACCTCGCTGTGATACCAATTGTTCAAAATCCCAAGGTCAACACACGCGAACTAGTGGAACACGAACAAGAAATCACCAAAAACAAACACACTTGTATATATTTTTGCACTTAGCTCAACGAGAATAAAAGCAACACACACTTGGAGATTTCACAGACTCAACATTACAATAGACTTGAGTTAGCACCGTTCTTTGCTTTCCTAGCTACTCTCTCCCGCAGCATCTACTGCTCTCAAGCCTACTAGTACAATACACACACACACACACAAGCAAGCTCGACGCCTGAGCTAGAAGCCATTCGCAACTCCGCTCGCTCAGGACGTGCACACGATCTACACCACTGCACTCACTCCATACACGACGTGTGTTCTCCTAGAGACTCAGCATCACCCGTTGCAGCAGCTAGCCAACGCCATCTGCTACTCACGGCTCCACGCTGAGCCCTGCGTGCATGCAACAATCCTCGCTCCGTGGCTAATGCATGTATCAAACTGCTACTCACGAACGAACGTGATGACCTGTTTACCACGACTAACTACTAAACCTAATGACTAGCTAGCTAATGGAATCTAGCTATAACTTGTGCATGTCTCCACGAGACACATACACCGTTAACTACGTGCTAGACTAAATAAACAATTACAAACTGACACTTGCACCATGTACACTACTCTAACGTGTACATTTATTCTAAACAACAAGATTAATTTCTAACGTTCACCCCCTAATCTTGTTGTCTATTATGAACTCACTCACAAAAGTGCCGGTTCCTCGACCACGTCCCGAAAATTCAGCTCCCCCCCGCTCCTTCTTCTTGGGCTTGGGACATTCTGATTTGAAATGTCCTAACTCATTGCAGTGAAAACAACCCAACTTTGTCTTGTCAAATTTCTTCTTACCATGACGTTTGGATGCAACATCTCCACCGTCGGTGAGCAGCAAGTGTCCTCACCAATCTCGTCATGGCGCTTGTGGATCCTTCCTTCAAACACCTTGAGCCGCCGATCATCTCTTCGTCCGGCATGGTCTCCAAGTCAGTGAACTGCTCAATTGCAGCCACGACTTGCAAGAACCTATCCGGGACAGATAGAAGAAGCTTCTTTATGACGACCGCATCTTCCATTGTTTCACATAATACACGGATTTCATTCACGAGGGAAGTCAATTTCCCCGTAATCTCATCCACGGACTCAGTTTCCTTCGTGCGCATGGCTTAAAAGTCACACTTCAAAGTCATCACCCGCGCTTTTTTGACACGATAGGCGCCGATGTACATGGTCTTCAAGATACTCCATGTTTCGTTCGTCATCTTCTTCCTGTTAACCTATAACAAAGTTTGTTTTGGTATCGCTTGGCGATGGCCGCAAATGCCGTCTTGTCCTTCTTCTTGTGTACGGTCGCTCCTTTCACGGGATCAACGGCATCCCAAATGCATTGAGCCTCCATGAACACCGCCATCTTGATCGCCCAAGTGGAATAGTTGGCACTCGTCAACATCGGGTATTGGAGGGAGATGGATCCCTCCTTGGTCGGCATCGTGCGCTCCACGATCGACATGATGTCGCGCTATGAGCACTTGGGCATACAACTTACAACCTCGCTCCGATACCAATTATTCGAAATCACAAGATCAACACACGTGAACTAGTGGGACATGAATAAGAAATCAATAAAAACACACACTTGTATATATTTTTGCACTTAGCTCAACGAGAATATAAGGAACACACACTTGGAGATGCCACAGATTCAAGATTACAACGGACTTGAGTTAGCACCGTTCTTTGGTTTCCTAGCTACTCTCTCCGCATCATCTACTGCTCTCGAGCCTACCGGTACAATATATATAGACACAAGCAAGCACAACGCCTAAGCTAGCAGCCATTCGCATGACGTCTGCTCGCTCAGGACGTGCGCACAATCTACACCACTGCGCTCACTCCATGCACGATGTGTGCTCTCCTGAAGACTCGGCATCACCCGTTGCAGCAGCTAGCCAATGCCATCCGCTATTCACGGCTCCATGCTGAGCTCTGCGTGCATCCAACGAGCCCCGCTCCCTGGCTAATGCTTGCATCAAATTGCTACTGCTACTCACGAATGAACGTGATGACCTGTTGACCATGACTAAGGCCCTGTTTGTTTGAGCTTCTAGCTAGCTTTTAGCCTCAGAAGCTAGAAGCTCAAACAAACAGCCAGCTTTTGGAACCCCTTTCAAAGAAGCCAAAAGCCACCAAAAGCCCAATTTGTACTGTGATATGAGCTTTTCCCATAAGCTAGTTTTTTGTGGCTTTTCTCAGAAGCAGCTTTTAGAGAAGCTGCAGCTCAAACAAACAGGGCCTAACTATATATTAATCCTAATGACTAGCTAGCTAATGCAATCTAGCTATAACTTGTGCATTTCTCCATGAGACACATACACCGCTAACTACGTGGAAGACTAAATAAACAATTACAAACTGACACACGCACCATGTAAACTACTCTAACGTGTACAATTAATCTAAACAACAAGATTAATATCTAACAATCACCCTCTAATCTTGTTGTCCATCATGAACTCACTCACAGGAGTATCGGTTCCTCGACCACGTCTACAAAATTCAGTTCCCGCCGCTCCTTCTTCTTGGGCTTGGCACATTTCGATTTGATGTGTTTTAACTCATTGAAGTTAAAACACCTTAATTTTGCCTTGTCAAATTTCTTCTTTCCATGACATTTGGATGCACCCTCTCCATCGTCGGTGAACAACAAGTGTCCATCACCCATCTCGTCATGCCTCTTGCGGATCCTTCCTTTAAACACCTTAAGCCTCCCGGATCATCTCCTCGACCGGCTTGGTCTCCAAGTCGGCGAACTGCTCAACTGCAGCCACGACTTGCAAAAACCTATATGGGACAGATAGAAGAAGCTTCTTGATGACGACCACATCCTCCATTGTTTCACATAATACACGAATTTCATTTACGAGGGAAGTCAATTTCCCCGTGAACTCATCCACGAACTCGGTCTCCTTCATGCGCAGGACCTGAAAGTCACACTTGAATGTCATCACTCACACTTTATTTACACTATCGTCACCGATTTACATGGTCTTCAAGATATTCCATATCTCCTTCGCCGTCTTCTTCCCGATAACCTGTAACAAATATTTATTCTGGTATCGCTTGGACGATGGCCACCAACGCCATCTTGTCCTTCTTGTCAAATTTCGTCTTACCATGTCATTTGGATGCACCCTCTCCACCGTCGGTGAGCAGCAAGTGTCCATCACCCATCTCGTCATGGCGCTTGTGGATCCTCCCTCCAAACACCTTGAGCCGCCCGATCATCTCCTCAACCGGCATGGTCTCCAAGTCGGCGAACTGCTCGATTGCAGCCATGACTTGAAAGAACCTATCCGGGACAGATAGAAGAAGTTTCTTGACGACGACCGCATCCTCCGTTGTTTCACATAATCCACTCATTCATTCACGAGGGAAGTCAATTTCTCCGCAAACTCTTCCACGGACTCGGTCCCCTTCAAGCGCATGCCCTGAAAGTCACACTTCAAAGTCATCACTCGCGCTTTCTTGACACGATCGGCGCAGAGGTACATGGTCTTCAAGATACTCCTTGTCTCCTTCGCCATCTTCTTCCCGGTAACCTGTAACAAAGTTTGTTTTGTTATCGCTTGGACGATGGCCACCAACGCTGTCACAACCCCGGCTTCACCGGGATCCACTCACAATCCATTGCTAGTCCCAGAGATCAATGCTAGCAACTTGTTAGCGACAGTTTGTTGAACATCATCACACAATCACAATAACTAAGAGAAATTATATATTATGCAAAAGTAATTGTTACACAACTACTTATTACAATTGTTTAATTAAAAATGACATACTATTGTCCATACTATATCAGAGTGCGGAAATTCGAATATGCAGCGGAAAAGTATGATGATGCTCCAATCCGACCCTTGAGCGCCAGCTAATCCTCTTCAAAGTCCCGAACAAGATCCTCCTGATCCTGTAGGCAGACCAAACCTAATCCTTCTCCTGAATACAAATTTTATCCGTGGTTTTGTATAATGAGTACACGGCTACCCAGCAAGAGTCCTTATAAATGATGCAAGGATAACAACAAGAATAGGGTGGCTATTTTGCATAAACAGCTACACTAGTCAATATTAATTAAAGTGTTGTAAAACAAAGTTGTAGAACAATTAATATGGATACGGACTCCCAAGAATAACACGCAGAGCTCGGCTTCGAAAGCCCCTCTGAAGATCAAACCTTGCCTCGAACAACTCAAACTACACCAACCCATCAGGTTAATTATTAACACATGAGACTACCATGTACGACCTTCCTCCCCTCCCATAACCGTGGGAACGGCTATCATGATAGTTTTAACTCTGCAGAGTGTAGCACACTTTACCCATAAGCCGAGTGAAACTTTTGTGTCTTAGCTCTTCCTTAGGAGCCCAGACCAAGTAACAATACAAGGCGATTCATTAGTTCCCTCTGTTAACACCGATACCCCCTCTAAGGTTTAGCACTCGGGCCCCCTCTTGAGCCAACGGACCGCAGCCCGATCTTTTCAAAGTAAAGTGTGTTAACAGTCTTCCCTAACTACTAAGCCAGGACTAGCACATGCAAGCTTAACATGCTTAAGCTAGCACTTATGGTTGCGCTTGTATGGTTTGGCCGGATAAGCACACGCCCAAAGTCCTTAGACCAAGGTGACTACCTCCAACAATCCACAATCCACAAAACCACCTGACTATGCCACCTTTAGTCAACACACGCCACGTAGGTTTTAGTTGATTAGGTTAAAGTAACTCAGCACCTCCAATCATACCAAGTCACAGAAGTAATTAAATGGTGAACCTAATCAGCTACCAACCCACGAGCACTAGCAACTATGCACAAGGATAGGCTAGGAATAACAAATAAGGCAGCAATAAACGGCATCCGGCCATCCGGCCATGACTCCACAGATGCAGGAAGAGGAGCAACACAGGGGTCCAAGAGAATGGATAGGAGGTTTATCAGGTATGTTTGGAGAGTCTGACGAATTGATAAATTGAGCTTTATCAGGTATGTTTGGAGTCCTGCAGAGTCCAGCGAATCTTTTTATGGTTCTTTCTTCTCACAGAAGCACCGAGTGGAAGGCAAAACAATTCTGCAATCAATATTGTTTCAGATTCAGACTCTGAAGGTATTGACTACTATCTGCTTTTGTTGTCTGATAGTTTCTCTGCAACAATTCATCATTAATTCCATCAAATCTGTAAAGGGGCTTTAATAATCCTTGTACTGCATAATGATTTCTTGAGCATTGGATGAACAAGGAACGTGGGATGGAATGCCCTTCCTCTCAATCTTACTTTGTCTCTCACGATCTCCTCACTCTCTCTCATCCCGAAAATCTCCCTCATACCCACGGAGCAGAAGAACAGGAGCAAAGCAGATCTAGGGTGGCGCCGGCTTGCGTGATTTTTCTCTATAGTCTTGTGCCTATTTTATTACCAATGGAAATTTATATACTTGAAATTCCTTATATATTGTATTTTCTTGCTGCATTATATGATGGTGATGATTTTACCTGCCGCTGCCACCTTCCAATCCCCCTTGCCGCCCTGCCTCGCCGTGTTGATTTTCGTGCCGCTGACCTCCGTCCTAGGCCGTTGCCTCGCCGTGCCGCCCCTCCCTCCGTGTCCTCTTTCCAGGACGGTGGTGTGGCCTTCGACGGTGCACCCGCCCTCTAGCCGACAAGGCCTTCAATGGCGTCAAGTCTACCGCAATTTGGTTCAGTCTAACTGTCCTTGATTACACTCTTCTATTTAGATTTACACATCACCTTCTCAATAGCCTTAATTTTATTGCTAGCTAGGCCATAGCATAAATGCATCTGAAAACATCCAAGAATATTGTGGTTCGGAAATGTTGTACTCTATTTAGTTTGCATCAATGCTGTCGTTTCGGCTGCTCTAACCATGCGTTTCAGTTGCTATGATACTCCAGCATGATACTCCAGCTCAAAGTGCCACATTGGCGATCTATGTGCACGTATTATTCCTCCCAAGCTGTTGGTGACCAGAAAAACTACGATTCTACAACATTGGTTCATGTTCCAATAAGATACTCGAGCCCCACTATACAAACTATTTTCTGCCTATTTGTTTAATATCAGTTAAATCACAAAAATGTTATAATGTGTTCTGACATGACAGATAGTGCTAACTTTTACCATAGGATTTGAAGAATGGCTTTCTTTTCAAAGTTATCACAGCAAAAGCATAAACGTATGTTGTCATCTTTGGATTTTTTATGTTTAATTATTGGTCAAACATTTGTTTGTGTACTATCCCTTAGCAACATTTAATTTTGTTGCTAGCTCTTGAACAGTTGCTCAATGCGATGATTCATATTGTCTCAAAATTAATGCTAAAGGAGGATATAGAGGCTGCGCCCTGGTATGCTATATTGCAGTGATTGTTCTATCACTACGACTCATGATAAGCCATGACTATGGTTCCTATGATGTGTTATCAGCTGATATGACACTTATATCGGATAAAATTGCCTATATTACAGTGTATCTACAATGCAATAATATTATATTTGTGGAGCTCCCTTTTTTTGTTAATCATGGCCATCATCATTGATGACTTTGCTGAACAGTTGAAATATTTTGTACACAACAAAGAAACTACTATGCTAGGGCCCATATATGTGCCGCCAACCTCAACTACAAGGTACTAGCCCGTCTTTTGTCATTGTTTCATTTTTGTAATCTGCCACACGCCAAACAAAAAAAGACATAATATGAATTAATCCATCAATTCCTCTCTCCTTACTATTAAGATTTAGCTTATCTTTGATCTCCTTAATACCATTGGAACAGTAGTTTGAATCTGTGTATCATTTATGCAACCATTCATTCATTCATTCACCAATGTGTTTTTGGTTTCGCAACTAAAATGCCTATGCTTTTCAACTGCTACTATGTGTTTATAGTTTGGACACCTGGATTTTGGATTCCTGTTGTTGTTCATGTCAAATAGTTAGCCTAGCAGTGGATACATTGTCTGGTGAAAATGAAATGAATGATATGAAAATAAGAGGGTATGATCCCATCTCAATTCCGAATGCATAATTCTGGGAGCCAAATATTTCATTTTCATTCTTACTTTGTCATCCACAATTGATTTTGTGTCCACTTATTGTTTATTTGCAATTTTACATGAATTTTTATGGAAAGTTACTGTTATCTTAATTTCACCGTTTCTTGATGGAAAGTAGAAGCAACTGTCATTAATGGGAATGGGACAAAAACGAGTCATATTATTGTTACAACTGTTAATGCCAAAGGTGGCCAAAGGAAACGTGTAGACGCAGCTTATTTTTCTTTCATTATTGTTCAATTGACTCAATTTTCTCAAGCTTATGGTCGTAGCGTTCATTTTGTGTCAACGGCAGACCATAAGTTACATGGTTGAGCGTGTTATTGGGCAAGGATCATTTGGTGTTGTCTTCCAGGTATCTGGCAAATGAAATATTGATTTTTACTTCAAGCATTTAAACTGCTCATTGTCTGTGATGAATGCTTTTCTAATCTACGGCGTGCCCTATGCTCTACAGTTTTTCGATTTCATATTATGGTAATTAGCTTAATTTAGTTGTTCACCGGTACTAATGTATATATGTGCATAGGTTGATGTACCTTCTTATTTTGTTGGACTGGTTTTGGAGAATTGTCAACTTCCTTACCCGAATCACGAGCAATCGGGCATGTTATCTTGGCCAATCCTTCCCCTATCCTATTTTACCCAATAAGCAGCACTGAGGTTTGTATTCTGGTCGATGTCCCTGGTCAGAAGGTGCCTTCCGTACCAAATGGTAAAATGGCAAATTATCTGAAAACCGTGGTTGCCCCACAGGTATTATATCATATAACTTATCATAACTTATTGTTCTAGAAGATTGGTTGCAAATTATCTGAAAACCGTGGTTGCAAATTATCTCAAATGCCCATACAACCGAGGTGAAATGGCAAATTATCATAAGTTATTTGCAAATTGGACCATATATGCATGCAGAGCACCCGCTATTGTTCACTATCAAACACGCGAGAGTGCAGGACATTGTCGCCCATGGAGATGATATCGATCTAGAAGAAAACAGGAAGGAAATAGCTAGCGACATATAGAACTGTCCACATATATATGCAATGGATTGGTCGATATATGGTGATCACTTTTGCTTGACCGAAGACCTCCACTGCCTCCCACTACCATGCACACGCCCGAGTGTCTGACACCAGGATTGGCTCGGATCTTGGTGAACTAATATGAGTGTTAGTTCATGTGCTACGAGCCTGCAGCTCACACTTTGTTAACGTGGACCACTTGGTAATTGCATAGCTACTATATTCCATTTTTTATGTGTTAGATTTGCTCTTTTTATTGCATGGCAGGTGTGGATGTGCACATTCTAATTTGCAGTACACATTTTGCAGGACAAAAAAGTCATCGTTCAATGGCCATTATGATAGGATTTTTTTTGAAAAACTATTTTGATAGGATTTGTTATTGCTCAATCAACATGGATTTGTTGGACTGAATGTATATATGTTCCTTCGTTTCTGAGATGAGTTGAGACCAAATTACATGCTTTCGCAACAATGATGTTCCGTCATCCTAATAAAAAGCACCAAGCAACCATTTACTATCTATATTGTCTTTTGGGTGGCTTATGTCTCCGAACTAGGTTGCCTGCATTTATTATTTCATTTACTGGATATATTTATTGAATGAAATATGTAATGTGCGAAAACACCGTCACAAGTCTCAACCCCACCTGCTTGCCACCTCCTTCCCCGCCATATTATGTTTATAATTACTTTGTTCTATGAACATAATATTCAATGAATTATCATAGTTTCTTCCTGAATTACCATTGTATCTCGGTTCATGATTATATAATATTTGCCTACTTTGTAACATGTATTATTGTATTGTGATGACGTGCTTTGCTCGTGCACGCTTACTAGTACATATGAAATGCTCGAGGACAACGTGCTTGATGATCTCTATGTTCGAGGGGCGACTCCGCCGTCCAAACACCCTCAAGCCCTAGCGCCGCGGCAGTCGGCGGCGGCGGCGGCCGCCCCTCCTTCCCCTTCCCTCCTCCTCCTCCCTTTCCTCCTCAAGCAGCTCTTGGCCATGATTCCGTGCTGCTGCGCCGCTCGCCGTGGTCTGGTCTGTCACCTGCCTTGCCATTCCTAGCCACCGACATCAGATCCGCTGCCGTCGGACCTTCGGCTAACCGTTGCCGCCTTGGGTCCTCGCCGTGGACGCTTTACGGTGATGAACTTGGGCTGCAAGCGTTGGCGGCGACGGCGGCTCGCGTCACTGCTCCTCCGGCGCCCGTGGTGGGCGGCAGCGTCTCCGGCGTGCACCTAGGGGCTCAGGACGGCGATGACAGCAGCTCTGCTGTTGCCCCGCGCCACTTCGGTGGCTTCTGCTTCGGTGTTTCCCTATCCTCGCCCTACTGGATCTGTCGACGGGCGGCGCGATGTCGAGTGGTGAGGCGATGGTTTCTCTGCCGCGGCTAGGTCGGCTTCAGCGGCACCGTAGGCTCTTCGGTCTGGCTTGCCCTTTCTGTCGACAGGGTGGTCACTAGTCAGGCTTGGCATGTGGTGCACGGACCTGCTGCCTCGTCTTCGCCGGCGTGGCGGTCTCCGGTGTTTCCAACGCCTTCCTTGCCGCGGTGCCTCTTGCTAGGCCTTCGCTTCTTCCCAAGGTGTTGTTCCCGCGTCGTCATTGGCTACGCCAACGGCGCTGTCATGCACCTACCTTCACGTGTTTTGGAGGAGCTCGGCGTCGTTATCCCTATTTCTTTATCTTCGCCTTCTTGGTGAAGACCGTCCTGGGCTACTGCTTCGGTCGTCTGGCCAGAGCGGTCGGAGCGGACGTGTTCCAGGAGCGTGAGTCCGTTGGCTACTCATGGGACAGCGGTGCCGGTTGCCTACCCTTCTTCCCCCTTCCCCTGTGCCAGTCCTGGTGGGGCGTGATTTTGATGGTACGTTGCTCGGCAGGTGGCTCGAATCTGGCGGCGCTTGACCGGAGCAGCTAGAGCAGGTGTGCTCCAGGGGCGTGATTTTGATGGTACGTTGCTCGGCTCTTCCCTAGTAGCGGGGTTGGTCGTCGCTCTGCATTCGGCAACACTGGCGTGCTTGAACTGCTAACTTGGTCCCGTCCTCGTCTTCATGCCCTTCCCTTCTTTTTGAGGTGTCTGGCGATGTTGTGCGGCGTTTTCTGACTTTAGAGGTGGTGTTCGGCTTATGTTGCTCTAGAGGCGCGGCGTTGATTGGCAAAGTTTTCGTGCGTGGGGTCACCTAGCGTGGTGGCCCCCTCTTCAACAGCGTTCGGTTGGCGTCCTTTCCCCAGCGGTGTCTTCGGTCCTTTGCCGACTGGCTTGGTCCTACACTCGCCACCTTGGACCTCCTCCTTCAATGAGGTGCTTGGTGGCGCAAGCGGCACCTTCCGAGTTAGGTGGTGATGTTTCGTGTTTGCTCTCCGATCTGACGGCTGCAGTCAGCGGCTCGGTTCTCCTGTTTGGTAGTCTCCTATGGCATCCGCTTAGTGCGTTGGCAGGGGAATGTGCTTCGGCGAAAGCCCTACCCAATCCTGGGTAGGTGGTGGTGTCACCTAGGTGTCATTTCCTCGTTGGAGGCATCACCGTGCAGCCCTTCCCCCTGTTTTGGGAGAAAGCCCCTGCGGTCGCGCGACAGCGGCGGGCCCTCCCCATCGCTAACTCGTTGGAGGTGTCGTGTTAGTCGCTTCTGCACTGTTCGGTTCTCTACTAGGTATGCCGCTTTGCGAGTCGTCTATCGCTGTGTGAGTGTTGCTAGTGTGATCGGCGGTGGCCGGTGTTGTATCTCTCCCATCTTCTACACTCTTCCAGGTGTGTGTTGCCGCTCGGTATCTTGGCCTTGCGGGCGAGTGTGCGGCCTTTGGGCCGGGGTGTGCGGCATAAATGTTGCGTTGTAACTTGGTACGTTGCACCGTTCTTCTTCTTTCGATAAATGGACGGCAGCTCTCCTGCCTTTTCCTTAAAAAAATTGATCTCTATGTTCATCGGTGCTTGAACTGGCCGTCATGCGTCAAAATTGCATCGCGTGCTAGAAATCCAACATTCTACTTATTCTACGCTTGATTTCCCTTCCAGTTCAAGCAAGGCTTTGGAAGGATTAAATTTCTAGAGCAAATCATCCATCGTATGTTAGCATTTGGCTAATCAGCCTGAAAAGGCCATATAAGGCTAGGTAGCCTCAGCATACAGGTCTTTGTACGTATATATATACGTGTACAGGTTGCATGCATGTATAAAGGAAATGTATTGGTTAAGACCTAATGCATGCATCAGGATTGATTTAAAAATTTGTGTTAAACGCATGGCTGCATATCTATATTTTTCTACATATAAACGATGAAAATTCAAATAAATTGTCCCATGTGCTTCATTTACCATTCAGTTCAAATTAACATCAGCATGCGATCGTTATCCAAACAAGAGGTTTCTAATATCTAAATGACTTTTCATTTCAATCTGTCTAGCAATGTTTACGCTGACCATAAGCATTGTGCTCAACCAATCATATGTGGGTTATTATGGGTTTGTTTGGTAGCAGTGACCGGAACGGTCCCATTCAGCACGGTCCAGTTTTTTATTTGGTTGGTCCAAATAGGATTCTGTTGTCGACCATAGACCATCGGATTAGTCCAATGCTTTTCAGGGAGGTCCGCTTCGTCCGTTGCAAAAAAGAAAGTTTGCTTCATCTGAATCGATGCGGCGCCTCCCACTTGAGCACCCGGTCTCCCAACGCGTTGCGGCCACCTCCTCCAATCCCCATGCACTGTACCGCTGCCGCCATTGACCTAGCTTCGCCCGACCACAACGTAACCTCCTCCACGTCACTGCTGCCTCCGCAGGTGGCCCCTTCTCCCTCCTCCTCCTCTTCCCCTTCTTGCGTCCATCCGTCTCTGAGCACGTGCATCAGTGCGTTGGCGCAAGAGTGAGCACTGTCACCTTCGCCGGCAAGTGCCTGGCCGTGTTCTTTACATGGAATCTGTGATGATGCACTGTAGATTCCAATTCTATTGTATGATTTAGGGAACAAGTGTCGGAGCTGTCTTAGCTTGCTGTCTATCGTCAACTCTGTTTTGCATACTAACCAGTACCTCCTCTTTTTTGGCTGAACTATGCTAGTGTTTTGACAATGTTATGATTCAATAGGTGATGCTTGTAAATCTTGTTTGTTTAGAACCCATCGATGTGATGATTTTATCGGTCTCGATTTGATGATCATGATTTTTTAGTCTCAATTTGTTTTAAAAAAGTGTTGGGTTTCTTTTTCTATACATGTCATTGTATTAACACTAAAAAAATAAGTAAAACTTGCTCATGCGTTTCACGGTCATCCACCTGACATCACCAATGTGCTATTTTCCCAACGGGGGCTACTTCCCAACGGGATCCCGTTCGGCGGAGCCCTGACGGGATTGCCAAACGCGCGCCGCGTGTCCCCCTCGCTCGCCTCTAGCTCGCTTCCCGCGCGTCCTCTTCGCGCGGCAGCCATGGACTTCTCCTGCATCACCGCGCGAGACCCTCCGCTGCCGCGACCGCAGCTGCCCCGACGCGTACCACACAGCGTCGGAGCGGAAGACCCACGCATGCAGCGGCAACAGCAACTACCGAGTCGTCTTCTGCCCATGATCGATGGCATCAGATGCAACCATGCACGCATGCATGCATATACACTACATATATCGATGCTAGTATAAGTCATCTTCTCCAGCTTCACGTACGTACTATACTTGGTATATAGCTATATACTAGCATATATATATGGGGGCGACTTGGCAACGGGATCCCGTCGGGTGGGCGAGCCGACGGGATCGCCCATCGCACGCCGCGTGTCCCTTGTGTTCGCTTGCGCCTGCGCCTCCACGCCTGCGCCTCCACGCCGACGTTTTCTAGAGATTCAGTATCGTTGAGTTTTAGTATCGGAAAAAAGTATCGTAGGGGTATCATGTATCACAAAAAAGTATCAGTATCGGTGGTATCATGTTGAGTTTCATGGTACCATTGAGGTACCACAAAAAAAGGTATCATGGGGAGAGTACCATATATCACAAATCAAAGTATCGGATCAAAAGTATCATCGATCGTTAGGTCAAAAAATCAGGCATCGGATCAGAAGGATCATCGAGTATCGGGTAAAAAAATCAGGTATCGGATCAGAAGTATCATTGATTATCTTGTCGAAAAACTAGGTATCAGATCAGAAGTTTCAGCGAGTGTCGGGGAAAAAAAAAAATCAAGTATCGGATCAGAAATATCATTGATTATCTGGTCGAAAAAACAGGTATCAGATCACTAGTATCAAAGTTGTAGTATTAGGTATTTAGTATCATGTATCATCAAAGTTGTAATATCAAAGTTAGAGTGTCATGTATGCGGTATCAAAATTGTACTATCAGATATGTAGTATCATGTATCAAAGTTGGAGTGTAATGTATGCAGTATCAAAGTTGGAGTATCAGGTATGTAGTATCATGTATCAAATTTGTAATATCAAAGCATGTTCTATTCTCTTCCAAAAAATCACATACCGGATTAAAAAAACAAGTATCATATGAGAAGTATCATCGATTATCAGGTCAAAAATAATCAGGTATCGGATCAGAAGTATCATCTAGTATCGAGTCAAAAAAACAAGTATCGGATTCAAAAAAAGTATCGGATCAGAGGTATCATCGATTATCAGGTCAAAAGATCAGGTATCGGATCAAAAGTTTCATCAATTATCGAGTGAAAAAAATCAAGTATCAGATCAGAAGTATCATCGAGTGTCAGGTCAAAAAATCAAGTATTGGATCAGAAGTATCATAGGTTATCAGATAAAAAAACAGGCATCGGATCAAAAGTATCATCGAGTATCGGGTCTGGTGTCGAATATCGGTGGTATTAGGTGGGTGGTATCATCAAGTATCGGGTAGTATCATCGAGTATCAGGTCAAAAAAATCGAGTATCGGATCAAATAGTATCGTTGAGTATCGGTCAAAAATCAAGTATCGGATCAAAAAGTATCATCCAGTATCGAGGCATATATAGTAGTTGGATCTTGCTTTGAAAATTAATTATCTTTTTAATTTTACTTTTGATTGAGTTCATGTGCATTTTGTTTTAAACGGAGCAAAAGCCCCATATACTCATGTATCAAAAGCGAATAAACTAACAAAACAAGTACTATGCCCAGAGCAAAATAGCGTATAGGCATGATTGCATGCGTGCTTGCCTGCTTGGAAAAACGATAAAAAAAAGTAGCTCGTACGTACTACGTGCATGGTAGGCCGTGGAAGTAAAAAAAAACGAAACGGCGCACGCGGGGGAGATGCAGCGCAACTGACGGAGAAAAACTCCCGCGCGGGATGCGCATGCAGAGCGCGGAGTGCGTACAGGAACAAATCGGACGATTCACAGTGCACGCGCGGAAAACAAATCGGACGGTCGCTCCCTATCCCGTCGCGACGAGCCCGGACGGGATCCCGTTGTTTAGAATTTCTGTTTCCCAACACAGGCAGTGCGTTCATGCTGTGAGATTTTTATTTTAGTGTTCACGCGATAGGTGGTTGATTTCACTGACCGTTCGCCAACGAGTTGAACCTGACCGTGCAAATCACTAACAAATAACCACCTGTGACGAGGTCATGCTGAATGATATATTATAAAACGACCAAACAAAGGCTCCATCGTTAATCCATCCCTCATGTATATGACCCATGCCAGAAATCATCCTCGATGGTGCAGGATGGAGTAACCAAACACACCTTATATGGTCCTAGATATCTATGGACGGATGAACCATTGAGCGGGTATGCTTTAAAGTGTAACAGCCACTACGTCAAAACCACACAAAGGAGAGACCACATAGGTGACGGTTGAGCTGGACATTAGTAACGGGTCCTATAAGGTCCGTCACTTATATAGGCTCGGGGCGGGACTGACCATACCTATCACGCATTGCTAACGATGACCGTAACTGAACCCGTCACTTGATATAACAGCGACGGTTTGAAATACCGACCGTCACCTGTTCTAGCCACCTTGATGATGGGTTTACCTGGCTAATTACAAGTGACGGTTCTAGACAAGATCCATCACTAGTATTACTGAATGGGTGACGGCTCTGATTGAGATTTGTCACTAGTATCTGCTTATAGGGTTCCTAGGTGAGAGTGAGACGGTACTGCGAACCCGACACAACAACATAGGCGGTGGTTCGGAGATGCAATTTTTTTTGAGTTCCACACTTTCCTCCTCCTCTTTCCTCATGTGTTCTTGATTTGAAGCGGATTTTGAAGGTTTGCACCCCACTCGACCGCTTCTTAATTTGCTGCTCTCTGATCTCTGCGCTCCTTTGTTCCTTTTCGGAAGATTAGTTAAGCACATATATGCAGGTCTCCTTTTAGGCAGATTATTGTGCTTTTAGTTAATGGAAATTTTTTTGGATGCTTTTAGGCAGAAGTTGGATGTACCTAGAGACCCGTACTTGTGGGGTGAAGTCGTTCATGAGTATTGCCTTAGCTGATATGAAAGAGAATGGTAAAACTACAATGTATTGTCCATGTCGTGATTGGAAAAATGATAAGAAGCTCCCGAAATTGGACAATGTCCACGTGCACGTGATCATGTGTGGATTTATGGAGAACTATTCATGTTGGAACAAACATGGCGAAGAAAACCTTAAGGAAGGTGAGAGGCCTTCATGCTGACAAAACTGTGGATCAACACTTGCACTCGGTGATATGGCTAAAGACATATTAGGTATAAATAATAGTGATGTTGAGAATCTTGTGGAGAATGTGGACCGGATGGTGCAGGACGTTGAGCGGCAAGTCGAGTATAATGATTGAGTTTGCTAAATTTGAAGAATTTGTGCGTGATTCAAAGGCGCCATTTTATCCTAACTGTTAGGAGAACTACACTGCTATTTAGTGTCCTGAAGCTTCTATAGTTCAAGGCAACCCACAATTGAGCTGACAAAAGCTTTAATGCATTGTTGGATCTATTAAGGGATATTCTACCGGAGGGAAACTTGCTTCGCAAGAGCGTCTATGATGCTAAGAAGATAATTTGTACTTGGTGTCGACGGGTGTAACCTTGGGGGTTGTCGGCAATAGAATTTTAATGATGGTTTGCTCAAGATCTCAAGTCGGATGGAAACACAAGACGAAGAAGACTTTTTTAGACAGGTTCAGGCCCTCAAGAATGAGGTAACACCTTGGTCCTGTGTTCTTGGATTTATGTGTAGATCTCGATTACAATGAAGGTCTAGGCTATCAGTTTTTTTGCTCCTCCCGCAGCTGGAAGCCGGCGCCTCCAATCACATTGGCGGTATGTTCTTGTTGTCAATGGCTTCAGGAGGAAAAGGTGGCGGGAAAGATTGAAGTGAGGGTGAATGCCCAGATAGGCCTCACAGAGGTGAACGAAAGAAGCAATTTGAAGGATAGAGTTAGGGTTCAGATTGATTAACTCAATTTTATAAAAATTGAGAAGACCGCGAAGAAAAGCGCAGGCCGAAAGACCGAACCCGCGCCGGAAGAAAGATTCAAAGATGTCAATCTCCTCGATGGGAGGAGTGGGAGAGGACTCACCTGCGGCCGGGCGCCAGCAGATCAGCTCCTACGCCGAAAAGATTCCGCTGGTCACCATCTCGTCCAGACGCTTTTCCGTTGTCACCGAGGTTGACCATTCCTTTGCTAGATCCGACGAGGGGGCATTCTTGGTGGAAGACATCTTTGGTGGAGGCGACGCGGCAATCGGAACCCTAGCATTGGATTGGCTTGGAGGCAGCGTGGAATCTGGGTTCCAGTAGTGGCTGGCCCTAGCAGTAGGAAAGGTTGACGGCGGCGCGAGGTGTGGGGGCTGCAAACCAAACTTATAAATTCCGTTCCGTTCTGGTCAGAACGGACGGAATTTCGGAATTTCTTGTTCCGATGATTAAAACGGAACGGATCATGTTTGTTTAAGTATCGGCCTCTATTCCGCTTTATTCCAGCCGTTCCGGCGGGATTTGCTCGTTCCGGGCGAAGCCTTGTTTCCTCTGTTTGGTACCATGCGCAGTGCCGTGCATGGTCTGGCGTGACCGTGTGAGCAACGTGCGGCAGTCTGCCAGTCCACGTGAGCGGCAGGCAATGAAAAAGCAAAAGCACGCTTGTGCAGTGGTGGCCTGATGCTAATTGTTGAACAGTGAACGATTGATTGCATGCAAACGCAAAAGCCCGATTATTTGTATGCAAAAGCAAATTATGTGCAGATGTGCACCGTAATTGTTGCTTAATTGATTCTAGCTTATAAATTACGTATTAACTTATGTATTTTGAGAAGAATTTTGACAACCATATATGTATTTCTAACATTCAAATTATAATATTTAAATCCGGAATGGTACGTCGGAATGGACTGGTACCCTAGTACGCAGTGCAAACCCTAGTGGCGGAGCACACTGATATTGGAAGGCAGAAAGGCACAGAGCGAAACGAGGGGTAACCCTTCGCATCGCTTCGTGCTCTATATTTAAAAGGGAGTAGCGCTATGTTTTCTGCCTTGGGCGGGAAGGGCGTTTTAGCTTTCATAAACAGTTTGGGCTTGGGCCTATATTTTGTGGTATACCCTAAATGGGCCGCTAGTTGTATACCGGGATAGATGGGTACATGTACCACTTAGCCAAATTTAGCCCGGGGCATGGTGCGCTCTTCGCGAGCAGCTAGCTGTACACCGCGACAGACTGGTGCATGTACCACTTGGCCAAACCTAGCTTGGGATATGGTATGCCTCACGATAGGCCGACTGCCAGCCACCATATCAATTGGGACTTGGGTACCTACCAAACCAATTTAAAAATTAATTTCTTCTCATGATATGCCCATGATTAGGCCAACAACCAGATACCGCACAAGTCGGAAACAAATATCATGAGTTGATTTTGAATTATGGTTTTGAGGGTACAACCAAAAAGAGCGGCCAGCTGTACACCACGCCGGCTGGGTACAGGTAACACTCAGCTAGACCCAATCTAGACAAAGGTACACCTCATGACAGGCCGATTGCTAGTGTCCTAAAAATTGGACTAGGTACCACCCGGAAAATCCAACACGTGGAGCTCTATTGACTCCTTCATAGTATCTTTGCATGCAATGAAGCACTCGGCATAAACAAGAAATCAGTCGGGAAGAGGTGTCAAGAACTAGAAGCACTCGGCGTGAATCATGGCTCGGTTGAGATGCGACCAGAAAGGCAGAAATTTGATTGTAAGGGACTCGGAGGCTACTGTGGAGTACATAGGCCCCGGATATTGTCATGGAGGACTACGAGGACTACCCAACAAGGGATGGGCCGAGCTGGCTACATGCGCATGGATGTCACCCGGACTGTTGTTTGCCTTGTGCGGCAAAGAAATGATAAAGATAGAAGTTTATCCTGAATAGGGAAGGCGTAATCCCGGATAACGACGCGTCTGACTGGAAAGGATATAAATAGGAATCATACCTCATAACCGCCTAGGACTCTACTTTGTAACCCTACTCCCCATTATATAAGGTGAGCAGGGGACCCTGGCTCGGCACAAAAGACGATAGAACACCATATACAAGATCACCAGATCATCAGATCACCATCTTAATTCTAGAGCACATGACAGGGTATTACCTCCATCGCGAAGGTCTGAACCTATATAAATCCTTGCCTTGTGTTACCATCGAGTTTGGATCCAGTGCCTAGCCCCATAAATTATATTGCCGACAACAAACATCGACACCTATAAATACACATCTGTAGTCCTATGGCCAGATCTGCGAACGGTGCCGACATATAATAGTTTTGCGTTGCACAACTGTGGTTTTTTCACACAGTGGTTTTCACGTAAAATTCCCGTTTCTCTCGTTCTATGTTTTGTGCATCTATTTTTATTTCTAACAAGTGGTATCAGAGTAGAAATGAAAGTATAATTAGCTATATTATCAGTGTCACGATATCTAGCTAGCAATTGAATGGTTCGTTTAGGTCTATCTTGTGCAATATAATTATCATTAGCAACGAGGGCTGAGAATCATTAATTGACTACGTAGAAGAATAGAATCAACATGAACATATATGTCTACCCCAAGAGTTTGCTTGCTTCTAGGAACAGTGATTTTAGATGCATTTGTGGATGATAAAACAATAACAAAAACACCTCCGAAGGAACATAACAAACGTTCATTAAATGTAACGTCATTACTAATGATCACTTTCCTAGAATACACCATAAATGTCACGACCCGGCTTCACCAGGATCCACTCACAATCGATTGCTAGTCCCAGAGATCAACACTAGCAACTTGTGAGCAAAAGTTTATTGAACATCATCATACAACCAGAATTAACTAAGAAAATAGTATAATACACAAAAGTAATTGTTACACAACTATTTATTATATAGTTTAAATGTAAATGACATCATATGGTCCATAATATATCAGTGCGGAAATTCAAATATTCCGCAAAAATAAAGGTATGATGATGCTCCAATCTAACCCTTGAATGTCAGCTAATCCTGATCAAAGTCCGGGATAGAATCCTATTTATCCTGAATATAGACCGGACCTCATTCTTAACCTGAATAAAAATTTATCCGTGGTATATATATAGTGAGTACAAGACTATCTAGCAAGAATCCATATAATGATGCAAGAATGATAACAAGGACAAGGTGGCTATTTTGGATAAACACCTACTCTAGTCAAATTATTTAAAGAGTTGTAAAATAGGTTTGCACCGCAATTAATAGTGGTATAAATTCCCAAGAGAAACAACCAGAGGTCGGCTTCCCAAGCCCCTCTGTAGGTCGAAAGCTTTCCTCGACAACACCAACCCATCAAATTAGGTTATAACACATGAGAATATCATGTACGACCTTCTTCCCGTCCCATGATTGTGGGAACGGCTATCATGATAGTTTTAACCTCTGTAGAGTGTAGCACATGTTACCCATAATCCTAGTGGTACTTTTATATCTTAGCTCTTCCTTAGGAGTCTAGACCAAGTAACGATACTAGGCGATTCATTAGTTCCTACTGCTAACACCAATACCCCCCTCTAAGGTTTCGACACTACGGGTCCCCAGTGTCCGATGTTTTCAATGTACCGTATGTTGACAGTTTTTCCTAATTACTAATCCAGGACTAGCAGATGTTGGCCGACATGTGAAAGCTAGCTCTTATGGTTGCTCTTGTATGGTTCAGTCG
Source organism: Raddia distichophylla (assembly GCA_005191435.1). NCBI lineage: Eukaryota > Viridiplantae > Streptophyta > Magnoliopsida > Poales > Poaceae > Raddia > Raddia distichophylla. The sequence goes on from SPJY01018041.1 coordinate 89,904, forward strand.
GATAAGTACACGCCAAAAGTCCTTAGACAAAGGTGACTACCTCCACCACATACCTCATGGCAGCAATACCACCCGACTTGTCACCTTTAGTCAACACATGCCACATAGCTTTTAGTTGATTAGGTTGTTAAAAATAACTCAGCATCCATGAGTCATACCAAGTCATATCAGCAATTGCATTAAATAAAGGACCTAATCAACTATGAACCCACAAGCGCTATCAAATTATGCACGAGGATAGGCTAGGAAAACTATCTAAGGTAGCAATAAATAGGATAAATTCACAGCGTCAATGACGCTATGTGAATATATTAGGATCTACCACGACCCATCATTTTATGCATGAGATAAAGCAAAATAGTAAATATGGTGAATTTTCAATAAATAGGAAGCAAGATGCAAACTATCTTGCCTTGTTAGTAGTACTCCTCATATTGGGAACCTCAACCTGACTGCTCCTGCAACCCTCCCTCGCGGCACGGTGGCCAACGGCGATGTCGGCGGCGGCAACACTCCCAAGTTTTTCCAAACTTGGTGAGCATTATGTCCTCTGTTTCTTCAACAAAATAGGTGATCCATACCTCCATCTAGACCGTCTCGACGAGCTCTACACAATGGTACCGTCTATTCTTGTGTTTGGGTACGGCACAGAAAGGGATACCTCAAAAAGGCCTCGGCAGTGAGGGTTTTGGTGGCTAGGGCTCCTATTCTGAAGCTTCTCGAGTTGTTGTATTGGGGGAGGGGTCTTGGGGGGTTTATATAGTATCAAGGATTACTTTGGTCGGGCCTAGGTAAGGGGAGTTGGATTCAGACTCAAATTCTTTTCTGTGTAGAATTCGGATCCCTTTAAATTAGGAAAGTGATCGGTTTTAGGCATCTAGAAACTGATCCCCTAAAAATTGGAGCACAAGATTCCTTCATTTAGTCATGATTTCATGAGTTTTATGAGCTTTCAGCTAAAAGGTGACACTTATAGTTACAAGGGCTAGCTTAGGAGTTTGGGCTTAAAATTCGGGTTGTGTCTAGGGTTGGGCTTTTAATGTTCTCCTGAATTTTCAATTTTCCTAGCATTTTACTGAAGGTTTTCCTGTGGTTTTAAATTTATACCTAATGTAAACTAATTAATTTAGGTTTTGTATATAACAATTCCCTTTTATTTAGTTTTAGAGTTTTCAAAATACAAGTGACATACGATATAACAGAGAATGTCACAATAAACAATGTCTTTTGACACCATAACCATAGCCAATAAAAGTGCTTTACGTCATGTACATGAGCATAAGTAGGATAACAAAATAATCAACCGATTTATCTAATCAAATGTCTTCGGGTATTTGAAAATCAATTGCCTAATTGGAGGAACAATTAATCAAATAACAAGTTGTAGCAGTAGTCTCCGCCCAAAAACCATGCTTTTCCCACAAGCCAGTATCAGAAAGTAAGCAACAAGCCCTTTCAAGAAGAGTGTGATTCTTTCATTCCGCAACTCGAATCTCATGAGTTGAACCTGAAATAGTCAAGTGTCTTGAAATACCATGGTCAGCACAAAATGTATCAAACTCACTACTAAAAAATTCCAACTCATTGGTAGTTCTTAAATTTCCCACCAATTTGAATTTCAATCAATACTTTCCATGACTTGAAAGTAGAAAAACATCACTCTTATGATTTTAGAAATAAACCCAACCTTTGCGAGAAAAATTATCAATAAAAGTAATCATATACTCACGACCTCTAACTAAGGGATGAGGAGAACAATCTTAAAGAACAAAAAGGAATATAATCAATAATTTCTTTAGTCTGGTAAATTGAAATAACAAAACTGACCCTCTTTTGTTTGCTAAACATATAGTGTTAACAAAACTCAAGTTTGCCAATATCTTGCAGACGACCATTCTTATGCAGAAGATGCATACCTTTTTTTACTCATATTACCCAAGCGCATATGACATACCTTGGTATCGGAAGTGTTGGATGCAAAAGAAATTGCCGCAATATCTGTAACTATGGAATCTTGCAAGTAATAAGAATTGTTCACACGGTTGGCCTTTCAAATAACACGATTACCAAGAGTAATCTTAAGAACACCATTTTCACCTGTATACTTATAACCCATAGCTTCTAAGGTGTCCAAAAAAAGATTCCTTCTTATTTTAGGAACATGGAAAACATTTGTGAGAGATTTGAAAGTGATATCATGACTTTTTATTTGAATACAACCAATTCCAACAATTTCAAGTGAGTGTTTGCTTGGCAAATTTTGTTCCAGGTGGAGCATGTTAAAAGTTCCATTAGATGAGTTCTTCATAATTTTTTTCTAGCACCACATGTGATGATGACTTATTTCATTCAATGATTGAGCGTTCGTTTTAGAAGGTTAATTCCATCGACTCGGACTTTGATTGGCTATGAATTGAATTGTTGAAGACCCAAAATTATTCATCTAATTTGTTAATTGGATTTGCTAACATTTTGCTCAATTTGGCTTCATTATAAGCTTTTGAATAATATTGTTGTTGTATTAGGGGAACACCCACCCCCTACGAATCAGGAGGAGGCGAACTAGTCCCAAAGTGGCAGAACAAGGGCGGTGACAACTCGGAGGAAGCCTCGCCCTAGGGGGCGAGGCAAAGGTGAATTAGAGGAAGTGCCAACCCAGAGGAAGCCTCGCCTCTTCAGGGTGAGGCAAAGGCGAATAAGAGGAGGGCGTAGAATTTGGACCAGCCCAGAAGGATTGCCTCGCGGGAGCCTGAAAGGAGGCCGTATACGCTAAAGCTGGGGGATAGCGAGTACAGTCTGTAGCAGGTCAGGAATCGAATCGGGTGGCAGACGGATATGCAAGCTGGCCGTAACAACCAGGTCCCCTTGTAATCCCTTTTGTAACCTTGCTTTAGCCGAGGTGATAAGGGCATTTAGGTCCTTGCCTCGTGTCTAAAGTCGTTTTTTCCAGCACCCTCGCTCAAGGGAGCAGGTCAGGTGCCAAGAAGTATTTTCCTAGAAAACCTAATTCACCTTTTGGAGCCTCCATTCTTACATAAAGCTCTTGCTTTGACTATTCAAAATTGGGTGAAGGCCTCAATTTTCCCTAGAGCGAAGGGGTTGCATTGGAAAATGTAAAGATGCCCCTGTTGACACGAAAACGTGAACACACGTGCAGAAGCGTCGATTCAGTGATCGCGTCGCAACTCAAACCAAGCGTGCCAATTGATTTGACCTATAAATCAATAAGGAGAAAATTGTCAGTAATATAGGCCTAATCGGCTTTTCAAATTAGCCAGATCAGGTTATTTGTAATCGGCTCCAAATAATCCGATTACAAGATCTATCGGCTTTAAACCCGATAGAGCGAACAGATTCAAATAAGCATTTAAATATAAATCCTTTGTTTCTTTTTGGTATTTTTGTTAATATCAGTATTAAGCCTTTAAATCGAAATATTAGATCATATCAGAGAAATAGATCGAATAGATTGGTCAGGCCAAGACAGTATTCAAATCCAAGACTAGATATAAACTAACAAATCGGTTTATCAGTTTAAGACTGATTGATAATACAATACTGATCAGCAAACATCTAAGCATATAAGATCCTGAACAAGAGATACACAAGATCGATTTAACGAGACAGTCGCATATATCAGATTCAGAGAAAAAAACATGCAAGACATTTGATAATCGGCATTGCAAGGTAAACACATATTACAGATCGATTAAACCGAGGCAGTGCAATATGCGAGAACATGTTAAAGATCGGTAAATCCCGAGACAGTCTAACATGGTTTGCATACATGAGATCAAATTGATACAGCCATGCACACGGGTTACAAGGAGAGAATCGATTATCCCATCGAGATAGCTCTACCTGCGAGTTGAAGCCTTTCGACGGAGTCGATCGGGTTCGAGAGAGTTTTGTGTATTAAGTCGTAGATTCCTTTTCTATGAGACCCTAAAACCCTATTTATAGTGTTTAAAA